>JAWNNL010001006.1:0-76285 GCA_035045005.1 Liodrosophila aerea
TCAAGATTTTGGTCTTAGAACTGAGAATTTTGGCCTAAAAAATGCGGCAAGAACATGGAATTCTTGAAGTAAGAATACACAGCTTGATTTCAAGAACATTTTAAATAAGACCAAAATCTTATTAACAAGACCATAAATTCTTAAAATTTTAAGACCATAAATATAAATTTAAGATTATAAGTATTTAGATTTTTAAGAACCAAACATCTTATTTATAGACCACAAATTCTTATATACTCAAGACCACTTATCTAAAAATGAGATTAAACTTCTTAGCAATTTAAGCAGAATTATTCTTGTTTATAGACCAATACGTTTTGAATGACCAAGAAAACAGTTCTTGAAATAAAAATAAACTTCTTAAAATTTTAAGAAGAGTTATTCTAGTTTTCAGACCAACCCGTTTTAAATAGGCAAGAAAATAATTCTTGAAATAAGACAATGATTTTTTTATATTTTAGAGGAATTTTCTCTTTATTCTATTATTTTTGTTAATATCATTTAAATATGTTTTTCCCGTACATACGTCTTGGTGTTGTTTAAAGCATATCTGGCTTTGTGGGGTACAATTTATCGAAGTCAATGCGTATCTGTAATATAGAATTTTAGTTTTAAAACTTGTTTTTATGAATTTATAAATACATACTTACTAAATCTGAAGCCCTAGCATCTTTGAGACTTGGCCAATTTTGAAGAAATTCAATGGAATCCATAGAGTCCAAATCACTTTGACGTATATTAAAAGTAGTGCACCACTTCTGCTTGACGTTCTCCCAATCTGAACAGTCGTCTTTTAAAGCTGTTTTCAGATCAATAAAATAATATTCCTGTGAATAACAGAAAGGCTTGAAATTAATTATTTTTAACTATGTTTGTATTTTAGTTAGTTGTTATTGAAGGTTTTGAATTGATTTTTGTTTTTGCGCCGATTGAAATAAGTTGTCAACCACTGCATGTATACGTAGGCAAAAATGTACAGATGACGCCAAAAAATTGCGTGTATCATATGTATGTATGCATAGACACTACGTTTTTTCTTTAACAGAAATTTGTGACTGATGTATGTATGTTGTGCAGAAGTTAATATGTACATAAATATGCGTGTAATACAAATACATATGTATATATGAAAATGATACATAAAAATTTAATATATTTAGTTAACGCACAATGCACATGTATACCTATGCACAAGTTTACAGATTATAAGGTGCTGGTATAAGAAGTACGCCAATTTTTGGCGCTAGCTGTACATTTTTGCATACGTATGTTAGCTAAACATGCTATTAAATTTTCATATTTCACTTTTATATATATATATATATGTAAATAAGTATTTTGCATTAAATTCACATAAGTCACAATTTTTCTTTTAAATTCTTATTGCACTTATTGTGAAATTAAACTCAAATATTCACACAAGAAACGCAACAAAAAAAACTCGGAAAGCTACAGTCGGACGCAACCGACAGTAGGTGACCCTGTACTTTGATTTTCCCTGGGAGTCCATAATAGCAGCAGCATATATGTACATACTCACATACACATACACATGCACTTATACACACACATACACTTATTCATACAAATATATACTAAAATACAAACAATAACCAATACTCATACAGATTTTCAAACTCACAATCAAAAATCACGCATACGCCCTAGTGGCCGCGTACGCTGTGGTTCCCCCCCTCCCCTACCCAAATGCCTAGTACTGAAAATTGTTTGTCCAATATCTTCGGTGTTTATTATCCGATTGAGCTGCAACTCGCACCAAACATGCAAAGCATCTAAAGCTTTAATCGTGCAATGAAATGAATCCAGTGACTCTAAAACTGTATATACTAAGAACATTTTGTAAATTTGAGGGGGAGGGGGATGAGATATCAAATTAAAAACATAAACTTGGCCTGCCTATGTAATACACGAACCAAACAAAAAAAAAATTACGTCTCTAGCTCTTATAGTTTCCGAGATCTAGGTGTTCATACAGACAGACGGACAGACAGACAGACGGACAGACAGACAGACGGACATGGCTAGATCGACTCAGCTCGCCGTCCTGATCAAGAATATATATACTTTGTGGGGTCTGTCACGCCTCCTTCTGCCTGTTACACACAAATGTCATTTGCACAATCTTAATAGACCCTTTTGTACTTTTTTAAAGTACAGGGTCTAAAAAGGCGGTCACAAAAATACATGGTTACACCTACATATGTACATGTATGTACACGGCCACGAACATTCAATCACATAATATCAATATCAAATGCATATTATTATGCTGTACTACACCTTTCAAATAAATCACAACTTTCCATGTCGCGTTCACTTTCCGTGTCGCACTCACTCACTTAACAGTCGAAACATAAGTAACAAAAACTCGGAAAGCTACAGTCGGATTCAACCGACAGTAGAAGACCCTGTACTTTGATTTACCCTGGGCGTCGATAATAGCAGCTGCATATAAGTATAATATATACTCACATACACATACATATAAACATATGTGTGTATACATACACACATTCACTTATACATACAAATATACACGCAAATGATAACAATAACCAATACTCATACAGAAATTCATACTCATCAATCAAAAATCACGTATACGCTCTAGTGCCCGCATACGCTGCAGCTTCACAATCCCCAAATTAAATGCCTAGTACTGAAAATTGTTTGTCCAATCAATCTCCAGTGTTTAGTTATGAGATATGGGCTGCAACTCGCAGCTAACGTTTCGAAAAGTTCTTTACTGAAGGCTTTAATGCACTTTAGTACACAATGAATCCACTGTGCAGTCTAAAACTGTATATACTAAGGACATTGTTGAAAATTTGAGTGGGAGGGGGCTGACTTTTTCAGTCAATCGATCTTGAAATAAGTCTTGACTCTGCGCGAGTGTAACACTCGATATCTCTATTCGAGCGATGTTCGTTAAGTCTCAAGCGTTTCATAGGTTCCGAGCTCATCGTAGTGCGCTCATACAGACAAACCAACAGACAGACAGAATCAGACAGTCTGCTGCTCAGACGAGAACGAGACAGACAGTGCTATATCGTCTCAGCTCGTTCGTCGCTGATCAGAGAATAAATATACTGTTAGCAGTGGTCTGCCACGCCATGCGCTGTACTCGCCTGTTAAACAAATCACAACTTTCCATGTCGCGTTCACTTAATAGACCCTTTTGTACTCACTTATTTAACAGTCGAAACATGGGTCTAAAAATCGCATTGATGCTCGATCGCCAGACGCCAATAATGCAAAAAAAAAGTATATGCGCGCTCTCTATGAGAGTTCTTTTTGTCATTGCCGCCAACTACAATTTCGTGTGAGAACAACACACATACATACATGCATGCATGTGTAAAGCACACGAAGAAGATCAGAAATGCAAGGCTTAGTGAAGCGCAATTCCCGATTTTTTTAACGCGTGTCACGAACAGGATAGCGAGTGGCAACGTGTTTGAGCGTTGAAAGTAAATATCCAATAGAGTCGTGAGTTCACGTGACTCAAAAATTTGGCTGGCGTTCATCTCTACCAATAGGTATTTACCGTTGCAAGAGTCGACGCATGAATATGACCATAAAGCAGTGGTGCCCAAACTCACACCATCAAATAGTGTGCTTGTGTGCAAAGCAGAATTCTTGCGAAATGGAAAAAATAGCATAACGAAGTCGACGCCTGTATGTAAGAGCAAACAAACATACATACATATTATGCAGATTATTTCGTCAATGTTGCCAATAAAGTTGTTTTTCGGCAAATCTACATGATAATATTTGTCTTAATATTAGTATTTCATAATATGAACTGTATACCCAATATTTTAATTTTCATATTTTTCATAATTTTGCCTAATATACGATTTAAAATCGAAACATCGTATATTAAGTACCTTAAATAATTTTAAGATTTTATTCTTAGTTTTAGCCTTTAATGGTCTTATTTTTTAGACCCTGTACTTTAAAAAAGTACAAAAGGGTCTATTAAGATTGTGCAAGTCCGAAATGTATGTAACAGGCAGAAGGAGGCGTGGCAGACCCCACAAAGTATATATATTCTTGATCAGGACGGCGAGCTGAGTCGATCTATCCATGTCCGTCTGTCCGTCTGTCCGTCCGTCCGTCCGTCCGTCTGTCCGTCTGTATGAACACCTAGATCTCGGAAACTGTAAGAGCTAGAGACATCATATTTGGCAGTTAGATGCCCCTATAGTGCAAGCAGATCAAGTTTGTTTTAGATTTTTGATACCTCCCCCCCTCCCCCAAAAACCGCGAAAAACTGCCACACCCACAATTTTAAAGATACAAACTTGTGCTTTGCCATACGATAATCTTATGATAATCTTTATCTGAGCTGTGAATTGTGGCTCAATCGGATAATAAACACCGGAGATATTCAAGATTCAATTCCCAGTACTTGGTAAGGGGGGAGCAGCGCGAGCGTATGTGTGGTTGCGCGCGACTTTACGATATGTGTGCATGTGTGCGTGTTCGTTAGCGTGTGTGTGTGCGAAGGAAAGTACAGGGTCTCCTACTGTCGGTTGAATCCGACTGTAGCTTTCCGAGTTTTTTTAGAATAATGGTCTTATTTTTAGCAAATTGGTCTTAAAATATTCTTGTTGTGCTAAGATTTTTTTAAGATGTGTTTTCTTGATTTTAGAATCTGGTCTTTTCTATCAGTGTACGCAAACACGCGCACAATGACAAGCGCCTGTCTGTGTGATCGGTACAGTGGTCTGTGAAGCTTAAAATTTTTGTCAAATTGTGCTTCGCTTAAATACTATATATGTCGAAACTTTGCACACTTTGAATACATTTATGCGTGAAATATAAATAAAACAAACAGTTTACAACGTAAAATACTTAGTAATTTACGACTATTTAATATTAAGACGTACATTTTAGTCGCAATTCATTTTTGAAGATTAACCTTAATTCGATACACAATGCGCAAATTATGAATACACAAAATGCATGCTCCCGATCTAAGCGCCACAATGTCGCGACCAATAGTCGCGAAACGCATTTTTCGTTTCCTAAGAAGAAGAATATTATACAAATGGACTTAAAGTTTGATTAGGTAAAAGAAGAGTATTGTTATGAACATTAGGTAAAAGAGAACGCAAAGTAGCGCCGCAGGCGAGAAATTTTTTTGATTTTTTTTTCAAAAAAATTTCTTGCCTACGGCGCTAGTTTGCATATTCTTCTTTCCTTTATAATTTGATATATAATATAATCTTAATATTGAAAAAACTCGGAAAGCTACAGTCGGATGCAACCGACCCTGTACTTTCCTTTGCACACACACACGCTAACACTCACACAAGCACACATAGCGCAAAGTCGCATGCAACCACACATACGCTCGCGGTGCTCCCCCCTTACCTAGTACTGGGAATTGAATCTTGAATATCTCCGGTGTTTATTATCCGATTGAGCCACAATTCACAGAACAGATAAAGATTATCATAAGATTATCGTATGCCAAAACACAAGTTTGTATGTTTAAAATTATGGGTGTGGCAGTTTTTCGCGGTTTTTGGGGGAGGGGGGGAGGTATCAAAAATCTAAAACTAACTTGATCTGCTTGCGCTATAGGGGCATCTAACTGCCAAATATGATGTCTCTAGCTCTTACAGTTTCCGAGATCTAGGTGTTCATACGGACGGACAGACGGACAGACAGACGGACATGGCTAGATCGACTCAGCTCGTCGTCCTGATCAAGAATATATATACTTTATGGGGTCTGCCACGCCTCCTTCTGCCTGTTACATACATTTCGGACTTGCACAATCTTAATAGACCCTTTTGTACTTTTTTAAAGTACAGGGTCTAAAAACGTACACATCTTTTTTGCTGTGTCTTAAGCTATCGCTTATTACTGCAAATGATGTAGTTTTTCCAAACATCCATGCGACGCAAGTAAAAATCGTTACTTGTTTATAATTAAAGTGCGCGCTTTGAATCTCGTTTTGGCACAGCAGCCTATAATTTTCTGCAAAATCAATTTGAATGGCAAGTTCACCAGGCTTGATATTTTTTCTAGTGAATTCAAAATAATTTTGCTGGTCTCGTTTTACAAAGAAGTGTGTTTTAAAAATTGGCAGCTGAACTTCTAACTCATGGAATAAATCTGAAAGCGGAGCAACAGAATACGTCAACGTTATTCTATCTTCCACTTTCCTCCAGTGTTGCCATTTCACTATTTCATCCAATTTCTTTAAATATTTTACTGGAACAATAGATTTTACATCTGTTTCGCAATTTTCACAATTGTTGGTCATGCAGTTTTCATTCTTAATATTGCAACAAGTTAATTCCAAAAAACTTTCAAACGTTTTGGGAAGAGTCTCGATAACTGTTGCGCAACCATTTATTAGAAAATTAAAGTTGGCATGATAGATACACACACACATGTTATGCGGCATTTTAGCCGAAAGTTGGACATGTGTGGGTCGATTTTCGAAAAATGTTGTCCGGCTTACGCGTTCTCCAATTAACTCATTTTTGTAAGTTTCGTAAACTTCCGATACGGTTAGCAACATATAACGTTTAGCAACTATTTGTCCATCAACAATAATAGTGTCCTTTTTTCCTGCCGACTGAACGCTAACATCCTCACGCAAGTAAATGTCCGAAATAAATTTGCGCCTTGTTTCCCAATCCACGTTAACTTGTGTAGAATTGTTATTGTTTACATTTTCTGACTTGACATACTTATTAAACAATGCTTTAATAATCACCATTTTTTTGTTTAAATCGGTTGGCAATGCTCTTTCTGCCTTTTTTATCGCCTTTCCCAGAGTTTGTTTACAAGAATACTCTTTCTTTTCTGCTTTTCTTTCAGCTTCTCTTTTTTTTCTCTCTATAAGCTTTCAGCCTTTCACGTTCTTTTTCTTTCATCTGTCTTGAAACAGTTTGGTTTTTTATGTTTGCCAATGCTGAGCGCCGTTTCCTCATTCTGTCCGCTGCTTTTTCACGCCATTCTTTTAATTTTTGTGGGTCGGTTTTAATTTTATTGATATATCGGGTATGTTTCTCAGTTCCTTTAGCCATCTAAAAATATTTATATGCTTGTTAAACCAAAAAAAAAAAATACAATTAAAAAAAAAAATACTTACGGTCGCGAACGTACGCTACTTTCAAGATGAATATAAAAATATTTCTTATATATAAAGCCCCAACGTTTTTATATATTTTAATTATTTGCACCAAAATGACTTTATTCAAGAAGTTTCGTTCACCGGCTTGCTCTTAATGCAACGCAATTACAATAAACACATGTTTTTGGTCGCGAACGTACGATACGAACATAGATAAGAAGCAACATAAGAATTAACAGTTAATTGAACATTTTTTTCGCTCGCTTTGAATTTTTCTATTCTTATTAGATTGCAGTAAAGAGATTTGGTAGAAAAAGTGCAAACATATCATATGATTTCCTTGCGAAATAATTAAACATGCAAATGCCTTTAAAAGTAGCTAAAAATGAAGAAATTACATTTTTTCAGTTTTTAGGCCAATTTCTTTATAAAAAAACTCGGAAAGCTACAGTCGGATGCAACCGACAGTAGGAGACCCTGTACTTTCCTTTGCACACACACACGCTAACACTCACACAAGCACACATAGCGCAAAGTCGCATGCAACCACATATACGCTCGCCCTGCTCCCCCCTTACCTAATGCAGGGAATTGAATCTTGAATATCTCCGGTGTTTATTATCCGATTGAGCCACAATTCACAGCACGGATAAAGATTATCATAAGAATTTCGTATGCTAAAACACAAGTTTGTATCTTTAAAATTGTGGGCGTGGCAGTTTTTCGCGGTTTTTGGGGGAGGGGGGGGAGGTATCAAAAATCTAAAACAAACTTGATCTGCTTGCGCTATAGGGGCATCTAACTGCCAAATATGATGTCTCTAGCTCTTACAGTTTCCGAGATCTAGGTGTTCATACGGACGGACAGACGGACAGACAGACGGACAGACGGACAGACAGACGGACAGACAGACGGACAGACGGACATGGCTAGATCGACTCAGCTCGTCGTCCTGATCAAGAATATATATACTTTATGGGGTCTGCCACGCCTCCTTCTGCCTGTTACATACATTTCGGACTTGCACAATCTTAATAGACCCTTTTGTACTTTTTTAAAGTACAGGGTCTAAACAACTGAAATATGGTATGGATTCATTGTATTATGAAAATTTGGACATTTCTTTATGAAACTATGCAAAAAAAAACCATGATTTTGAAGATTTTTTTTTCGGTCCTGGTTGACCATTTGGCGGATATGCCCATATATACATATGTATTTAAGGACTACAGTTTTTCACAGCCGACAACAACAACATACATATAAAGATTCAGCCGCAGGTACGCGTATACAAATTTCTGCGCTGAGACTCACAAGTCTGAAATGGCAAAATAGGGAAACATGAAAGTCGGCATCAAAGCAGCACACATACACTGACGTGCAAAACTGTAACACGTTTTCGGTATGGTCATTTCAACGGTCTGTATCTTCGCTTATATTCGATGGATCTTAAAGATCTTAGTCTTATTTTGTTAGTTATATATTTAACTATGTTTTGTTAAAATTTGAAGCCATTTGATAAGCCGGATGAAAAATGCCAAAGCAAAATGTAAAAAAAGCCAAGTGTTACAGTTTTGCACCCTGGTATTATTTTAAAAAAATATTTTTATTACAATTTTTTTAATAATATTTCCACAGGCATTTCGATTTTTTTTAGCTCTCCTATGTGATTTGGCATACTGTAGGTGAACAGTTGCCCCAATTCAGGATGAATTGCCTACCAAATGTCCTTTGACCACTCTTACATCTCCTTCATGCCACTTGAAGGGATCGCCCATTTCGCTAGTTCCCATTTTACATGGATTCCAAAAATTTTCAATTGGATTCATATCGTGGGATTGTGGTAGCCACCACATGTACTGAAATTTTTGTTTTAACACCCAAATTTGGACCGAAAAGCACGTGTCCTTTGGATCATTGCCTTGCTGAAAACAACATTTTTTAGCAAAAGGACCCATATTCCCGATGATTTCTGGAAAATTCAGTTGTAATATGATTAATTATTATTCCTTTCACATTATTACATCGATTAACACCAAGAAATCAACTCCAATTTTTTTAAAAAGACCCCAAACCATACTTGAGTCGTCACCGTCCTTTTCGGTTTCCGCACATTTATTCATGACTGGCTTGAGGGATCTCTATTCCAATGCAAGGAGCGTCCGACTGACTCAAATCGATAACTTGTTGTTGCTTCTGACCTCTATGGTCAACAAAAACCCAACAAAAATTCTTCTTCACCCCTTGCATTGGAATAGAGATCCCTCAAGCCAGTCATGAATAAATGTGCGGAAACCGAAAAGGACGGTGACGACTCAAGTATGGTTTGGGGTCTTTTTAAAAAAATTGGAGTTGATTTCTTGGTGTTAATCGATGTAATAATGTGAAAGGAATAATAATTAATCATATTACAACTGAATTTTCCAGAAATCATCGGGAATATGGGTCCTTTTGCTAAAAAATGTTGTTTTCAGCAAGGCAATGATCCAAAGGACACGTGCTTTTCGGTCCAAATTTGGGTGTTAAAACAAAAATTTCAGTACATGTGGTGGCTACCACAATCCCACGATATGAATCCAATTGAAAATTTTTGGAATCCATGTAAAATGGGAACTAGCGAAATGGGCGATCCCTTCAAGTGGCATGAAGGAGATGTAAGAGTGGTCAAAGGACATTTGGTAGGCAATTCATCCTGAATTGGGGCAACTGTTCACCTACAGTATGCCAAATCACATAGGAGAGCTAAAAAAAATCGAAATGCCTGTGGAAATATTATTAAAAAAATTTTAATAAAAATATTTTTTTAAAATAATACCAGGGTGCAAAACTGTAACACTTGGCTTTTTTTACATTTTGCTTTGGCATTTTTCATCCGCCTTATCAAATGGCTTCAAATTTTTACAAAACATAGTTAAATATATAACTACCAAAATAAGACTAAGATCTTTAAGATCCATCGAATATAAGCGAAGATACAGACCGTTGAAGTGACCATACCGAAAACGTGTTACAGTTTTGCACGTCAGTGTAAGCATATGGGTCCGTATTCATGTACACAAATACATTGAACGGAAAAAATCGGCATGTTCGACACAGACCGTGCTTTCCGATCGAGCGTCTATGCAAGACTGACAACACACGTTTTGATGTTGGTCCAACTCAACAGAAACCAGTTTCTCATGCGCTGGCTGCTCAGTCGCATGTTCGATGTTGCATGTCGGCTGGACCTGATCGTCGCAAAATTCATGGGACCGCTTTTTAGGCTGTTTGACACCTCTATGTATTGAATGCTTAGTGCTAAAAGTCTTCCATTTTCAAATAAAAATAATCAACATAAAATTCAACTGTAATCTTAAAATGAACTTAACGCGCTTTCGTTTATTTTGTCTTATAACTAATTTTTTTTTAGACCCTGTACTTTAAAAAAGTACAAAAGGGTCTATTAAGTTTGTGCAAATGACATTTGTGTGTAACAGGCAGAAGGAGGCGTGGCAGACCCCATAAAGTATATATATTCTTGATCAGGACGACGAGCTGAGTCGATCTAGCCATGTCCGTCTGTCTGTCTGTCCGTCTGTCCGTCTGTCCGTCTGTCTGTCTGTCCGTCTGTCTGTATGAACACCGAGATCTCGGCAACTACAAGAGCTAGAGACGTAATTTTTTTTTTGTTTGGTTTGTGTATTACATAGGCAGGCCAAGTTTATGTTTTTAATTTGATATCTCATCCCCCTCCCCCTCAAATTTAAAAAAATGTTTTTAGTATATACAGTTTTGGAGTCACTGGATATATTTTTCGCACGATTAAAGTTTTAGATGCTTTGCATGTTTGGTGCGAGTTGCAGCAAAATCGGATAATAAGCACCGGAGATATTTAACAAACAATTTTCAGGACTAGGCATTTGGCTAGGGGAGGGGGGAAGCCACAGCGTACGCGGCCACTAGGGCGTATGCGTGATTTTTGATTGTGAGTTTGAATTTCTGTATGAGTATTGGTTATTGTTTGTATTTTAGTATATATTTGTATGTATAAGTGTATGTGTGTGTGTATACACACATATGTATATATGCATGTGTATGTGTATGTGTATGTGAGTATGTACATACATATGTATATGCTGCTGCTATTATCGACTCCCAGGGCAAATCAAAGTACAGGGTCACCTACTGTCGGTTGCGTCCGACTGTAGCTTTCCGAGTTTTTTTTCTTTTAAAAGAGTCATTTCTTCTTTTTTTAAATACACCGTAATAAAATAATATTTTGCTCCGCGCATATAGCCGAACTCTTCTGCCCCTTCGATTCCGTCTACTACTCTGTGCAATCCGCATATAATTGAAATTGACTCCTCTAATGGCGTCAGTGGAAGTTGCATATAATGTTCGCCGCCAGTTATTTGCCGCTAACTTCTTTTTTGTATTTGTTTTCCAATCTGCCCAAACCTATTAATGGTTATAAAAATTATTTGATATTTATATATGTTTAATAGTTTAAACTATGGTTACTTACTTGCTTCCAACCTGTGACTGACTTGAGTGGCGGCCCAAGAGCATTCAAGGTAGCTCTCAATTGGTTCCATTGCTCCTCGACCAAGACTTGATCGCTTTTGGTAAAGCCCTTGGCAATGTCTGGATTAGGTTCCATTAATCGCACCAGAGCTGTCTGCTGCTTATTGTTTTTGTGGACACCCCTAAAATTTAATTAAACTATTTAAAAAAGTCAAAAAAAAAAAAACAAAATTTATTATAAAAAACTCGGAAAGCTACAGTCGGATGCAACCGACAGTAGAAGACCCTGTACTTAACATCTCAATAAAATTTAATTTAAACAAGACACAAATTAAAAAACACAAAAAACTAGAAAAAAATGTGAAAAAAAAGCAAAACTATAAATAGAAAAAAGCAAAAACTAAAATTAAAAAAAGCATTTTAGTTTGAAAGTCCGACCACGGGATCGAACCCGCAACCATTCGACTTCAAGTAGTGCTGCAAAAACATCGATATATCGAGTGTTTTTCTGAGTAACCACTTTCGAGTCACCACTACCAACTCAACCAAAAACGCGCGCAACTGACTTGGGTAGGTAAAATAATTGACTGTTTTATAATAAATTTAATATTAATTATGTACGTATAATTATGTATGTATATGTTTAGCTTGATTATCATTGGTGTTTGGGTTCAATTGGTGTTGGTGTGGGTCAACCATAGATAAAATTATAAATAGAAAGCGTAACAGGTTGGCTGATAAGTCCCCGGTCTAACATAGAAAAACACATTTTTTTTGTCAAAATTCGTTTTTATTATTCAACATAGTTCTCTTCAAAAGCGATACAACGATTATAACGACCTTCCAATTTTTTGATACCATTTTGGTAGTACTCCTTCGGTTTTGCCTCAAAATAGGCCTCAGTTTCGGCGATCACCTCTTCAGGCAAACCGAGCATAGAAAGCAGTACCGTCATAGATTCGGATGAGGAGATAAGCAACAACAATGTCGTCGTCACGATAAATCAACGGTTTGGCAGTTTTTTAGACCCTGTACTTTAAAAAAGTACTAAAGGGTCTATTAAGATTGTGCAAGTCCGAAATGTATGTAACAGGCAGAAGGAGGCGTGGCAGACCCCACAAAGTATATATTCTTGATCAGGACGACGAGCTGAGTCGATCTAGCCATGTCCGTCTGTCCGTCTGTCTGTCCGTCTGTCCGTCTGTATGAACACCTAGATCTCGGAAACTGTTAGAGCTAGAGACATCATATTTGGCAGTTAGATGCCCCTATAGTGCAAGCAATCAAGTTTGTTTTAGATTTTTGATACCTCCCCCCCTCCCCCAAAAACCGCGAAAAACTGCCACACTCACAATTTTAAATATACAATTTTGTGTTTTAGCATACGATAATCTAATGATAATCTCTATCTGTGCTGTGAATTGTGGCTCAATCGGATAATAAACACCGGAGATATTCAAGATTCAATTGCCTGTACTAGGTAAGGGGGAGCAGCGCGAGCGTATGTGTGGTTGCATGCGACTTTACAATATGTGTGCATGTGTGCGTGTTCGTTAGCGTGTGTGTGTACGAAGGAAAGTACAGGGTCTCCTACTGTCGGTTGAATCCGACTGTAGCTTTCCGAACACCTAGATCTCGGAAACTATAAGAGCTTGAGACTTAATTTTTTTTTGTTAGGTTCGCGTATTACATAGGCAGGTCAAGTTTGTTTCAAATGTTTGAAAAGTAATCCCCCAACCCCTCAATTTCGCATAAATATTCCCAGCATGTACAGTTTTAGAGTCACTGTTTTCCTTTTTTGCATGAATAAAGCTTTAGGTGCTTTGAATGTTTGGTGCGATTTTCAGCTCAATCGGACCACAAATAAGGAAGTTATAGCAGAAAAGAGAATCTTATATATTATTTACATTAATACACTCAGTAATCTCTTCGTATGAAAACCCAATGAGTAGTAAATGTGTTCGAATTTTACCGGTATGTACATCAATAGTGCTGTAGCCTAGGATCTAGACGGTGGGTTTCATAGTCGAGTGGGTCATGGTTCAAATCATCAAAATGTATTTTTAATTCTTTTTACTTAATTTTTTTTTTTTTTTAATTAATTCCCAAATATTTTCTTATTTCTTAATTTGTTTTAATTTGGATAATTGTATTTCTTAGCAGCACGAACTTATAATAAACATTGAAACTGCTAAGCAGTTCAATTTGCATCTCCCAATTAGAATTTTAATAATGTGTACAAATATGTATACTTTAGCCATATGACATATAGTCGTCGCATTCTATTTTGGCACGCGCTATATTGTCCCCCCGTTCTATTTCATGCTTTGTTTACATTTTATGTTCTGCTCGTTCTACTTTTACTCAGAACAGGTGGGACGGGGTTCGTATCTTATATTTGTAATATTTATTATTGTTTTTTTTTTACTCTTTGTTCTTGTTTTTAATGTATTTTTAAATTTGTGCCTTTTTTAAATTAAATTATATTGAGATGCTAAGTACAGAGTCTTCTACTGTCGGTTGACCCGACTGTAGCTTTCCGAGTTTTTTTTCTTCATTTTTTTTATCCACAATTGTTAGAAAATTTAATATTTTAATAATTTTTGCGTATTATAACATAGCTTAATTAACGAAAACTTAAAAATAAGTACATAAACTTGTATTAATATAAACGTTCTTCTTCTAAATCAAAATCAAAATTTTGTATACTTGTAAACTCGTCTTCAACACTATCTACTTGGGCTGCATCTTCCGGTTTTGGAGAAACTAAAAGTGCAATAACTTCACTTGGCAATGAGTGTGATTTTGAACTCTTTTTTGGAGCGATGTTTGATAAGTAAGGATCAGAAGAATCCAAAGCTCGGTGAAATACGTCGGTTAAATTGTTTACTCGGCTATTTTTCCTGGCATGCAAAATGCTATCACGCTTATAATATTTGTTGCGAGCCTCAGATGCGTTTTCGCCTAAGCAACCAACAGGAAGTACAGATGATTCAATTATTTGTGGACCATGAACTAAAATTTTGTGGACCGTAGCGGTCATTGGATACCACGGATATTAAATTAAATGCAAACGAAGCGTTTTTTTAAACTTATTTAAACAAACGTCATTTTCGCATGATAAATCTTTTAAAATGATATGTTGTTTGTTTAAAAGCTCTTCATCCAGTTCTAATATTGAGGCAAATATTTGAACGTCCGAAAATGCTCTTCGTGCCGTATTGCCATCGTTGGAATTTCCAGAACCATTCTGACTTGGTTTGTTAATATGTAACCCCATTTCAGACCAAAGTTTTCGCTCAATGTCCTTCTTGCGTACCATCATTATTTCTTTGTCAGAGTCTGTGTGCTTTGTTCAGCAGTCTCTTAATTTGAACAATAAAGTTTTTTATTTTGTTTTTAATCATCTTCAAATCGTTTTCCGGAAAATCATTTGGAATTACTTCGACGTTAACCCAGTCAAAAGTAGCGTTGACTTTGCGATTTTTATCCAGCTAAACTTCTAGTAAGTCACCTCGACGAATAGCAACATTGCTCGCATCTATTGAAATATTAAACCCCCCCGCAAATTCCCGCTAATTATAATATTTAAATGCTATCTGAATATACACATAATAACACATACTACCACCATTGTTGCCATTTAAGCTTATTTCAAGCTAGATTTAGCATATTTTAAAATGAAATAGCTTGAAAAATACTTGAATTGCATATAGCTTAAAATCTGGCTTATTTCAAATTTCATTTAGCTAATTTCGGCTTAAAAAAAATTTATAACAAAACATGTTTTGTTTTTCGATTGTATTATAATTTTTGGTCATTTTTATCGATAATTTGGACAAAAGTAATATTTGTTGTTGGTATTTTAATAATAATCGTTAGCAAGTTTCGGTCACACTGTTTTGATGTACAGGATGCTGGCCAAAACAAAGCTTTCGAGCAACTGGCGTTATTTGCTTTGCATATACTACTTTCACTGCCATGGTCGAATGCTGCGGTTGAGAGGGTATTCAGCCAAATGAACATCGTAAAAACAAAGTTGCGCAACAAAATGTGTTTAAAAAGCTTGAACGCAATATTAAGAATAAGGTTTGTTTTTGAAATTTTAAATTATTTAAAATATACTAAGTTTTTTTTTTTTAATGTTATAGATATGGACTGCGACGTCATGGGAAATGTTGCCATGACTACCAACTTCCAACGAAATACCTCGCTTTAGTTCAATCATCCCCTAAATATATGGAATCTAATGAAGAAGTTGATGAAATTATTTCTTTACTATAATAGTTATATAAATATCATATCACTATCGTATCAATAAAAGTAAAAAATCAACTATTTTAATGTTTTCCATGGTTAGCTTATTTTTAATTTCTTTTTTTTAATTTTTAGCTTATTCTAGCTTATTTTTTTCTTTAATCTAGCTTATTTTATCTCTCAAAATCTGGCAGCACTGATTTAGGATGCAGGATATTAATTTAAACAATATAAGCTCCTTAGTGACTCTTCTAGATCCATTTGAAGATTGTTGGAAAAAACAAGAGGGTAACGTTTATCCTACATTACATCTGACATTTCCATATTTAAATAATTTAAAAAAACTATCAACAGTTAATAACAATAATGTGGAAATAGTTAAAAAATGTAAATTCAAATATTGAATATTTAAACGAATCTTTTTATTAATCCTGACATAATTTCTTTTCTTTTGTATAAATCAATTTAATTAATTTACTTCAAACAAAGTCGGAGGAGGAGAGCACCACGGTCGGGGCAAAACCAGGAACCGATGGCGTGTGCTCAAAGGAGGAGCTCTAACAGATGGAGGGCACCAGCGTGGCACAAGTCAACCTGCACCATGCGAGGGCTGCTTCTGCAATCATCGGTAAGACCTGGGACTGGTACTGGCTCAGGAGCCATGGGTCTACAAAGGAAGGGTCTGTGGCAAAAGCCTTTGCCTCAAAAATGAAGATGGCTCCTTCACATCGAGTAAAAAGAAGAAGGCACTTCTACTAAAAACTCACTTCCCCTTGAGTAAGACCATCGATGAGCTACCAACATTAGATAATACAGGTCTAATGAAAATCATCAAAAAATTTGCGTCTGAAATAGTCTCAGGAAATAGGTTAAAATGGGTCATCAGCACATTTCAGTCTTACAAATCACCCGGTCCAGATGGTATACTTCCTATAGTGTTTCTGATTAGAACCTTCAGGGGTTGCATAGCTTTAGGGCATGTACCTATAGCGTGGAGAACAGCGAGGGTGATGTTCATTCCGAAAGTGGGAAAAAAGGATCCCTTCCTCCCAAAATCTTTTCGGCCTATCAGCCTCACTTCCTTTCTCCTGAAGACATTAGAAAAAATGGTGGATTTTTATATAAGGACCCATTACTTAGAGAGCATTAGATAGACATTAGACAGTAAAAGTCCAGACCACCAGAGGCTGTCCGCAGGGTGGCGTCCTTTCGCCACTTCTGTGGAGTCTGGTAGTTGATGAGCTACTAAACAAACTATCGGAAAGTGGTGTTGATGACATTACCATCATCTGTAGAGGCATGGACATAGACACTTTAGGGCTGCGATTAAGTACATATGTATGTCATGGTGCAGAGATGTGGGCCTTAGCAATAACCCAGCTAAAACCACGATTATAGCTTTCAGCAGACCTCAGCAAACACTCGTATAGAAGTATGACTTATATTTTGAAAGATTGAATCTACTGTTTTCAACAATGATTCGGCCTGTCTAAGCAGGGTATTAGCCATTTAAATATAACGTAAACTTTATTTGGGTTATTTTTACCTCGCAGCCTAATTATACGGAGCGTTCCACTAAGCTTTAATTTGTTTTTAATATGTATAATAAAATACATAAAATACAAACATACAAAAAGCTTGCAAATCTTAATTGATGGGTTGAAGGCGAAAATGAAAATGTCCGTATGTTTAAAAAATAATCATAATTTGCAACACCCGTTGTGTAGTTTTATGTGTCCTTAAAAAACAGCAGCGATAATGTCTTTGCATAATATCCATTAAAAGTGATTTGCAAAATTGTTAACAATAAAAACTTTAGAATAAAAATTTACGAGCGTTCGTTCCCTATAGCCAGAGTCGTCTGCCTTGCTCTGGCACATTTTTCGCATTTAGTTTGCCATAAAAAGAGAGTATGTAATTAAAACTCATGTGTAAAGCCATTCAAACCCAACAAGTTAGCTTGGGTTAGCTTCTACCTCTGTTTATTAACCAAATCTGTGCTAAGTGTGTAAAGACCATGTACAGGGGTTGTCAAGAATAGTTTTACAACGAATTTTTTTAATGTTCCACAAACTGAACCTTGTTTTTTTTTGTAAATAAATTGACAAAAATAGGGTAGTTGTTGCATAGTCTTATCTCATCTGTACATGTAAGAACAGAAAAATTAAAATTGTGAAGAAACAGGTTAGTTTAGCGCACCCAACTTTACTACATCCATACATTCATTACACTTGCGCCAAGTCACTAAGGCCCGATTTCTCATGTTGCTTATAACTTAAAAGTCTACTTTATCGTCAGAATTCGTTTTCTCATGTTAATTATAAGAAAATCTTGCTTACAAGGTGGTTCATCCTCATGATAATCTTACAATGTAGATTGTAAGTTCAGGGTTGCCATATGATTATTTCTTTCAGGTGGTAACGCCGTTATTGAAATTAAGCAAAATAAAGATTTGAGAGCAAGAACTGTTGGTATGTAATGGCTTCGCATAATCGTTCAAAAGGCATTTTGAGAAGTGACACCGCCAACTGTCAAAAATTATCACAAGTATGGCAACCTCGAAGGAGGCCTGCCAACTTGTTTTGACCAATTTTGCCAGATTTTATTAAAATGTTGCCAGATCTGCCTACTAATGTTATCATGAACATGAGAAAACGAAGCTGCCTACAAGCTGCTTGTAAATTTATCGTCACGATAGCTATAAGTAACTTTGAAAGCAACATGAGAAATCGGGCCTAAGCATATAATACTTAGAGGCGTCAAATAGCCATCGATGTTGGACATCTCGATGTTTTAAACTTCAAACAATTTTAAAATAGTTGAAATCACCTAGAAATTGGTACAAAATGCAATAACTTTAATGTTTTAATTACAAAATAAAAGGTTAAAATTTGTATTTTTAAATGTATTTTAAAACAATAACAAAAAATCGCAAAAAAAAATTAAATAATTGAAATAAATTACTGTAAATAATTACTGTAAAAAATAAAAATATTTGTACAATTAGGAAGAGTGACGTAATTGAACTCGCAATAAAATTTGCTGAATTTTGAATATAATATGTCTATACTAATTGTTAATATTAATAAAAAGGAACAAATACTCATAATAAATAAAAGCTATAGTTATCGAGCAGGTGCAATCACTCACAAGCTGCAAAAAACCCAGAACATCAACAATCGACCGTCCACAGGCACAGGCAACGAGGAAAGGCGAAAAACAATAAAATTCTGCAAAACCTGTTTTGCAGAGCCGACAACAACAACATACATATAAAGCAGTGGTGCCCAAACTCACACTATCAAACAGTGTGCTTGTGTGCGTAGCAGCACAGCACGAGGTGTTGAAAAAAAAAAGCCGAACGTGAGCGTTTGTAAAATCGTACAATCAAGCGTGACGCCTATACATGTGAGAAATTCTACTGTGTGTGTCATAACAGCGCTGCTCAACAAAGCGTACTTGTGTTAGGAAATATGAGTTTTGGGCACCACTGATATAAAGATTCAGCCGCAGGCAAAGCCGAAAGAACAAATTGTTACAAAACAAAGTAGATGCTCTTCCCTATTATTTCTTATTTTTCTGTGCTACCACAATATATGGAAATAAGAAAGAGCATCAGCTTTGCGACTTTTGAAATCAGAGAGCGTATACAAATTTCTGCGCAGAGACTCACAAGTCTGAAATGGCAAAATAGGGAAACATGTGTCTGTACACATGTGTAAAAATACATAGAACGGAAAAAATCGGCAAGCTCGACACAGACTATGCTTTCCGTTCGGGCGTCTATGTAAGACTGACAACACACGTTTTGATGTTGGTCCAACTCGACCGAAACCAGTTTCTCATGCGCTGGCTGCTCAGTCGCATGTTCGATCGCATATGTTGCATGTTGGCTAGACCTGATCGTCGCAAAATTCATGTGACCGCTTTTTAGGCTGTTGACACCTCTATGCATTGAATGCTTAGTGATAGAGGTCCGAAGTATCTGTAGACTTGATTGGCGGTTCTTTGTTTGGACTTTCGTTTAGGATGTTTTGCAATAATTTTCCAGTGATTTCACAGCTTGGTGTGCATTTGCTGGGTTATGGAATCCTTCCTTTTTAAATCTAGGATCCAGCATCGTTGCCTTACGTGTTGCTGTCCTGATTTTGTATGGTGCTATTTTGCTATTTAATATTGCTGTTAAAAGTGTGCAAGTCTCGGCACCCACAGTCGTCTTCATTTGCGGCTTCAAGGTATCCAATTTAATTAGCAATCCTAGCACTGTTGATATAATTAATGATATTATCACTATTTTTGAAGCCGACTTGTTTACAGTCGCTACCTCAAATGGCTCTAAAATTGTGCAGATGTCCTCTATTAAAGCAAAGTGGTCCTCATTTAGGGGCAACAGTGCCTTCGAAGTTTTAAGTAGAACTGCGCAAAGAAAGAAGGACTCGTTTTAGCATATATAGTAGGCACTGTTCCAACGCGTAGGCACTTCATGTATTAATAGTTTATGTTATTTGTATCTTGCGCACTTCTTAATTTTGACAATATTTTTGGTGCATTTTAAAATGTCTTGAACATTCTTTAATGCCAGTGACTCTTGTATTATTAAATTTAATAAGTGGGCAAAGCAACCTAAATGTTTTTTTTTTTAGTAATTCGCACGCTTTCTTCATGGAAGCAGCGTTGTCAGTTACAATTGTTTCTATTTTATTAAAAACACCAAATTCATCGCTAATATTTTTCACTGTGTCAGCTATGTTATCACTACAGTGATTGGTTTCTGTCAAAAGCGGCTGAGTTGCCAGTACAGCAGTTTTTAATTTATAGTCATCGATAAAATAGCAAGATACTGTTAAGTAACTTATGTTGGCACATGACGTCCAACAATCCGTTGTTATTGAACAATGTTCAATTCCGTTCAACTTGCATTTCACTTTAAGTACTGTTTCATCATACATATTCTTCGTATGTACATGCCGCAGTGTTGTTCTACTGGGCAAGATGTACTTTGGGTCAAGTAGACGTACAAAATTTTTAAATCTAACACCACTATTTGTGCTTGTCCCTTATCTAACTCTTTTTTTTTAACGACATGAGGTCGTACGCTTCGGAACGACTTACTTATTGGTCAATTTTTGGTAAATTATCCGTACTTACAGTTGATTGTAAAGGGTGCACATTTTTCAAGTGATCCGACAAGTTTGTCGTATTGCCGGACGTTTTGTACTCCTTTTCACATATGTAACTGATTGTGATGTCTTTAACACACGAAGTTTGCAATTAATTTATTATGCTCCGTTATTTTGTCTCCTTGTCTCTTCTTTACATTTACATTCTTATAAGTGTTTGTCATCAGAATTATTTTCAGCTTATTCTTAGAGCTTAGGCCTTAGAGTTGTTTATCGATATTTTGACTCAGTATTGCTATTTTAAATTTTCTTTTCTGTGCAAAGATGAGTTATGAAATACATTTAAAGAAATTTGAAATCGCCTTCACGGAAGATAATATTCAAGTCAAGAAGCTCTTTCTTCGTGTACCGAAACAATTAGGGTTGGAGGACCTCTCGACGTACGTGTCCGGCTTTGATCATGTGGTAAAGTGTGAGTTATTTGAGAAGCGCAACTCAATCACACAAATTGGAAACGTTTTGTTCGAGTTCCCATGAGATGCTACTACTGTTCTGAGGAGATTCAATCATAAGGTGAAAGGTTAGTCTATCAAAGTGGAAGCGTACTACAGTTGGGGTCAACCTGATGCTGTGAAGGAGTTGGATGCCGACACGCTCCTAATGCAACTAAACGATGATTGCCTGGAACGTATCTACCGCCTTCTATCGCTTGAAGATCAAATTAGTCTAGCACTCATCTGCAAGCGTAGTTTACCATTGTGCAAGTCTATTGATTTCAACCGGTTTACTATGAAGAGCTTGTGGCAGATTAGAGATTTTTTAATGCTCTGTGGACCTTTCATCAGGGAAGCCGAGGGGCCAATAAGCAGTCGTTACTTGGATCGTTTGTTGCAATATCTGGCCGCTTACTGTCCCAATCTGCAATTACTACATTGGAACGCAGCTACCTTATCACTGCGTCGGCTGGACATGCTGTTCTCCCAACTGTTGGAGTTGCAGAAATTGACGCTAGTCGGTATTGGAATCGCTGATTATAGAATAGTGTTGCTAAGCTACTACAGCGTTGCCAGATGGTTACAATTAGAACTTAATCGTTAGGATTTAAACATAACAGTTATAACCAATATCTTTTCAAAATATTTCCACACCTCAGATGAGCCTTTTTGCGCTTGCAAAGCGGTTCACCAGCAGACGAAGAAGAAGCAGTAGAATTATCTGCACCGTTTTTAGACCCTGTACTTTAAAAAAGTACAAAGGGTCTATTAAGTTTGTGCAACTCAGAAATGTATGTAACAGACAAAAGGAGGCGTGGCAGACCCCACAAAGTATATATATACTTGATCAGGACGACGAGCTGAGTCGATATAGCCATGTCCGTCTGTCCGTCCGTATGAACACCTAGATCTCGGAAACTGTAAGAGCTAGAGACATCATATTTGGCAGTTAGATGCCCCTATAGTGTAGGCAGATCAAGTTCGATTTTCGATACCTGCCCCCATCCCCTAAAAACCGCGAAAAACCACCCCACCCACAATTTTAAAGGTACAAACATGGGCTTTGGCATACAATAATCTTATAATAATCTTTATTTGTGCTGTGAATTGTGGCTCAATCGGATAACAAACACCGGAGATATTCAAGATTCAATTCCCTGTACTAGGTAAGGGGGGAGCAGCGCGAACGTATGCGCGGTTGCGCGCGAGATTACGATATGTGTGCATGTGTGAGTGAATGTTAGTGTGTGTGTGTGCAAAGGAAAGTACAGGGTCTCCTACTGTCGGTTGAATCCGACTGTAGCTTTCCGAGTTTTTTTTATACGAGATATTACGCTAAAACCGCTTACATACTTGATACATTTAAAAACTTGTCCATTTTACTAACCGGCAAATAATAAATTTAACAAAAAAACTTTTTTATTAAAATGTACTTACTTGTGCTGTAGCTTTTCACCATGCAATGAGTCGATGCATCGATGTTGAAAAAAGAACAGAACACCGATACATCGGAAATTTTTAAAACATCGCTGGTTTTGCAGCCCTAATGTGATGTCAGTCTTGGATAGACACTCGAACGGAAAGAACGGCATGTGTAGCCGTGTGTACATATGTATGAATTTTTATTTTTTTTAAGCATAAAAAAAATAGCCTGAAAAGCTACAGTCGGATGCAACCGACAGTAGTCACATGCAACCACGCACACTCTCGCGCTGCTCCCCCCTACCTAGTACAGGAAATATGAATATCTCGGGTATTTATTATCCGATTGGGCCACTATTTACAGCACAGATTAAGGTTACCATAGGATCTCTGTATGCTAAAGAACAAGTTGGGTTTTTGTGTTCGTGGTGTTTTGTGTTGTGTGTGGGGGGGGGGGGGGTATATAAAAACTGACAGAAACTTGATCTGCCTGTACTATAGGGGCATCTAACTGCCAAATATGATGTCTCTAGCTCTTAAGTTTACTAGATCCAGGTGTTCATACAGACGGACAGACAGACATGGCTATATCGACTCAGCACGTCGTCCCGATCAAGAATATCTATACATTATATATTGATTAATATATATTCTTTGGTCTACCACGCCGCCTTCTGCCTGTTACACATTTCTGAGTTGCACAAACTTAATAGACCCTTCTGTACTTTTTTAAAGTACATGGTCTAATAATTGTAAAAGTGAGAAGAGTAAAATAATTGAACTGGCCAAAAATATGTCCTATAATTTGAATACTATGTATGTCGCATCAGAATTTATGGTAGGCAGTGTATTGGAATGCGTGCTCTTCGTATCGAGTCTTTTTTTTTTGTACACTGGCATAGTTATCAACGAGTACGTTTTACACCGCTCATTCGCCAGATGGCCAGAGTAGTTCGATGCTAACGTTCGAACTCATGTCGAACATGAGAGAACAGTTACGCACTAATGATTTTCGTGCGTTTTTTACGAAGTTCCTGTGCGAGGCAGAGAAATATATGCATGGCTTGGTAGGTTAAGTTGATTTCCAATGCTTGGACGCCATTTCTGACTAGAGAGCCGTGCAAGAAGGTACGAAAATTCGCTAGCAACAATTATTGTGCTATACCTTCGCGATAATGTCAAATATTAAAGAAAATGGAAATCCTAACACGGCAAATATAATATGTCTATACTAATTGTTAATATTAATAAAAAGGAACAAATACTTGATCTTCGATATCTTATCCATCCCCCATAAACCGCGAACAACCACAGCAGTCACAATTTTATATTTGAACGGTGCTATGAATTGTGGAACACCGGAGATATTCAAGATTCGATTTTCTGCACTAGGCAAGGGGGAGCAGTGAGCTTGCACTTAATGTATGCACATACGTGTGAATGCGTGGTTGCGTGTGACGTTGCGATATGTGTGCTTGTGTGAGTGTTTGCTAGCGTGTGTGTACTCTTATAGTTGTATGTATGTTTATGTGTACACATATGCTGCTGCAAAGGAATGTACTCGGTTGCATCCGACTGTAGCTTTCCAGTCTTTTTTGGACCCTGTACTTTAAAAAAGTACAAAAGGGTCTATTAAGTTTGTGCAAATGACATTTGTGTGTAACAGGCAGAAGGAGGCGTGGCTGACCCCATAAAGTATATATATTCTTGATCAGGACGATGAGCTGAATCGATATAGCCCTGTCTGTCTGTCCGTCTGTCTGTATGAACACCTAGATCTCGGAAACTATAAGAGCTAGAGACTTAATTTTTTTTTGTTAGGTTCGTGTATTACATAGTCAGGTCAAGTTTATTTCAAATGTTGGAAAAGTCATCCCCCTCCCCCTCAAATTTGCAAAAATGTCCTTAGTATATACAGTTTTAGAGTCACTGGATTCATTATTTGCAGGATTAAATGCTTTGCATGTTTGGTGCGAGTTGCAGCCCAATCGGATAAAAAACACCAGAGATATTGGACAAACAATTTTCAGTACCAGGCATTTGGGTAGGGGAGGGGGGAAGCCACAGCGTACGCAGCCACTAGGGCGTATGCGTGATTTTTGATTGTGAGATTGAATTTCTGTATGAGTATTGCTTATTGTTTGTATTTTATTATAAATTTGTATGAGTAAGTGTATGTGTGTGTGTATAAGTCCATGTGTATGTGTATGTGAGTATATACATATATGCTGCTGCTATTATGGACTCCCAGGGCAAATCAAAGTACAGGGTCACCTACTGTCGGTTGCGTCCGACTGTAGCTTTCCGAGTTTTTTATATTTGGCGGTGGAACCACACAGCTATTAATAACAGCCGAGCACCGACGAGAAATGGCACTAACCAAATTAGCACAAATTGTGGGATACCACTCAATGGCGTACCACTCGGTCTGAACTTTCTCCCACAACTCTTGCCCATTTTTAGATTTGAAGGCACCATTTCTCTTTATTAAGATTCCACAAATGTTTAATAGGATTGAGATCAGGTGATTGTGCAGGCCACTTGTTTTTGCCAGCTTCGTAATTTCGTCCTTGGCATAGGACAGCATCACATTCTCAAAGATGTGCCTTGTATTGTTGATCGAAAGCAGTATTTATTGGGTGCCGTAGTTTGTTTCCCATCAGATCCAAACAAATTTATCTTTGTTTCGTCGGACCATGATACATTTTACCAGTTTTCAAGTGTTAAATGCTTTTTAGCGAAAGCGAGCTGTTTGCAATATTTTTTTTGCTCAGCAAAGGATCTTTCCTTTGAGGATGTGACTTCAAATCTGCTTCTATCAATCTGTTGCTTATTGTGCGACTCGTCACAGATGCATTTAAACCAGGGGTGGCACTTGCGTTGCGAGTCTCGCAAAAGTCTGAGGGTCGGTTTTGGTTTTTCCAAATACGCAATTATGCAGTAGGTCAGCAGGCAAAAAAAACGTACAATGGGCATGTTATGCACTTTTTGTGCTACTAATTTTTAACTCGAGATTTAAGTTTTAAAATTGGGTTTGAAGACACTAATATAATATTTTCTATTGACTTAGAATATAGCGCAAAATTAAGAGTGGGATACTAAGTAAGACGCTCGCGACAATTCAATTCTCTCTGCCCACATCTCAATTATATGGACTCATCAGAGTCTGTCCATTTTAAAAATTCTCTTCATTCGTTTACTTTTTTATTAACTCTAAGATTTAATTGCCAAATTATGTAGAACTCCACGGTTGAGTCTCTTCGACACCGTTTTCTTTTCCGCCCAACAAGATGCCCTCGTTGGACGAATCAGACAAGTTGATTGTTTCTGCCACTTCAGAGCGATTGAACACAAAATTGTCCTTTCGGGCAGAATTAATAATTGGCATGAACTTCATGCGTTTGGTTTTACGGGACTTGGGTGAATTTATGGACTTTAGTTTAATTGTCCCGGCTATGGCTTTCGTTAGTGAATGGTCCCTCTGGTTCTTAAATTTTCTGAAAAGACTCAACGTGCCGTCCATAGAATCGCAATCATCAGATGCGTAGATGGTTGAGTCATCCGAGAGCTCCTCCTCCATAATGGTCAATGGGCTCTTCAACCAATAATTGTTGAATGGACCGGGATACCAGCCCGCTCCGATGCAGCAAACTCTACTGCAACAGGTCAATTATTAGTCACAAATAAATAAACCAAATTTTTAGACTTTCTAAAAATATTAAATTTTATTTTATTTTTTTTGTCGCAGTGCGAGTTCTAATCCCCATCGATAAAACAACGCTCTATTACATTGCGAGATCTAATTTGAGATTCATTATAAAGCCTCTCGGCTTCTGTGCGTGGAGCCAACAACGGCGTCATCATATAAAAAGTTGGCTTATATCCGCTGTCGCCTAAAAGAACTCGATTTCTAAAACTTCCATTTTCAAAACGATAATGGAGTCGGCTATTTCGAAAAATGTTGCTGTCGTGCGCTGAACCAAATCTTCAATCCGCAAATTTGCGTCGCAAACAGCTTGGACTTTTATTGAAAGATATCCCTTCCGGTTTCTGTATAGTTCTCCATTGGATCCTCCTAGTGATTGAATTTTTATGTGCGTACAGTCAATTGCTCCAATAACGCTTGGGAACTTGGCTATCCGATAAAAGTCTAGACTATTTGCATCAATCTCATCATCTGATGGAAAAGTTATAAAGTCTTTCGACAAAGATGCTATTGCATATGAAACTTCTTTGACTGCTCGACATGCACTGGACACACTCACACCACTTGCGTAGAATCTCAGGGCTATTAATAACTTCGTAGATGGATAAATGGATGTTCGCCTAAAATAAAAGTATATTTTATTCTTTAATCACAATGGAGATAATGTTTAATCAAACCTCAGTATTTTCGATCGAAGCCTTTTAAAAATCAGTCGTAAGACAAATGCAGCAGTTGCCTTCGACAGGTGGAATCTCTTTACAAAATCTTCTTCCTGAAAATAATTCTGTCGTTCACGATATATTCTGTTTGATATTTCGTGTCCGTTGCATTCACCCATAATGTTTGCAATTGATCCTATAAAAATATTACGATTATGCGAAGCCATTGCATACCAACAGTTCTTGCTCTCAAATCTTTATTTTGCTTAATTTAATTTTGACAGCAACCGCGCGGTTCAATAACGACGTTACCACCTGAAAGAAATAATCCAATGGCAACCCTGAACTTACAATCTACATTGTTAGATTATCATGAGGATGAACCACCTTGTAAGCAAGATTTTCTTATAATTAACATGAGACAACAAATTCTGACGATAAAGTTATAAGCAACATGAGAAATCGGGCCTAAGCAGAGTTAAATTTCGATAAAATACGGTTTAATTTCACAATGCTGCCACATTTTTGGTAGAAAATCGTTTTCCAACATATGGATTGTTTGGTCGCAGCTCACACGACTTAGGTTTTTACAAAATAGTGTAGGTAATTAAACTAAGTGGGTAATGACAGAAGTGTCAAATATAAATAATATATATATATATTTTTTTTTGCTAGCAGATTGAAAGTCGATTGACTTGTTTTATTGTTTTTTTCACAATGCTTTAGCATTTTTCCGAAAAAATAGATCATGGCCTACTAAGGCTTTACAATAAATCAAATTGTATAAATTACAATAGAAATGGTTAAGTATTAATTACAAAAGTGTAAATTTATAATGTTGAGTCCAGTTTCCAAAGAGGAAATTGAAAAATCAGTTTCCTTTGGATTGGCGACTGTTACTTTTTGCTGCTGCTGCAACTCTGTATTGGCGACTGTCTCTGAAACAGTTTTTATGGAACGTCCGGTTTTGAAAGTCGATTCATTTGTTGTGTTCAGTGTCCAGGGTGGCCATCTCCACAAAGTGTTGACAGGTCTTCTTGGAAAATCCGGGTTAGGTGAACTGCTTAGCAGTGTGGAAGTCAAATTATTTGTTGAGTTTGCTGCTGTTGCAACTCTGAATTGGCAACTGTCTCTGAAACAGTTTTTGTGGAACGTCCGGTTTAAATGACCTTCATAGTGAAAGTCGATTCTTGTTGTGTCCAGTGTCCAGGGTGGCCATCTCCACAAAGTGTAGACAGGTTGGTAGAAAATCCGGGTTAGGTGAATTGCTTTGCAGTTGCTGCTACTGCAACTCATTATTGGCGACTGTCTCTGAAACAGTTTTTATGGAACGTCCGGTTTAAATGACCTTCATAGTGAAAGTCGATTTATTTGTTGTGTCAAGTGTCCAGGGTGACCATCTCCACAAAGTGTTGACAGGTCCTCTAGTCCTCTAATTGAATCAGTTTATCGCTGGAATGGTGACTGTCTCGCTGAGTTGACAACTGTCAATTGTCAGTTTTGGTGGAATGTCTGGGATATGTGAACTGCTTGTTAGCAGAGTGGAAATCAATGCTGTGTTTGTTGCTGCTGCAACTCTTTATTGGCAACTGTCTCTGCAACAGTTTTTAAGTACGTCCGTTGGTAATATTTAAAGTCACATCACGTGTCTTTAATTCAATTCTTCATGTTCTTCTTCTTCTTTGTTTGTTGGCACCTTCTCAGGTATTAGATAAAATTTGAACGTGCCCACCTCGTTGGAATAGCTGGCAATAAATGGATGCGATAATAAAAAGCACAGCTTAATCCAAGTTTCACCCATCTTGGGGAACTTGTCTCCAGTGAGGTCCTGATAGGCATCTTGAATATGCTGCATGCATATGGAATTGTCCGGTGAGTCAGCCTTGGCATCTGTAAGTATGGTGTGAAGATGTCTCCACATTAATGGGTGGTCACGTTTGACGTAGTAAAAAAAAACTCGGAAAGCTACAGTCGGATTCAACCGACAGTAGGAGACCCTGTACTTTCCTTCGCGCACACACACACGCTAACGAACACGCTCACATGCACACATATCGTAAAGTCGCATGCAACCACACATGCGCTCGCGCTGCTCCCCCCTTACCTAGTAAAGGAAATTGAATCTTAAATATCTCCGGTGTTTATTATCCGATTGAGCCACAATTCACACCACAGATAAAGATTATCATAAGAATTTCGTATGCCAAAACACAAGTTTATATCTTTAAAATTGTGGGTGTGGCAGTTTTTTGCAGTTTTTGGGGGAGGGGGGACAGGTATCAAAAATCTAAAACAAACTTGATCTGCTTGCACTATAGGGGCATCTAACTGCCAAATATGATGTCTCTAGCTCTTACAGTTTCCGAGATCTAGGTGTTCATACAGACGGACAGACAGACAGACGGACAGACGGACAGACAGACAGACGGACATGGCTAGATCGACTCAGCTCGTCATCCTGATCAAGAATATATATACTTTGTGGGGTCTGCCACGCCTCCTTCTGCCTGTTACATACATTTCGGACTTGCACAATCTTAATAGACCCTTTGTACTTTTTTAAAGTACAGGGTCTAAAAATTATCCATTGACATTTTTTTTTTTTTTTTTTTTCACAAATTTAATTTTTTTCAAATTTATTTAGTTTTTTTTTTTGCTTTTGTTTGTTTGTACTGCTTGCTTGAGCAGATTGAAGTCAACTATAAATAATATAAAACTGTTTGTGTAACTGTGTCGTGAATATATGTAAAGTGTAGTAACTTATCCAGCTAAAAAATGTCATCCATCTCGCCGCCAAATAAGTGATCTTCCATGTCTTCATCGTATGACTCCTCCACGTCTGTATTAAAGTTTAATCTATTTGTAAGCAAGCCCGATGTAATTTCAATTAGTTTATCTAATTTTAAAGATATGTCTTTAAATAGCGAATTGGGTGGGTTGAATTTTGTGGTCATAAATTCAATTAGCTTGTCCATTTTTGAACATAATGACTGCAGATTGTGTAATAGATTGTTGGTAACTTCTTTTTGAAAGGGTGAATTTTCTGCCAAAATGTCTTCTTGTGGTTTGTTTTTAGAAACTTGGTTTAAAGAGTTCTGTTTATTAACTTGTTTGTATTGCGGTGGTTAGATGGATGATTCTCACCACACTTGACACAAATAAATGTTCGCCTGCAGTTAGTTTTTGAGTGTCCCAATTGTTGACAGCGGTGGCATTGTACTATTTCTGAAGATCGGTGTTTAATTTCTATAGTTACTTTCTGGTTACCAACTTTCAGTATATTGACGTTATTTGGGTCCAATTCTACCTCAAATATGTTTAGTGGTGAGTTGTCGTGCCGTCTTGTCAGGCACCGGGAAAATCGGGTTTGGTAGCCCATCTTAGAAAGTTTTTCCTTTAACCATTTAGTTGGCGTACTGTGGTGTAATCCTTTTAAGACTACCCGGTACCCGCGTTCCACCTTAAAATGGTATGTGTAGGATTCAATTAACTTCTCCTCAAGAACTTTAGTGAGACTACGGTAACTGTCAATGTTTCCGCAATAAACTTTTAGGCCGCCATTTGAGAGACATTTTGTTTCATAGTTTTCTTCTCCTATGGCCTTAGTAATTATGTTAATTACGTGAATGGCATCGATGACATTTAATAAAATAATGGGAACAGGTTCAGCAGTGTCCTTAACCACAGATTCAGCCTTGTCCACCAAAAAGGCTTCATTTACAAGTTCCGATTCCGTTAAATCGACCATGTCAACCAGATTTGTTTCTACTTGGTTAATACAGGATTTTTTGCTAGGAGGACCAGAGGATTTATGGGTACTTAAAAGAGTTAAACTTTTTGGACTCATAAGACTTGCAAGTTGTTCAGGGCGGGACATCGAGGAGTCCTCATGCACATTAATAGCTGGCTTTGTAATCATTTCATTAATGGTTAATTGCCTTGTTTTAGATTTAGTGACCTTAGAATTATTTGCATTCTTTATTCTCTTAAATCTCTTATTAGTACTTGGGCACATTATATCGTCCCCAGATTGATAAGTAATTGAGTCGTCGGACTCGTCCTCCCATTCTTCGGTTTCATAATCCTTGTCATTATCCTTAGCTTTAGGCATAGTCGGTTTCTTAGTTTTGGCTGCAGATCGTTTTGTTACCTTCATCGAGTTTTGTCTTTTGGCCGGGGCAAGAGCCCACGCCGGCGGGGATGCTAGATCCAATTGACTGTTTATAATTCAGAAGGTAATTTAATTTGTTGCTGTTGCTGATACTGAGGCAGACTAGAGTCAATTGACCATATATATTTTTCTTGCTGTTGCTGCTACTAAGGCACTCTTTTTGATAAGGATGAATCTGCAATTGACTGTTCTTTTGAGGAGAGCAACGAAAATGGAGCAGTTATAGAAAGTGCACGTCATCTACGAGACGAAATTGCTCGTTCTATTTTTTAAATCTATATATAACAGGTTGGCTGATAAGTCCCCGGTCTAACAAAGAAAATTTTTTTGTAAAAATTCGTTTTTAGACCCTGTACTTTAAAAAAGTACAAAAGGGTCTATTAAGATTGTGCAAGTCCGAAATGTATGTAACAGGCAGAAGGAGGCGTGGCAGACCCCATAAAGTATATATATTCTTGATCAGGACGACGAGCTGAGTCGATCTAGCCATGTCCGTCTGTCTGTCCGTCTGTCCGTCCGTATGAACACCTAGATCTCGGAAACTGTAAGAGCTAGAGACATCATATTTGGCAGTTAGATGCCCCTATAGCGCAAGCAGATCAAGTTTGTTTTAGATTTTTGACACCTCCCCCCCCTCCCCCAAAAACCGCGAAAAACTGCCACGCCCACATTTTTGGCATACGAAATTCTTATGATAATCTTTATCCGTGCTGTGAATTGTGGCTCAATCGAATAATAAACACCGGAGATATTCAAGATTCAATTCCCTGCATTAGGTAAGGGGGGAGCAGCGCGAGCGTATATGTGGTTGCATGCGACTTTGCGCTATGTGTGCTTGTGTGAGTGTTAGCGTGTGTGTGTGCAAAGGAAAGTACAGGGTCTCCTACTGTCGGTTGCATCCGACTGTAGCTTTCCGAATTTTTTTTATTATTCAACATAGTTCCCTTATAACGACCTTCCAATTTTTTTATACCATTTTGGTAGTACTCCTTCGGTTTTGCCTCAAAATAGGCCTCAGTTTCGGCGATCACCTCTTCATTGCAGCCAAATTTTTTCCCTGCGAGCATCTTTTTGAGGTCTGAGAACAAGAAAAAGTCGCTGGGGGCCAGATCTGAAGAATACGGTGGGTGGGGAAGCAATTCGAAGCATAATTCATGAATTTTTGCCATCGTTCTCAATGACTTGTGGTACGGTGCGTTGTCTTGGTGGAACAACACTTTTTTCTTCTTCATATGGGGCCGTTTTGCCGCGATTTCGACCTTCAAACGCTCCAATAACGCCATATAATAGTCACTGTTAATGGTTTTTCCCTTCTCAAGATAATCGATAAAAATTATTCCACGCGCATCCCAAAAAACAGAGGCCATTACTTTGCCAGCGGACTTTTGAGTCTTTCCTCGCTTCGGAGTCGGTTCACCGGTCGCTGTCTACTCAGCCGACTGTCGATTGGACTCAGGAGTGTAGTGATGGAGAAATGTTTCATCCATTGTCACCATAGCTTGCCAATAACTGTCGACCGTTTTTCTTCTTGCGCTCTCGTTGCGAACACAACCGAAAAAGTTCATACTCTCTCGCTCTCGCTCTGAGCAAGAGACTTTTTCTGTCGTCATTTATGTTTTCTGTTGAGCTCTTTGTATGTCGCTCTTTCAATGAGCAGTGCGTAAAGAGCGGAACGAGAAACACTCGCACAATGAGGGTCAGCAAAAGACCGATTGACTGAAAAACTCAACGCAAACGGTCTTTACATTTAAAAAGCAAAATAAGTTTCAGAAAAAGTTGTTTTTAAATTTTTATTTGCATTAAACGCGTTCGAACGTACGTTCGCGACCCGTGGAAATCCCCATATATATTTTTTGTAACATTTTTTATTTATTATGTGTTAAGCTTTATAACTAGTAAGGCGTTCAGATTTTCTGCACTAATCGAACTTCTTCGTTCACTTAATATAAAGTGTAGGGCTGAGAATGCCCGTTCGACGGAAACTTGTGTTGCAGGTGTAGCCAGCACAACCTGCGCTAGTGCACTTATATGAGGAAACTTAAGCTGCAAGTCATTAAAAAATTCCAATATATTTGAATTTAATGGCAAGCGACCAAATGTAACGTCGAAGTTTTCGATGTCAGCATAAATTTTGACAAGTTTTGCAGAATCAGGATCTTTTTTGCTTTCTGACACTGTCTGAATATCGTCCAAAAATGCCGAGAACAGCGACTTCTCTTCAGATGTGGATGCGGTTGAAAGAATTGACGAGAATGAGGAGTCAAACATCTCTTCACGCACAGGAGTTTCGACCTCTGGAACATTTCGTGTTTGTGCCTTAAATAATAAAGCGATAATAAGTATGAAATGTTTTTTGAATTTTAGTTTAGTACAAGTATTAGTTTTGACGAAGACAATTTTAATATTTAACATAGTTTCTCAAAATTACAACATAAACAAAACAGGACCCAATTTTCAAACATTCTACGACATACAGCTTACTTGTTTCAACTCAAATAAACGAAAAGCTATTTTTTTTAAATTAGCCTTTGCTAACGATTTCTGATAATTCGTCAACATACAATTTACCCGAGGATCCATGTAAATCGCTGCCAACAATGCTTCATTTTCTAACAATTTGCTTTCTCTTATTTGTATCTGTGCCAATAATTTCTTTTTAATCAAATTGTGGCTATTCTCGCATTTCAATTTTAGTTCCATCCATACTACAAAGAACTCACTATAAACTAAATTTTTGTCTTGTAGCTTTAGGGTTGCCTGGTATGTATCACTGAAAGCGTCAATGTACGTCTCGATCCAATCCCAATCGGCATCTACACAAATATAAGACTGCGTAGCCAGAAAATCCTTTAAGTCCAATAATTTTTTAAGCATTAAATAGGTTGAATTCCACCTTGTAGCAACGTCGAGCGATGGTATGTTTCGCACAGTTGCAGAGTGTATGCTGCACATCTTACAAGGTGTATATTAGCAAGTTCAATAGTATCCAGTTCATTCAGAAGATTCTCACTTTCTGTGTCTTCTTCAAAAAGGGATTCCTCTGTGGCATCATTTAACACTTGGACGGCTTTTATCATGTTTCGCCCATTATCAGACGTAATGCTGTGTGAATGAATATGAAAATTCTTAAGAAATCACATATTTTAAAAATTCTATGTAGTTCAATTTTTACCTGTAGATTTGATCTAGTGATATTCCATAATCATCTAAGATTTCTAGAATTTTCTTCTTCATGTATATTCCAGTGTGAGATTCTCCGAGCTGAATCATGCCTAAAGTCTTTACAATAATCTCGGTTTTAGCCAGGGTTGCGTGGACCATTTGCAAATTTATTCCTAGAATGGCTTTATCCATTCTGGTGGCAACATCGATTTTCAGCGACACCAGCTTTTCCTTCACAAGTGCCCTTATGTTTTCTTTGACAGACTGCTCTTTGACTGACACAAAATTCATAATCAGGCCTGTTCCCATTTACGAAATCGTTCAATCGATTTACTTTTTGAAAAAAATGGGGTTTCTAAATTAGATGTATCTTTTTCAAGAAACGAAAATGTTTATTGTACTTATACACGAAGCTAATCTATTTCGAAATTGACCAAATATGAAGCTAATCGAAAATGATGAATTGAAATTTGGAACCCCATTTTTTTCAAAAAGTAAATCGATTGATCGATTTCGTAAATGGGAACAGGCCTGAATGTTTCTAGACGTTACAGGGTTCATACCAAGTGCATTATATAGGATCCATTATTTCTTTAAACCCTCCACTGTCTAAAAATATGAATGGTTTTCCGTCCGTGGTTACTATTTTAATTAAAGAAGAAAGAATTGCTTCTTCGCTCGTTTGATACGATATTCTTCTTTTTTCACATTGGGTTAATTTTGAAGATCCAGTATTGTTCCACTCATTGAAAATGTCCATATGTTTAGTAGTTAAATGCCGTCTTAAGTTTGTTGAATGCTTGCCGAACAATTTAATACCACAAACACTGCAAACTGATTTGTTCTCTTCCAAATAAAATTTGAAGAATTGGTGCACTTGTTTATTAATATCTCTTCCCATTTTGCACAACAAATATTTCCTAACTTTACACACTCAATTCACAATCGCAATTAATATATTTCGTCTGCAAAACAGCCGTTCAACGATTTGCTTGCCTATGCGTGTAAATGTATACCAATACATACGCAAAAGACTTTTTGCTTCACTGAACACGACAAAACGCTCTTGGATCAACCAGAACAAAACAGAATAGAAAAAACCGGTTTCGCTCTGAGTGCGAGCGAGCTCATTCAAGAACCCATAAATCGGTTGCTCTCTGAGTCTTTTCGTAAAGAGTCAGGTAAAAACAGTTATTTGCAGACAACGAGAAACGGTCGACAGTTATTTGCAAGCTCTGATTGTCACATATCGACGCAAAAACTCGGGTGTATTACGAGTTAACAGCTGCAAACACCGCTCAGAATCATCAACGTGTTGTTGTTTTTGGTCAAATGTGAGCTCGCGCGGCACCCATTTTGCACAGAGCTTCCGCATATCCAAATGTTGATGAATGATATGACCAACACGTTCCTTTGATATCTTTAAGGCCTCTGCTATCTCGATCAACTTTATTTTACGGTCATTCAAAATCATTTTGTGGATTTTTTTGATGTTTTCGACGAAAACCACCTCTTTCGGGCGTCCACTGCGTTCACCGTCCTCCGTGCTCATTTCACCACGCTTGAATTTTGCATACCAATCAATTATTGTTGATTTCCCTGGGGCAGACTCCGGAAACTCATTATCAAGCCAAGTTTTCGCTTCCACTGTTAGTTCGTTCTGACTGACTGACTGATCATCAACGCACAGCCCAAACGGAAAGATATGGCGACCTAATTTTTTCGCAGATTGATTGCCTATGACCCTTAGATGCACGTTAAGAGCTCAAATCTGCTAACCTCCTCCCCCTCCCGCGGCATAAACAAGCTTGTGTGAAAATGGACGAACGGAATTCGGCTTCTATATACTCATAATTCAAAATCTATAAATTAGAAAATTCACATAAATAAAGAATAAAGTTTACTTTCACAAATTCGTACAACTAAAATTAAGACTATTTTATATTTTTCTTTTTTTTTTTTTGATTCCATAAATTCCATTAAACTAAGCTGCTCCTTTGCAATCCTTTCCATTTTTTCGTAATCGGTTTTTATAGTTTGATTCATTTCAGATCTCTGGTAATTCATTTCCTCCATATTGTCGGCAATGCGTGTGAGGATTTCATTTTGCTCTTTGCAAATTTCCACCATTGTTGCATTTTTTTTTTTTTTAATGTCCTTGTTGTTATGTACGTAATCTTTTTGGTCGGATTCTTTGTTGTTGTCGTCGGTCTCTATGTTTTCGTCGTTTAAGGTTGGCGTTGACGTATGGCCAAAGGTTTTTCCGCCTTTTATTCCATCCACAGGCTTAAATATTCCATACAGGACAGCCACCTCCTCTGCTACTGGCAATAAGGCATGTGAATTATACGGACCACCGCCTGTTGCCCGTGTTTCTCGCTAACTTCTTCTTAATCGAAGCCTTCCCAATTATTTGCTATTATTAAATGTTCAACCTATAAAAAACATACATAATTCACTTTTTTCCACTCATTGGTTTCCTTACATGGAGGGCTAGTACATACATGTGTTTAAATCAGTGGTGCCCAAAATTCATAATTCCTATCACATGTGCGCTGCTTGGCAGCGCTGTTTTCACACGCACAGTCTCTCCTCGCACGCATAGAAGCGTCACGCTTTTGGGCACTACTGGTGTTATGCAATGCGTGCTCTCTTAGACTCTCCTGTACACTCGCATAGTTATCAACGAGTAGTTCGATGCTAACGTTCGTTAGTTCGTATTTTTGGTAAGTCATATGTTAAAACAATCTGGAAACTCAAAATAGCCAAAAACTCATTATGCTCAATTGTTGACACAATTTTTTTCCAAAGCAAGCTCCTCCAACAGCACCTTCTGATTTTTCCTTATTTCAGAAAGATCATATTTTATTCCTCCTAACGTTTGGTTTCTTCTACCAAACTGTTTTTGGAGCTGCTGGTCGTAAACTCTAACTCCATTCTTTGTCTTTTTGGCGGAGGTTCATTTAGCTCTAAAAGTAAGAGATATTAAAATTTTTTTAATTTTTCCGCACAAATAATAACGTACCATCGTTTTCAATGTTTTTCGTCTCCGTATTCTTCTTGTCTTCGTCGCTCTGGACTGTGCCAAATGTTTTGGCTCCGGCCACGCCTTTCACCGCCTCGGACATATTCACGAGGAGGGCTATCTCCTCCTCGGTGGGAGTTAGCGCCACCTGCTTGAAGGGTCCACCTCCAGTTCCTTTATTAAACAAAATTTTCCGCTTAATGGCTAGATTCCAGTCTTTCCAAGCCTATATTAATAAGTGAAAATAATATTTGCTCATACCTTTCAAAGAGTTACTCACATTTCGCCACTCTTCTGCGCTCTTAATTGGGGGGCCCAAAGAATTAAGCTTGAGCGTCAATCCGTCCCAAGCTGCCGCCACAGCCACCCTGTCCCCTTTGGTGAAGTTTCGAGCAATATCTTGATGCTCCTTCATAAACGACAATATTGCGTCGTCATGGCTTTTACTACAATGTTTTCCCATTTACAAAAAATCACAATTTAAAAAAATTAAAGTAAAGTTTGTATAGTTAATGCCAAGGTAGATTGCAGAACTGACGTTGTTACCTTCAAAAGGTATATATTGAGTCCACACCTTGGTGTTTGCGAAAGCCAAATTGATGATTCGGAATTGCATTACATTCGTGCTATGGTTAAATAATCTTTTGAGTAGGATTTTTTCAAATATCTTGAAATGACCCGATAAAAGGCAAATAGGTCTGTATGAAGTGACATCATCATTCATTTCAGTTCTTTTTTTATTTTTGTATTTGTATAATTTTAAATATTATGCAAATTATTAAGGCTATAGCCATAAAACTTTTTTTCGAACAAACATACTTTTAAAAATATTCTTCACAATTAGACAAGGTACGCGATTATAAGATCAACAATAATATTTTATTGATTTGAAAACAAAAAATGTATACAAAAAAAAACTCGGAAAGCTACAGTCGGATTCAACCGACAGTAGGAGACCCTGTACTTTCCTTCGCACACACACACACACTAACAAACACTTACACATGTACACATATCGTAAAGACGCACGCAACAACACATACGCTCGTGCTGCTCCCCCCTCACCTAGTACTGGGATTTGAATCTTGAATATCTCCGGTGTTTATTATCCGATTGAGCCACAATTCATAGCACAGATAAAGATTATCATAAGATTATTCTGTGTCAAAGCACAAGTTTGGGTGTAAAATTGTGGGTGTGGTGGTTTTTCGCGGTTTTTAGGGGAGGGGGGGGGGCAGGTATCAAAAATCTAAAACAAACTTGATCTGCCTACATTTTCGATTTTATTTTTTTTTTTGTTTGTTTGAGAAGAATTCTTTCACAAATTTTGGAAATGTTTGAAAGGAGTCTGATCGGTTTATAGGAGGAAACGTCACTTGAGGATTTGTTAGGTTTGAGTAGCATTTTCACAACTGCACGTTTCCACAGTGTCGGAAAGTGTCCAGTGATGAGTATGCTATTGAAAAGTGTTAATAAAAAGTGTAGCGCAGATGTAGGAAGCGCTTTGATGATGCGATTGTCTATTCTGTCCAGCCCAGGTGTTTTATTGTTGACTAAATTGTTAATTTCGGTCTGCAAATGATCCATGGTAATAAAATCACAGTGTAATTTTCCAAAAGGTAATGGTTGTTGACTCGTGTACATAATATTTTGCCTCTCACTCAAGGAATTAGTGTAAATTGGTTGAAAGCGAAGTTCCAGATGTGTTGAGAAATTTTCAGCTTTCTCAAGTGTAGTCTTGCACCAAATAGAATTGCCGGAGGGTGTCATCGTCTTTACAGGAAGGTTTGATTGTAGCTGTCTCTTGATGTTGATGGTTAAACGCCTAAGTTTCTGCAAACTGTATCTGTCTGAAGGGTCAATAGTTGCCAATATAGTGTTTAAATGGGTTTCCTTTTCCGTCTGAATCGCCTTTGCGATGTTGTGTGTTAACCAGTTTATTAGCGATTTAATGTTGAACATAGTGTAGGCCTTATAATGTCTTCTGATGTATTTTCCTAACTGAATCATTAAGATAATGTCCTTGTTTATAAATGGCGATGGAGTATTGTTTACACGTGGAGGAGGTGTAGCCAATTCAGCAGCTTCGTAAATGCAAGTGTTAAAGAAGCTAACTGCTGTATCAATCTCACTTGCAGATTGGGTAATTGAATAGTTGTCGAGTTTCTTGTCCAGTGTATCTTGAAACTTGTTTATGTTTCCATGGAGGGGTAATAAAAATGTCTGGTGAAGACCTGTAGGCACCATCCCAAAAATTTCGTACGGAAAAATTACAATATATTCCGTGTGTGTGGATTGTATTAGTTTGACATGTGATTGATTGGTAACACTTATTTTAAATTGGTAACACCTTTTATCAACTGTTGTGCCAAAGTGAAAATATATTGGAATTAAAATGAGCGACGAAGCCTTGGACTTAGCAATGGTAACATTCGGGTACTTCTTAATAAAAAATAAAGAAGAGAATGTTAAAAAACTCGAAAAGCTACAGTCGGACGCAACCGACAGTAGGTGACCCTGTACTTTGATTTGCCCTGGGAGTCCATATACACACACACATACACTTATTCATACAAATATATACTAAAATACAAACAATAACAAATACTCATACAGAAACTCAAACTCACAATCAAAAATCCCGCATACGCCCTAGTGGCCGCGTACACTGTGGCTTCCCCCCTACCCTACCCAAATGCCTGGTACTGAAAATTGTTTGTCCAATATCTCCGGTGTTTCTTATCCGATTTGGCTGCAACTCGCACCAAGCATTCACAGCATCTAAAGCTTTAATCGTGCAAAAAGAAGCCAGTGACTCTAAAACTGTATATACTAAGAACATTTTTGTAAATTTGAGGGGGAGGGGGATGAGATATCAAATTAAAAACATAAACTTGGCCTGCCTATGTAATACACGAACCAAACAAAAAAAAAATTACGTCTCTAGCTCTTATAGTTTCCGAGATCTCGGTGTTCATACAGACAGACGGACAGACAGACAGACGGACAGACAGACAGACGGACATGGCTAGATCGACTCAGCTCGTCGTCCTGATCAAGAATATATATACTTTGTGGGGTCTGCCACGCCTCCTTCTGCCTGTTACACACAAATGTCATTTGCACAAACTTAATAGACCCTTTTGTACTTTTTTAAAGTACAGGGTCTAAAAAGAGGAGGCAGCGATCGAAATATTAGGTAAACCCATTTTTAAAAGAACAAGCAAATAAAGGAAGATTTGCCAATGATTTAAGTATTGTACAGATATATATCATAATATGTACATATGCACGGCTGCGCTTTAACAGCATTAATTAAAGAATTTTTTTCTCGTATGTAAAAGCACTTAAACGTTTCTTCGTTTTCCGCTCCATTCCGTACGGAATAATTGTTCTGATTTATTTCGTGCGAAATGTCAGTTGCTCAATACCATCCAACACGACCCACACGATGACAATACCTATGAACTTATCGATATTTCGCTCGTGTTTTTTGTTCAGTGCTGCATACCAAACATTTCTATTCGGTATGGATAAAATTCCATGCCTACCCTTTTTGTATGTTAAATGTATAATTTCGAGATGGTGCATAAAGGGCTTTAACAAAAACAGGTGTGCTCTGTATATCAATTGTAAGGGGTACGTGGTCCGAACTCAAATCAAAGTTTGAGGTGATGTTGAGTAAGTTATGTCATATTCCAGGGTAAATGGCAAAGTCGATTGCAGACGGAGTGTTTCTTGCATTGTATGGGTAATGAGTGGGAGAGCCAGTAGCCAGAATATCCATGTTAGTGTGGCTTTGTACGTATCTCAGTAAAGTGTTACCTCTTTTGCAAGATCTTGAGTTGCCCCACCAACTGCTCTTTGGATTCCAATAACCAGAGACAATGTAGCAATGTCCCAGTTCTTGAAAGAGGTATGTGTTCAGGCCAGTTGCATCCGACTGTACAGTATATTGAGGCTATGTTGAGTGTGATACATTGGTTAAGGAAACGTTTATAATTGTGCATTGTAAGAATTCATTGGATATGTCTTGTAGTGTAGAGTGCTGGATGTTGTTCTTGATAAAAATGCAGGCGCCACCCCGTCTTCTGCCAGAGGGATGTTCTGTACCATAGTACGTGTATCCGTGTATATCTGGCTTGTCAGTATTTAAGTGTCTTGTTTCCGAGATTAGCAGCATATCAATGTTGTTTGTTACCATAAAAAGATCGAGTTCGGCAGTTTTTGAGTGTAATCCTGCTGCATTTCAGGATACAATTTTGAGTAATTGATTGTTGAATTTAGATATTGTGTTTTGTAGCTCAACCAAATTCGTGGTAATAGTGACGAGTTTATCCAACTTTGTGTCAATGCTAATAATGTTAATAGTATCATTGTTGGCTCGTTTGTCAGAAAGAAGTGATATGAGTTTATCCAACTTATCTTCGAGTGTCTTCATTCTGTCAGTGTCTCTTAAATTACAATTGTTATTGTTAACTGGCGGCAGATTTTTGCTGTGTGCTGAATTAACAGAGTCAACTTTGGTAATAGTATGTGTCTCAGTTTTAATGCGTTTAGCAGACCGTGATCTGGATCGTGTCCTGGGTTTATCTGTCATAGTAGGGATGGGCCTTTCTAAATTAACAGCTTTAGCTACTGGTGGCGGAGTCTTCATAGGTGGAGAAACGTGACGGACAACATCAGCATATGATACAGCACTGTTTTTGGCTAATATGGCAAATTTGTTACCGGTATTAGTGATTTGAGGTAAGTTGAGTTTTTGCTATATAATATTAGCCTTTTTAGCTTTTTCGTTTGGTGAAGTTTTCGGTTTGCAAGCATCTTTATAGGACGGACAACCTTTATAACTCGCTGCATGTGTACCATTGCAGTTGGCACATTTCGGGGAGTCTTCTCTTTTTTTGGGACATTGAATTTAAGATTGACTTTCACCACATTTGACACAAACAAATTGTTTGCGACAATATGTTTTCGAGTGTCCAAATTTCTGACAACGATGGCACTGTACAATCGCATTACCCTTAAACATCTTTTCGATAACCACCCTTTGGTTACCCAATAAAGATAGTTCGAAAATCTGCTTATTGTTCACATTGCGCTCCAGCTCAACTTCAAAAATATTGAGGGGACTTGACAGGTAGTGTTTTTTGACTGGACTTATTAATCGTGCTTTGTGTCCCAAAGCTAAGAGTTTGTCAAATATCCATTGAGTCGGTGTTGAGTGGTGCAGGCCTTTAATAGCTACTCTGCAGCATCTTTCCTTTTTTAGTTGGTAAGTGTACGTTTCCAGCTTGATGTTTTCAAAGTGTTAAACTAGTTTGCGGTATGATTCAATGTCTTTGCATTGAATTTTCATGTCATTATTGGAAGTGGTATTTGTATGATATAAGGTGTCACCAATGACATCATTAATCAAATTGAGTAGCTTAAAAGCGTCTTGCACATTCGGGACGACAATAGGTACAGGTTTATCTGTAGAATTGACTGCAGACTGATTTGCCTGCTTATTGATTGGGTCGACCAATGGGACAGTTTGAGAATTAGCGGCAGTAAATCTAAATAACGATGGATTGGCGACTGTCTCTTTAGAAACAGTGTTGGTGGAACGTCCGGGAGATGCAACAACATTAGTAGTTGGCCAGTTTACAGCAAAGTTATTTTTCCGTGCAGTACTATTAGCATTACTGATTAACTTACGGTTAAATTCACGTTTCATGGTAGGAGTTATACTCCTAGGTCCGATGGTTTCAGCTATAGCCCTAGTTAGAGACTGGTCTCCTGCCATTTCCATCTTTTCCATGTTCTTTTTTAGCAATTGTTTAGCATTTTTTTCCTTAAGTCGTTGAAAATGGCTTAAGGCCCCATCCAAGAAGTCATCGTCAGAGGGGTAGATAGTGGAATCATCCGAGATAATATCCTCCATATTATCAATTTCCGAGAAAAGATCCTCCATATCATCAATTTCCGAGAAAAGATCATTAGTTGTTGTATTCATCGCCTCCATGTTTGAATAAATAGCTGAAGAATGGACCGGGTAATCAGGCCGGTCCAGTGCAGCAAACTACTGCAATACGTCAACTATAAATTCAGGAAAATATAAACCAAGCCTTTGTTTAAACAGAATAAAGTCGATTAAACAATGACTAACTATATTAGGGTCCTCGGAAGGTCCTGCGGATGGCACCTCTTCAATATTCTCTTTCTTGGAGAATTTCTTAGCCTTCTCACTAGTGGGTTGGGATGAAGATCTATTCTCCGCAAGAAGTTGTCCAAATGCTTCTGAATGGCATCGCCAGCCTTGGGAACCTTGAGATCTCTTTCAATATCTCTCGTGCACATGTACCAGGGGGCATTACATACCCTTCTTAGTATTTTGGCTTGCGCTACCCTTATTTTGTTCAGCTCAGTCTTCTGTCCAGTATAACACCAAGGTTCTTTTGACTTCGCTTGTGCGTCAATATGGAGCTTTTTAGTGGTGTTTGTTTAATTTCTCTTACTAGCCGGTGTTGGTAATGATGGCATACCAATTTTGGTAAGTATATTATTGATTTTTTGAGTTTTGTTAATTGCCGGTAGTTTTTGCTTACAAGCATCCTTGTAGCTGGGACAACCCCTATAACTAGCTGCGTGTGGTCCCTTGCAGTTAGCACATTTGGAAGTTGTTCCGCTTTTCTGCATGCATAGAGTAGATGGATGATTCACACTTGACACAAATAAATGTTCGCCTGCAGTATGTTGTAGAGTGTCCGAATTGCTGACAGCGATGGCATTGCACTATTTCTGTTGTATGGTGTTTGGTTTCTACAGTTACCTGGTTGCCAATCTGCTTAACTTCCAGGATATTTACGTTGCTTTTATTAGGGGCCAATTCTACCTCGAATATGTTAAGTGGTGAGTTGTCGTGTTTGATCCAACCGTTTTGTAGGAGTACTGAAGTGTAAACCTTTTAGAACTACCCAGTGATTCAATTTTCTTTTCGTCAAGAATTCTTGTAAGACTACGGTAACTATCAATGTTTCCGCAGAGTACTTTCAAACCGCCGTTTGATAGAGATTTTGTCTCATAATTATCTTCTCATATGGCCTTGGAAATGATATTGTTGATGTACAAGGCATCGATAACATTCGGTAGAATGATGGGCACAGGTTTAGCTGCGTCCTTAGTCATACTTTTGGTTTTGTCCATCAAATTGTCTTCATTTATAGTTCCCGATTCAGTCAAGTCAACCATGTCCACTAAATTGGTTTCTTGGCTTAGGCAGGATTTCTTGCTGGGGTGACCAGAGGATTTTTGGGGACTTGACAAAGTTAAGCCCTTTGTATTCGTAAAGTTTAAAAGTTGCTGAACGCGAGATAACGAGGGGTCCTCTTGTTCATTAGTAGCTGGCTTTGCAATCATTTCGTTAATGGTTAACTGCCTAAATTTCGATTTAGTGGCCTTGGAATTGTTAGCATTCTTCAGCCTCTTAAATCTTTTGTTTGTTCTTGGGCTCATTATTTCGTCACCGGATAGATAATTAGTTGAGACCCGTCTTCCCATTCGTCAGATTCATTATTATTGTCATTGCCCTTAGCATTGGTCATAATCGGCTTTTTAGTTTTGGCTGCAGATTCTTTGGTTACCTTCATCGTCTTTTGGCCGGGGCAAGAGTCCACGCCAATGTGGCCAATGCCAATTTCCAATGTTTGGAGTCGCTTTGCTAACCGCTTGAACCTTATTGGCAACCACTGGCTTGGGCTTGCAGGCAACCTTGTAGCTAGGGCATCCCTTGTAACTGGCGGCATGCGGGCCATTGCAATTCGCACATTTAGGTGTCGTGTTTGTAGATTTTAAGCATAACGTGGATGGGTGCTTCTCTCCGCATTTAACGCATACAAATTGCCTACAGCAATATGATTTGGTGTGACCAAATTGCTGACACCTATGGCACTGCCCAAGTTCGTTTGGGCGTTCCACAACTACCATTTGATTACCTAACTTCTTTAGGTCGTGTATTTTAGGGTTGTCTTTATGCGGAGCGAGTTCCACCTCAAAGACATTTATTGGCGATTTGTCCGTTCATCGAATAAGGACACGTATGAATCTTGAAATTAATCTACCTGCTGCCAACTTCTCCTTGATCCAAGAAGTTGGAGTTGTGTGATGCATTCCTTTAATGACAACCCTGTATCCACGCTCATTCTTCAGCTCGTAGGTATACGATTCGATCTTCTTTTCGTCAAAGATCTTGACTAGTTTGCGGTAGCTATCCACGTTTGTACACGCAATTTTTAGTCCATCAGGAGCGATGGCCTTAGATTCATAATTTTCCTCACCTATAGCGTTGTTAATGACTGCCAATGTGTGCATGACATTTACTACCTTTGGTATTATAAGCGGTACTGGCTTGGGTAAGGACACTATTCTTGACGGTTGAGTCTCTTCGACACCGTTTTCTTTTCCGCCCAACAAGATGCCCTCGTTGGACGAATCAAACAAGTTGATTGTTTCTCCCACTTCAGAGCGATTGGACACAAAATTGTCCTTTCGGGCAGAATTAATAATTGGCATGACCTTCATGCGTTTGGTTTCACGACACTTGGGTGAATTTATGGACCTTGGTCCTATTATCCCGGCTATGGCCTTCGTTAGTGAATGGTCCCTCTTGTTCTTAAATTTTCTGAATTGACTCAACGTGCCGTCCATAGAATCGCAATCATCAGATGCGTAGATGGTTGAGTCATCCGAGAGCTCCTCCTCCATAATGGTCAATGGGCTCTTCCGCTCCATGTTGCAACCAATAATTGTTGAATGGACCGGGATACCAGCCCGCTCCGATGCAGCAAACTCTACTGCAACAGGTCAATTATTAGTCACAAATAAATAAACCAAATTTTTTAGACTGTTTCTAAAAATATCAAATTTTGATTTATTTTATTTTTCGTTTTTTTATTTTGCTTTTGTTTTTTTGTATAATTTAAAGTAATAATTACTTTTATATCGTGTTCCCTTAAAAACTATTTCGTCATATATTTCAGCATTTTTGAATTCATTTTCTAAATTTAATATTTTAGTTGTTTCAATTTTTTTTTAAACAAAACTAAGCGAAGGTTCAAACAAAATTTTGTTCTCCATTAAAAAATTTGAAAATATTAAACTTGTTTTAATTGCTAATGAATATGCAGGATTTTTTCTGCTTGTTATTTTGTTAAAATATGCTTTTGCTTCTTTATGTTTTGCCTCGAATCGCATGCACCATAAATATTTTAACGGACCACATTTTTTTATTGTACTTACATAATGCACTAAAAAATTATGTTTTAGCTTTAATGCTCCGAAAATTTCTATGTACGATGTATGATGATCTGTTATTAATAACTTCAATAAATCCAAATCTTCCATAGAATAGTTTGTTTTTAGGAGCATATCTATAATTTGTATTAGTAATATTAAAATTTTCCAATACCTATTATTTACATGAACAAGATCTCCTATCATTAATGGCAAAAAATGAACGAAACTGGAAACCTCATTGGCTGTCATTTTTAAACTACCTTTTTTTAAACTTTCTATATTTAATGGTATTGAAATATTTCCACTTTCTGTCTCACCAAAACAAAACATTTTCTTCCTACTATTTATATCATTTAAAGTTATAACATTATCATTAATTAACCCAATTATAATATTGCAAACATCGTAAACGCAGATGCCTTCAAAAACATCGTGCATTAAATCAAAATAAACTAGTTGCCGCATACGCTGCGGCTTCCCCCTCCCCGAGCCAAATGACTAGTACTGAAAATTGTTTGTCCAATATCTCCCGTGTTTATTATCCGATTGGGCTGCAACTCGCACCAAACATGCAAAGCACCTAAAGCTTTATTCATGCAAAAAAGGAAAACAGTGACTCTAAAACTGTACATGCTGGGAATATTTTTGCGAATTTGAGGAGGAGGGGGATGACTTTTCAAACATTTGAAATAAACTTGACCTGCCTATGTAATACACAAACCTAACAAAAGAAGAATTAAGTCTCTAGCTCTTATAGTTTCCGAGATCTAGGTGTTCATACAGACAGACAAACGGACAGACGGACAGCAGACGGACAGACGGACATGGCTAGATCGACTCAGCTCGTCGTCCTGATCAAGAATATATATACTTTATGGGGTCTGCCACGCCTCCTTCTGCCTGTTACATACATTTCGGGCTTGCACAATCTTAATAGACCCTTTTGTACTTTTTTAAAGTACAGGGTCTAAAAACTTTATTGTTCAAATTAAGAGACTGCTGAACAAAGCACACAGACTCTGACAAAAAAAAACTCGGAAAGCTACAGTCCGACGCAAAGCTACAGTCGGACGCAACCGACAGTAGGAGACCCTGTACTTTGGTTTGCCCTGGGCGTCGATAACAGCAGCAGCATATATGAACATACTCACATACACATACACATGCATTTATACATACACACATACACTTATACATACAAATATACTCGCAAATACGAACAATATCCAAAACTCATACAGGCATTCATACTCACAATCAAAAATCACGTATACGCCCTAGTGGCCGCATACGCTGCGGCTTCCCCCTCCCCTAACCATATGCCTAGTACTGAAAATTGTTTGGCCAATATCTCCGGTGTTTATTATCCGATTGGGCTGCAACTCGCACCAAACATCCAAAGCATCCAAATCTTTAATCCTACAAAAAAGGAATCCAGTGACTCTAAAACTGTATATACTAAGATCATTTTTGCAAATTTGAGGGGGAGGGGGATGACTTTTAAAACATTTGAAACAAACTTGACCTGCCTATGTAATACACGAACCTAACAAAAAAAAAATTACGTCTCTAGCTCTTATAGTTTGCGAGATCTAGGTGTTCATACAGACAGACAGACAGACAGACAGACAGACGGACAGACGGACAGACAGACAGGGCTATATCGACTCAGCTCGTCGTCCTGATCAAGAATATATATACTTTATGGGGTCTGCCACGCCTCTTTCTGCCTGTTACACACAAATGTCATTTGCACAAACCTAATAGACCCTTTGTACTTTTTTAAAGTACAGGGTCTAAAAATAATGATGGTACGCAAGAAGGACATTGAGCGAAAACTTTGGTCTGAAATGGGGTTACATATTAACAAACCAAGTCAGAATGGTTCTGGAAATTCCAACGATGGCAATACGGCACGAAGAGCATTTTCGGACGTTCAAATATTTGCCTCAATATTAGAACTGGATGAAGAGCTTTTAAACAAACAACATATCATTTTAATAGATTTATCATGCGAATATGACGTTTTTTTTAAATAAGTTTAAAAAAACGCTTCGTTTGCATTTAATTTAATATCCGTGGTATCCAATGACCGCTACGGTCCACAAAATTTTAGTTCATGGTCCACAAATAATTGAATCATCTGTACTTCCTGTTGGTTGCTTAGGCGAAAACGCATCTGAGGCTCGCAACAAATATTATAAGCGTGATAGCATTTTGCATGCCAGGAAAAATAGCCGAGTAAACAATTTAACCGACGTATTTCACCGAGCTTTGGATTCTTCTGATCCTTACTTATCAAACATCGCTCCAAAAAAGAGTTCAAAATCACACTCATTGCCAAGTGAAGTTATTGCACTTTTAGTTTCTCCAAAACCGGAAGATGCAGCCCAAGTAGATAGTGTTGAAGACGAGTTTACAAGTATACCAAATTTTGATTTTGATTTAGAAGAAGAACGTTTATATTAATACAAGTTTATGTACTTATTTTTAAGTTTTCGTTAATTAAGCTATGTTATAATACGCAAAAATTATTAAAATATTAAATTTTCTAACAATTGTGGATAAAAAAAATGAAGAAAAAAAAACTCGGAAAGCTACAGTCGGGTCAACCGACAGTAGAAGACCCTGTACTTAGCATCTCAATATAATTTAATTTAAAAAAGGCACAATTTAAAAAAACATAAAAAACTAGAACAAAGAGTAAAAAAAAAACAATACTAAATATTACAAAATAGAGATACGATCCCCGATCCCACCCATTCTGATACAAACACTCAACAACCTACGCCTTGAAGTCATATGGTTCCAAAACGAACTTGCGAGTAAAAGTAGAATGAGCAGAACATAAAATGTAAACAAAGCATTAATTAGAACGGGGGGACAATATAGCGCGTGCCAAAATAGAGTGTCATATGGTGTGTCATATGGCTAAAGTATACATATATGTACACATTATTAAAATTCTAATTGGAAGATGCAAATTGAACTGCTTAGCAGTTTCAATGTTTATTATAAGTTCGTTCTGCTAAGAAATACAAATTATCCAAATTAAAACAAATTAAGAAATAAGAAAATATTTAGGAATTAATTTAAAAAAAAAATAAAATAAAAACAAATTAAAAGGAAATATGCCGGAATTGAACCACGGCCCACTCGACTATGAAATCAATGCTCTAGATCCTAGGCTATAGCACCCTTCTTGTGTGTCCCGGTAAAATTCGAACACATTTACTACTCATTGAGTTTTCATACAAAGAGATTACTGAGTGTTTTAATGTAAATAATATATAAGATTCTCTTTTCTGCTATAACTTCCTTATTTGTGGTCCGATTGAGCTGAAAATCGCACCAAACATTCAAAGCACCTAAAGCTTTTTTCATGCAAAAAATGAATCCAGTGACTCTAAAACTGTACATGCTGGGAATATTTTTGCGAAATTGAGGGGGATGGGGATGACTTTACAAACATTTGAAATAAACTTGACCTGCCTATGTAATACACAAACCTAACAAAAGAAGAATTAAGTCTCTAGCTCTTATAGTTTCCGAGATCTAGGTGTTCATACAGACAGACAGACGGACAGACGGACAGACAGACGGACAGACAGACATGGCTATATCGACTCAGCTCGTCGTCCTGATCAAGAATATATATACTTTATGGGGTCTGCCACGCCTCCTTCTGCCTGTTACACACAAATGTCATTTACACAAACTTAATAGACCCTTTTGTACTTTTTTAAAGTACAGGGTCTAAAAAATTAAGTCTCTAGCTTTTAGAGTTTGCGAGATCTACATAGGTGTTCATACAGACATACGGACAGACGGACAGACAGACAGGGCTATTTCGACTCAGCTCGTCGTCCTGATCAAGAATATATATACTTTATGGGGTCTGCCACGCCCCCTTCTGCCTGTTACACACAAATGTCAATTGCACAATCTTAATAGACCCTTTTGTACTTTTTTAAAGTACAGGGTCTAAATATTGAATTAAACAGAATAGTTTTAAGTACATATTTAAGAAGAGTTGACCTAAGAATATATAGATACTCTATACTTACATAAATTCTTATTGAATTAAAGAAATTTTTAGACCCTGTACTCCCCCAAAAACCGCAAAAAACCACCACAGCCACAATTAAAAAGATACAAGCTTGTGCATCTTATGGTAACCTTTATCTGGCCCAATCGGATAATAAACACCGGAGATATTCTAGATTAAAGTTTCCGTAATAGGCAAGGGGAAGCAGCGAGCATGCACATAATACATGTATATATGTAAGTGTGTATGCGTGGTTGCGTCTGACTTAGCGCTGTGCGTGTGTGTGTGTGTGTGCAATGTTAGCCTTAGCTGCTGCAAAGGAAAGTACAGGGTCTCCTACTGTCGGTTGCATCCCACTGTAGCTTTCCGAGTTTTTAAAACTAAATTAAGGCGATTGGGCATAGAATTGACTAAGGACTGTAGGGTGGCCCATTCTCGTTCTTTAGCTTCTTTAAGGTGTCTAGCCGTCTCATACTGTGTTCCGTTTTTATAAACTCGAGCAGACAAAATTCCCCAAAGATTCTCGATTGGATTTTGCTCTGGACTTAACGCCGACTACTTCAAAACAGGAATTTTTCTGTCCTCAAAAAAGGCTTTGGGGACCTTTGTGGTGTGGATTGTGGCATTATCCTGCTGATAAGTCCAAATATCGCCTCGCTTGTGGCAGGATACTCGATCCTGGCGCAAATCTCTACAATATTTTTTGCAACTGTCTGGGCCATCTAAATAAATTTTTTTTCGTTGCTAAATATGATATTATGCCAGAATCGTTATTTACAGACGCTCCAAAAGCTTTGGTTTTGGTATCGTATGTGTGGTTGCGTGTGACTTTACGATATGTGTGCATGTGTGCGTGTTCATTAGCGTGTGTGTGTGTGCGGAGGAAAGTACAGGGTCTCCTACTGTCGGTTGAATCCGACTGTAGCTTTCCGAGATTTTTTTTCTGTGCATGTTATTCGTCAACCCAACAAAAAAAATGGTATGTCGAAGTAACGGTGAAATGTATGAATGTATTGGTGCTCAATAGTGTTGCCAGGTGTCGAGCGCCCGCGTAAGCTAGATTTTTAGTAAAAATAAGCTAAAATAAGCTAAAAGTATGCTGAAAAACAAGCTTGATGCAAATTCATAAAATTCGTTCAAAATTATAGGATTTTTTAAGTTTTTATTTAAATTAAATCATTAAGCAAATCGTCCAAATCGTCATTTTGGGTTTCACGTAAATATTTATCGTTTTTTTGAATTAGATTTATGTATTTCTGTGGTACATTATATGTATGGCAACATTCTCCATGTCTGCGTAATCCATATCTGTGAAATTAAAAATAATATTAATAGGCAAATTAATAATTATGATTTTTAAAAAAACAAAATTTTATCAAGTTGTGATTTCAAATCATCAATGTTTTCGACATTGAAATATTGAAACATTTTAATAAAATCAATTATATTTTTATGCGCTCGCAGCATATGATCAACGGAAAATAAGTTGATATTTTGTAAGATCTCAAAATTATCTGGTAATCTGAAATTGAAAAACAGAATATTTAATATATTAAAATAATCAAATCAATTACAGCTTATCCGTACCTTTCACGAAGTTGTAATATTAATTCCTTAATAAATCCAACGCACGTCTTCCTAATTTCACATTCGTTTTATTTCACAACCACAATAAAATGCAAAAGTACATGTAGCACAATATATCGATGGCACCATCGATTGGAAAACAAAAATCACGATCATAGCAAACAAATAGACACTATCGATTAGAAAACAAAAATCACGATCATAGCAATCGGCACTAATAGAGCTCCGATATTGTTATGCCGTGAAACCTTTTAAACTTATACAATATTTTGTTGAAGTCACGAATACATTTATTGCTAGATGATCTTTAAAATATGCTAGATTTTAGGCTATAAGCTATTTGCAAATTTTATAAGCTATTCCATTTTTAAATATGATAGATCTAGCCTGAAATAAGCTAATCTGGCAACACTGGTGCTCAACTCGACCACAGAAGCAGCGAACGAGAATTCTGAGAAAAAGCACGTAAATTGTTCTCTTATTTCGCTTTGCCGATTAGGTCTAGCCAACATGCAACATATTCCATCGAACATGCAACTGAGTAGCCAGCGCATGAGAAACTGGTTTCTGTTGAGTTGGACCAACATCAAAACATGTGATGTCAGTCTTGGATAGACGCCCGAACGGAAAGAACGGTCTGCGTCGCGCTTGCCGTTTGTTTCCCATCTTTGTATTTGTATGCATATATATACGCCCATTTCTAATGTCGAATGCGACGTTCGTACGCATTCAAAAGGAAAAAAATATATTACAACATTTTTTTTGTATTTTAACAAAAAACGAAACTTATAGCTTTTGATTAGCACTACAATTGGTACTAAGGTTGATTTTCGGCAATTTATCCATTTCAAGATAATTACAAAAAAGTAGAGCATTCGCACGCAACAAAAACAGAAGACAGACTTTTCTGAATGTTTCAGATCCTTTATGGATATTTTTTGCGACTCATATTAGAAGTCGTTTGCAGATTTAATAAATACTGAATATAATTTTAAATTTGATTTTTATCTGCTAAGCAATATGTCGTAATTTTTCTTATTTCTATGAAGTAACAAGAGAAATTAACAATATTATAATTTAAAATAAAAATATTGAAATAAACGTGAAAAAATAAGTAATATAAAAATTTCAAACTTAAATAATTAGTAAATTAAAAGGAAATAAATGAATTAAATAAAAAGTTCAAAACAATACTTAAATTAAAAAGAATATATTACATGAAATTAAATCAGAGCTTGCAAATAACTGTCGACCGTTTCTCGTTGTCTGCAAATAACTGTTTTTTCCTGACTCTTTACGAAAAGACTCAGAGAGCAACCGATTTATGGGTTCTTGAATGAGCTCGCTCGCGCTCAGAGCGAAACCGGTTTTTTCTATTCTGTTTTGTTCTGGTTGATCCAAGAGCGTTTTGTCGTGTTCAGTGAAGCAAAAAGTCTTTTGCGTATGTATTGGTATACATTTACACGCATAGGCAAGCAAATCGTTGAACGGCTGTTTTGCAGACGAACGGGCATTCTCAGCCCTACACTTTATATTAAGTGAACGAAGAAGTTCGATTAGTGCAGAAAATCTGAACGCCTTACTAGTTATAAAGCTTAACACATAATAAATAAAAAATGTTACAAAAAATATATATGGGCATTTCCACTGGTCGCGAACGTACGTTCGAACGCGTTTAATGCAAATAAAAATTTAAAAACAACATTTTCTGAAACTTATTTTGCTTTTTAAATGTAAAGACCGTTTGCGTTGAGTTTTTCAGTCAATCGGTCTTTTGCTGACCCTCATTGTGCGAGTGTTTCTCGTTCCGCTCTTTACGCACTGCTCATTGAAAGAGCGACATACAAAGAGCTCAACGAAAAGCGCTCAACAGAAAACATAAATGACGACAGCAAGAGTCTCTTGCTCAGAGCGAGAGCGAGAGAGTATGAACTTTTTCGGTTGTGTTCGCAACGAGAGCGCAAGAAGAAAAACGGTCGACAGTTATTTGCAAGCTATGAATTAAATTAAAAATAAGAAACTTAAAACTAAAAGAATACTTTAATTAAAAATCATCATTGCCGTCCAATTTCATTTTTTTTTTTGCATCATTACACCTAACCGACTTTATCAAACACAAATTTTTGTGTCACCACTAAGCATTCAATATATAGAGGTGTCAAACAGCCTAAAAAGCGGTCCCATGAATTCAGGACGATCAGGTCCATCCAACATGCAACATGCTGTTGAGTTGGACTAACATCAAAAGGTGTGATGTCACTCTAGGAACGGAAAGCATAGTCTGTGTCGAGCTTGCCGATTTTTTCCGTTCTATGTATTTGTACACATGTGTACAGACACATGTTTCCCTATTTTGCCATTTCAGACTTGTGAGTGTCAGCGCAGAAATTTGTATACGCTCTGATTTCAAAAGTCGCAAAGCTGATGCTCTTACTTATTTATACTACGGTATCACGAAAAAGTAAGATATAGTAGGTAAGAGCAATTTAGGATGAATAGTATACCAGATGTCCTTTGTCCTCACTCACATCTCCTTCATGCCACTTGACGGGACCGCCCATTTCGCTAGTTCCAATTTACGTGGTTTCCAAAAAAAAATTCAATATTGCTATATTTATATTCTCATAATTCAAAATAAAAATAAATTAGAAACTTCACATAAATAAAGAATAAATTTTAAGAAATTCATAAAACTAAAATTAAGACTATTTAATATTTTTTATTTTTTCAATTTTTTTGATTGCATAACCTGCTTCATTATACCAAGTTGCTCCTCCGCAAATCTCTTCATTTTCTCCTAATCGGTTTTAATAGCTTGGTTTATTTCAGCTGCTGCTATTATCGACTCCCAGGGCAAATCAAAGTACAGGGTCACCTACTGTCGGTTGCGTCCGACTGTAGCTTTCCGAGTTTTTTTTAATTCATTTCGTAATGGGTTTTTATAGTTTGATATAGTTTGATTCATTTCAGATCTCCTGTAATTCATTTCCTCTATATTGTCGGCAATGCGTGTTAGTATATCATTTTGCTCTTAGCAAATATCCACCATTGTCGGATTATCTTTGCGGAATTTTTTTTGGTGGTGAATTTTCAATGTCCTCCTGTACGTAGTCTTTTCGGTCGGATTCTTTGTTATTGTCGTCGGTCTCTATGTTTTCGTCGTTTAAGGTTGGAGTTGACGTATGGCCAAAGATTTTCACGCCTTTTATTCCATTCACAGGCTTAAATATTCCCACAGGACAGCCACCTCCTCTTCTACTGGCAATAAGGCATCAAGGCCCATCAATCCAGCTCTGTAATTATTTGCTATTATTAAATGTTCAACCTATAAAAAACATACATAATTCACTTTTTTCCACTCATTGGTTTCCTTACATGGAGGACCAGTACATACATGTGTTTAAATCAGTGGTGCCCAAAATTCATAATTCCTATCACATGTGCTCTTTGCTTGGCAGCGCTGTTTTTTCACGCACAGCCTTTGCTCGCACACACACGAGCTATGTTCGAGCTTATGTCGAAAATAGCATGACTTTAATACTCGGTATTTTTGGTAAGTCATATGTTTAAAACAATCTGGAAACCCAAAATAGCCAAAAACTCCTTGTGCTCAATTGTTGACACAATTTTTTTCCAAAATAAATTTGTTTATTTTGCTCCATAAACAGCACCTTCTGATTTTTCCTTATTTCTGAAAGATCATATTTTATTCCTCCTAACGTGGTGGTTGCTTCTTCTACCAATCAGTTGTTGGAGCTACTGGTCGTAAACTCTACCTCCATTCTTTGTCTTTTTGACCGAGGTTCATTTAGCTCGAAAAGTAAGAGATATTAAAATTTTGTAAATTTTTCCTCACAAATAATAACGTAGCATCGTTTTCAGAGTCGCTCACAGTTGGGCATTCCAACAGCATACCCCCATCGTTACCACTTTTTCTCGGCTTTTTGGCATGGTACCTTAAACTGTCCTTCAAGGACAACCATGCTGACTTGCAGGCATTCACTAAAACGATTGGTGATTATTATTTTATAACTTTTCTCATTCGAACTTACCGTCTTGGTTTACATCTGCCGCCACACACTCCCAAGCACTGTTTAGCGCAACAGCGTGCATATAGTCACTATTGGTGATGTCGCATATGCACGGCTGCGCTTTAACAGCATTAATTAAAGCTATTTTTAGACCCTGTACTTTAAAAAAGTACAAAAGGGTCTATTAAGATTGTGCAAGCCCGAAATGTATGTAACAGGCAGAAGGAGGCGGGCAGACCCCACAAAGTATATATATTCTTCATCAGGACGACGAGCTGAGTCGATCTAGCCATGTCCGTCTGTCCGTCTGTCCGTCTGTCCGTCCGTCCGTCTGTCCGTCCGTCCGTCCGTCTGTATGAACACCTAGATCTCGTAAACTGTAAGAGCTAGAGACATCATATTTGGCAGTTAGATGCTTCTATAGTGCAAGCAGATCAAGTTTGTTTTAGATACCTGTCCCCCCTCCCCCAAAAATCCGACTGTAGCTTTCCGAGTTTTTTTTTCATATGTAAAAGCACTTAAACGTTTCTTCGTTTTCCGCTCCATTCCGTACGGAAAATTGTTCTGATTTATTTCGTGCGAAATGTCATTTGCTCAATACCATCCAACACGACCCACACACCTATGAACTTATCGATATTTCGCTCGTGTTTTTTGTTCAGTGCTGCATACCAAACATTTCTATTCGGTACGGAAAAAAATCCATGCCTACCCTTTTTGTATGGGAAATGTAAAATTTCGAGATGGTGCATACAGGGCTTTAACAAAAACAGGTGTGCTCTGTATATCAATTGTAAGGGGTACGTGGTCCGAACTCAAATCAAAGTTTGAGGTGATGTTGAGTAAGTTATGTCATATTCCAGGGTAAATGGCAAAGTCGATTGCAGACGGAGTGTTTCTTGCATTGTATGGGTAATGAGTGGGAGAGCCAGTAGCCAGAATATCCATGTTAGTGTGGCTTTGTACGTATCTCAGTAAAGTGTTACCTCTTTTGCAAGATCTTGAGTTGCCCCACCAACTGCTCTTTGGATTCCAATAACCAGAGACAATGTAGCAATGTCCCAGTTCTTGAAAGAGGTATGTGTTCAGGCCAGTTGCATCCGACTGTACAGTATATTGAGGCTATGTTGAGTGTGATACATTGGTTAAGGAAACGTTTATAATTGTGCATTGTAAGAATTCATTGGATATGTCTTGTAGTGTAGAGTGCTGGATGTTGTTCTTGATAAAAATGCAGGCGCCACCCCGTCTTCTGCCAGAGGGATGTTCTGTACCATAGTACGTGTATCCGTGTATATCTGGCTTGTCAGTATTCAAGTGTCTTGTTTCCGATATCAGCAGTATATCAATGTTGTTTGTTACCATAAAAAGTTCGAGTTCGGTAGTTCTTGCGTGTAATCCTGCGGCATTCCAGGATACAATTTTGAGTAATTGATTGTCGAATATAGACATTGTGTTTTGTATTGACCAGATTTGTGAATAGCTCAACCGTATTCGTCGTAATAGTGACGAGTTTATCCAACTTTGTTAATAGTATCATTGTAGGCTCGTTTGTCAGAAAGAAGTGATATGAGTTTATCATACTTATCTTCCAGTGTTTTCATTCTGTCAGTGTCTCTTAAATTACAATTGTTATTGTTAACTGCCGGCAGATTTTTGCTGTGTGCTGAATTAACAGAGTCAACTTTGGTAATAGTATGTGTCTTAGTTTTAATGCGTTTAGCAGACCGTGATCTGGATCGTGTCCTGGGTTTATCTGTCATAGCAGGGATGGGCCTTTCTAAATTAACAGCTTTAGCTACTGGTGGCGGAGTCTTCATAGGTGGAGAAACGTGACGGACAATATCAGCATATGATACAGCACTGTTTTTGGCTAACATGGCAAATTTGTTACCGGTATTAGTGATTTGAGATAAGTTGAGTTTTTGCAATATAATATTAGCCTTTTTAACTTTTTCGTTTGGTGGAGTTTTCGGTTTGCAAGCATCTTTATAGGACGGACAACCTTTATAACTCGCTGCATGTGTACCATTGCAGTTGGCACATTTCGGGGAGTCTTCTCTTTTTTTGGGACATTGAATTTAAGGGTGACTTCCACCACATTTGACACAAACAAATTGTTTGCGACAATATGTTTTCGAGTGTCCAAATTTCTGACAACGATGGCACTGTGCAATCTCATTACCCTTAAACATCTTTTCGATAACCACCCTTTGGTTACCCAAAAAAGATAGTTCGAAAATCTACTTACTGTTCACATTGCGCTCCAGCTCAACTTCAAAAATATTGAGGGGATTTGACAGGTAGTGTTTTTTGACTGGACTAATAAATCGCGCTTTGTGGCCCAAAGCTAAGAGTTTGTCATGTATCCATTAAGTCGGTGTTGAGTGGTGCAGGCCTTTAATAGCTACTCTGCAGCCTCTTTCCTTTTTTAGTTGGTAAGTGTACGTTTCCAGTTTGATGTTTTCAAAGTGTTGGACTAGTTTGCGGTATGATTCAATGTCTGTGCATTGGTATATGGTGTCATTATTGCCAGACTTGGTTGTAAATTTTCCAATTGCCGGGTTCTTGTTGATCTTGTCCAGCAGTGGCATAATTTCTACTGCCGCTGGCAAGAAAATTGAAGGCACTTTAGTGGATTGTCCTGAATTCTGGACAGGATTACCCTCGATTTGCTGTGCGTTAATGTCCAATTTGCTTGGTCCTGGGGCTGGCTGAACCTCCATCATAGTCGGGGGATCATTCTGAGTCTTGCTTGGCTGGTGTCTTTTTGGGGTCTGCTGAGTATGGGGTCCTCTAGCTTCATTAATTATTTTGCTGGCTGCAACGCTTTTAAACTTTGGAGTTTTCATGTCTACTTGTGGGGGGTCTTCGAATGAATCGTCTGAATCGTTGCTTCTCCTCTTCTGGATAGCAACTCGTCCATCAGGCTGCTTAGATGTTGGCATGGTCATTGGGGGCTGCGGCAGCACGTTGGGTACCATTGTTGGAACCGATGTGAGCCAGCTTTCAATCATGTTGTTGTTGTTGATGTTAATGTTAAAGTCCTCTTCTGCTAGGGGCAATCCATTTGATGCCTGTGTCAGTAATGGGAGCAGACTGCGTCTTGCGGAGGACGTTGGCGATGTGATTATTTCATCGCATTTTGGTTGCTGGTTATTGATGTCAATTGTGTTGCTTATGTTTGAATTTGAATTTGAAATTATTGGCGGGCTAATGTTAGTACCTATCGATAGATTTCTCTGTTGTGCTTGTGCTTGAGATAGTGTGCTCTCTCGCACGCATTGAGAAATGTGCTTGTCAGTTGTTACATTTATGTTGGTGTGTGTGTGTGTGTGTGTTAAAATTTGAAATTGGCGGCAAAATAGTTTGATAGTGTGTTGGAGCGCAATCGCGCGCATTTATATGATTGGCTCTTAGACTAGAGTGGGAGAGACTTATCTCTTGAGAGAGCATGTTTAGAGCAGTATTAACGCCGTTAATACTTGCTCTTGCTGTAGTTGCTGTTGCCTGGTGTGATAGCGGCAAATTTGAATCCGTTGAATTGGTTGGATTGCGGGCATCTGATGGTGCCGTTTTCTGCTTACGGGCGTTAAAGGAGAACAGCTCTTCGCTCGACTGTGAGCGGAATATGGGTCCCCGTTTTAAAGAATTGATGCGGGATTTACCTGGGCCGTTGGGATTTTTAATCACCGTTGTCTGTAGGTCCGGGGAAGATGCATCTATCCTGTCCCCTGACCCCCCTAGTGGGTCCATCAGTGATCCTCTGATGGGTTTGATGGACATTCCAGAGCTGGAGTTGGAGATGAGGGATATGCATTCCGCACGGAGCAAGTACATCCATAGATGCTTTCCGGGTAGTGCACTCATAGATGCCTTCTACGGTGAATACAATCTTGGGTTTGGCCTTAAGTGAGCCGTCTTCTGAACCCAAAGAGCTGGCCGGGATTCGCGGTGCCCTTATAATATAAAGATCTAGTCTAGAAAACGGTATTGGAAAATATGTTTGAGATGGGAGGCCAGGACCTCGCATAGCAAAATCCCTTAGTGAAATTAAATATCCGATAACCGTACTGAACCCGCCTTACAATTCTCAATAAATCTGTTAAATTGAAACTAAACAAAAATCACAAAAAAATATTTGAATTCATTTAAACTGCTTTACGCTCGAATTACCACCACTATCACTTTTGGCGCTAAAATGTAAAATGTATGTATGTATGTATGCGTATGTGTGTAATATTAATTCGCGAGCAAATTGCTAATTATTACTGACCACTAAGAATATAATTATATAAATACGGTGTACTCTCGTTAACACACTTAGAAACTCAACTATTTTCAAAAAACAGCGGCTGTTGGAGCTGCAGTGGCTTATGGAGCTGAAGCGGCTGTTGGAGCTGCAGCGGCTGATAAGGCTGCAGCCTATGCAGATCATACAGCTGCTGCCACTGCTGTTGCAACAGCTCAGGCTGTGGCGGCTGTTGTGGCCATGGGGGCTGTTGTAGCAATGCCGGTTGTTGTGGCCATGGCTTCTGTATCGCTGTGTGGCTGTACCGGCTGTGCCTGATGTGGCGGCTGTGCCAACTAAAGCGGCTGTTGCTGTTGCTCTTCGTTACACATTTTATCAAGAAGTGACGTTTTTTCGGCGCCGGTTCTTACCCAGTGGCGCAAATGTGCCCCACAGAATGCATTACGTGGGGCCCACTTGGGACCGGGCCTAGGTTCAAAAGTTACCCTCGACCTGCATTACTTTTACATTGCGATGGCCGTTTTTCGTACCACAGAGGCCTCTTAGTAGGCTACCAAGTGGCCAGATTAAAGGGGAAACGAGCGTCGAGTTAGACCCACGACTCCATAAGAAAATAAGAAAAAAGTAATGCAGTGAGTGACAACAGAGGCCACTCGCTGCATTACAAAAGGACTCTATGTGGCCCTGTCAAAATGGCTGCCTGCAAAAAAAGGGGAAACGAGCGTCGGGTTAGACCCACGACTCCATAAGAAAATAAGAAAAAAGTAATGCAGTGAGAGGCCACTCGCTGCATTACAAAAGGCCTCTATGTGGGGCCCACCATTGGATTACCCCGTGTTATGGCCAGTAATGCAGATAAATTTAGCATTTGCATTTATCCTAATAAAATAAGAAAAGAAAATACATAAATAAATACATAAATAATTTTTATTTTTATTATTATTATAATTATTTTATATGAATGTTAAATGTGCAATGGTTACAAATTTTAAATGAAATGAATGAAATGAAATGTAAAGTTTATTTGGATTTCTGGATTTCCACTGGAACTACCGCCAGTTGTCCAATCTCCATTGTAGGGGTTTCCACAGCATCCATTGCGCAGCGTATCTATATCATATAGTAAAAAAAATCAAGGAATGCGTTATATTATAATGTTAATTTATAATATAATATCAATATAAAATGACTTACTTGCTTTTAATTTCTTTACGCCGCACTTTCAACACGCGGTGTGTTCCAATTCACAATGCAATTAAAACTTACGCGAGCCAAAGGAACGACGAAACAAAAAGGCAACCAAAAAACGAATTAAAAATTGAAAATAGGCAAAATCAGAAATAACAAAAAAACCTACACAAAAGACAGAGATGGCGCTATATTGCTTGCGCCGAACGCAGGCAAACGACAAAGCATAGCAAAGCCGAACACTTCCCCATGCACGAAACAACGAAGACGCAAAAAAGCCTGCATTACTGCTGCGTTACAAAAGACAAGGCCCAGTGGTGCATTACGTGTATAGGGCTCAGAATGTGTTTCGTGGGTACCCTTGATTTTCTATTGCGCCACTGGGTATGTGTGTGATACACGTTCACACACATACTAACTTATGTGTACAGTTATATATGATTAATATTTCTCTCTGTGTTTCTCTCATGGCTAACGTACAAATTTTATGTGTACCGTTATATTCGATCATATTTCTGTCTCTGTTTCTCTCTTTGCCAACGCACGGTTGCTTAGAATAAAATCAAAGCGCCAAATTTAAAAAAAAAATGCAAGGTTGCTTTCAATAAAATCGAGGCGCCAATTTTGAAAAAAAGAAAACAATCTTCTATATTCTTAAATTAAATAAAAAATTCAAATTCTCAAAAAAATAAAATTTTAAATATAAAATTGAAGTATAAAAAAATAAATATCAAACGTTCACCTAAAAGTAATAAAAACACCAACATATTTAAGCAAAAATACTCGGAAAGCTACAGTCGGATTCAACCGTCAGTAGGAGACCCTGTACTTTCCTTTGCACACACACACGCTAACGAACACGCACACATGGACACATATCGTAAAGTCGCATGCAACCACACATACGCTCGCGCTGCTCCGATTGAGCCACAATTCACAGCACAGATAAAGATTATCATAAGATTATCGTATGCCAAAACACAAGTTTGTATCTTTTTCGCGGTTTTTGGGGTTATGGCTCGTCGTCCTGATCAAGAATATATATACTTTGTGGGGTCTGCCACGCCTTCTAAGTGTGAGTGAAACAACAATAGAGCGTGTTGATTAACCTTTAGATGGATTATGGGGTTTAATGTTACAAGTTATTTAAAAAGAGTTGATTTTTTTTATAATTTAATTTTTAATAATTTTGAATTAGAAATTAATTTTTGTTTTTGTTTTTGTATACATAATGCTTTTAATTCTAAAATAAATTTTAATCTTAAAGTAAAACGTTTTTATGTCTAAGTTAATATTAACATTTTTTGAAGCTATTAAAAGGATTTGTTTTACATTTTTTTGTTTGTTAAAATGTTTGTTCATTATGTTTAAAAATATTATTTCTAGCTCTTTTAGTTTATTTTTAAACTGTAAAGAATGTTTTATGAGTCTTCCATGCGAGACCTCATCTACGTAGGTAAATGTCGAATTTTCGGCAAACTCATTGGATAGTTGCAGTTTCTTGATAACATAGCCTGCTAGGTACTCAATTACATCTCCGTTAACTCGTCTAACTCAGTTTCTGGTGCTATGCTGTTATCAATGTCTACCACAAAATCTTCATATTCGCTCTCCTTGTTGTGTTTACTTTGGTCTGCTTGAGAACTTATGTCTAGGTTCAACCAAGTGTCAAATTTGTCTTCATCAACATTTTGAAAATTGGACAACAATTCAGTATTCTTGGCTGAATAAAAATAAAAAATATTGAAAGGATTATAATAAAGAAAACGTAATAATTTGTAAAACACAACACAACACAAAATACACAACACAGAGAAAACCTACAAACAATCACGATCAAAACTTCTATCTAAAACATAGAGCTAAACACAAGACAATTAGTATTGTAAAAAACAATTTATAATGAATTTATTGTTTAAATTTTGTCATACCTGTGATATATTTTCTTAACCTATACTTAAATTGTAGCCGAGTCGGGTGGTCGTACTGTCCACCTTTATAGGCTGTTTAGACTGGCCGAACATTCGAGTTTTCCCGTTAGAATGGAACCTTCGGCCGTGTTTGCCATAAGCGGCCTGTGGGTAGAAGAAGAGTCGAATCATTAAAGATTCGAGTATGATGCGAAAAGTGTGGCTGTATCTTGACTAATATATCGATAGAAATCAGTGTTTGCTAACGAAAAAAGTGCGATTTTGATAGAAAACAGCTGATTTTTACCGCTTCTTTCAAATAAATTCAAAACAATTAATAATTCAACATGGCTCAAAAGCAGAAGAAAAAAAAATGGACCGATGCGGAGGAAAATATTTTAATAGACCTGTGGGGCGAAAAACAGGTTGAATTACGTGGCGTTCGAAAGAATACCCACGTATATTTAGAGATGGTAGAGGAGCTTGCACAGCAACAAATTAATGTCTCTGTGCAAGAAATTAAAACCAAATTAGACAATTTGCGGCGAAAATATGTGTAAGTAATCCACAAACAAATTTATGTATTGGAACTAATTATTTGCTTTCAGGTTGGAAAAATGTAGTGTGGGACCGAGTGGGGGCTCACCCTCGGAGTGGAAGCACTTCACCAAAATTGCGCAAGTGCTAGATGCTTCGAAAAGCATCAACTTCCAGGCCTACATAGAGGAGAGCACAGGTAAGACAATAAACAAGAAACAAAGTAAAAATAGTTTTTAAAAATTCTTTATTAACAATTTTAGACGTACATGAATCCAACCCAAATGAAAGCTATGAAGTGGCGTCAACATCAGCATCGGCATCAGCATCGGCATCAGCATCAGAGGAGCCACCTGGAAAACGGCAAAAAATGGGTCAATATCAGGCTGAAGTAATAGAGCAGTTGAAGGAGAGCAACAAAGGCATATCGGCAATAGCGGTAGAATCCAAACGGCGAGGAGATCAAATCGACCAATTTTTGGAAGACAACCGCAAATTTCAAAATGAATTTCTAAACATATTGCGTAATGCAAATAAATAAAGCCATGCGAAAATTAAAAATAAAAATATATTTTAATCTTACTCAAATGTAATGATATGGCCTTTCTTATAAGTTCGGCTTCCAATCTACGATCTCCCACAGTGTAGTCCATACAGGGCTGCTCCCTTGCAATCGAAAGCTCTGCCGGAACTTCATCTTGTTGAAAGGCGGCGTCTCCAGTTGCAATAATAAAGTTATGCAAAACGCAGGCACATTTTATTATTGCGTTGGCATTTCGTGGTGCATGTTCCAGACCTTTGCCAATTCGCCGAAACCGTGCTTTTAAGTGACCAAAGGCATTCTCCACGACTCGCCTGCACTTGGAGAGGTGGTAATTAAACAGCTTTTCCTGTGGCGGTGAAGTCGTGGAAAATGGGTACGGTTTCATAAGCGTTTTCGAAAATCTAAATGCCGAATCCCCTAAAATAGAGACGGGAACTAGGAAATCTCCCAATTCCTTAGCGTTAGTCTTGAAAATTCCTGAGGACTCAATCAGCCTCTTCAGGTGCGACTGCTCAAATATTTGAGAGTCATTGCATCTCCCAGGTGCACCAACATTTATATATTGGAATCTATACCTAAAAGTAAAAATAATAAAAGAGTAAAGTTATATTCACAGACAACAAATTTTACTACACACTTGTGGTCTACCAACGCCAATAGTATTATGGAATACCATCCCTTATAATTGTGGAAGTCCACAGCGTCTTTCTTAGGTGGATTGATTTCAATGTGACATCCATCTGAAATGCACAAATCTATTAGACTGGGTTATTATCCCTTAAATATTGACGATTTTACCAACCTATCGCACCAAAACATTGAGGAAAACCAAGCTGCTCAAACCCCTCCACACACTCCTCTACTTTTTTCTGAGTCAGGAAATTAGGAGATAAGAATTCTGGGTGAAAGAATTTTCCACACCTCCTCGCAGAATTCTTGCAATATCATGCACACCGATGCCTTCGACACCCCGAAGAGTCTTGCCACGGTTCGGTACTCTGCCGACGACCCCATCGTATACAGCGCAATGGCCACTCTCTTGGCCAGTGGAATACATGGCCTAAAATTTGTGTCCTGCTTTGCCATAGATGGAAGCCGCTGAACGAGATTATCGAATGTAGTTCGACTCATTCTGAAATGTCCCTTGAAGAACACCTCATTGTTTGAAGGAACGTCCAACTCCCAAAACTGGCCAAATCTGTCCTAAATTATTCAATTTCAGTTCAATTCAGTTATTTAATATTATGGATTTAATAAATATAAATAAAAATACTTACTACGGTCCACACAGTTCTTTGGCTACGTCCAAACTCATCTTCAAAATTGGAATTGGTGGCACTTTCATGCTGTTGTGTCATGGAACCGAGAATGTGTTTTAGCAAAACACTCTCCTCCGCTATCACATGCTCTATTAATAATTTAGAGTCAGCCATATAATGTTTAATTGCACCAAGTGCCGCATTATAAGTTAAATTTCCGCTCATTTTTCTTTTTAATTTCGTTTTTGCTTTGAAACTCTTCTTCTTCCTGCTTATGTTTGTTTACTTTTGCAGGGCGAACAGCTGTTCGTGTGATGCGAGTTTGGTGTAAACACCTCGCATCACAGTTTCGAATCTTTCAAGCAGATGCGGTTGGTGTAACTACCCTATTAGACCGCATGGCGCCAAAAAAATTCTCCACAATGCACAGTGGTCGGGCTTGTATGGAGCCGCGGCCATAAATACTTCTAGATGTGCTATCGCTCTGAAACTTTTACCAAAAATCTATAAAAATATTATAAATATATAGTAAAAAAATGACTAGATCGTATCACTATATCCTGTAGTTTCCATGGGAATGATCGCCTCAGTAAGTGCGCTTACATGAGAAAGCAGTCATAAAAACGGTAAATTCATAAATTCAGGCTGATATTTTTACTGTAAGTTATTTAGAAACCTAGATCTATAATACATACATGTGTGTGATTGCTCATTTCCAACCACCACCCACACCCGCCCAGATAATAGACAAATAATTTAAGAATTATACATATATTTTTTGTGTGAAAAACAAACAACAAAACAAAATGATATTCGTTTTAAACTGTTTCATCAAGTAATGAAATAGTTGACTCTAGTAGCGTTGACTTTTGGCTATAAGAAATTTTTCGTTGTCCAGTAATATATGGATCTGAGCTTAAAAGCAATCTGTTCAATAAATCTGTATTTGATGCTACTCGTGAAATTTTGAGTGTATGATTTAATCGATATTTTTTAATATCCTTAATTCTAGCCTCAGAGGCTTCTTCAGAAAGCTCTCCAATTGATAATAAGGCATGCTTTATAATATCAGGAGCATGCAGTAAGACTTTATGAACCGACGGGGGGAGATAAAACCAGGGATACTTGCCAATCAGCTGCTTGGCGGTTACAAGAGCATAGTCACCAAATTTTTCTGGATTTATCATGTAGCCGGAAGATAGCGCTTGCAATAAAGTTGATGCTCTGACTATTATATCTTTATCAATACCCGTTACTTCGGCAGATATGTCAGGATTATTAAAGAATTTTCTGGCTGTGTTGCCATCATTCGATGTTCCACTTCCTCCAGTTCTAGGTTTATCCACTATTAGACCCATTTTTGTTCGGAACTCATTTTGGATAAATAGTTTTCTCAATGATATCTTATCTTTAGCCTCTTGTGATCTAATTTGCCATATTTTTTCGTCCAATCTGTACGATAAGTGAATGAAATACTCAAAAAATCTAATATACGCGTGAAGTGGTGACAGTCCGAACTCAAATCGCTCCTCATGAACTTCTTTTGTTAAACAAATTTCTAGGTTGTTCATTTCAGTTTGCTTTGCATCACATATATAGCATTTTGTGGATGTTGTTTCACTTAGTGCATTGCAAACTTTACCATCAACCATGGTAAGTTGCAAAGAGTGTTCGACTTCAATTTGACGATTTTGTTGTCCTACTATGGTGCAATTGAGCTGAGCAATCTTGTTTTCGAAATACGCCTCTTCATCAAGACAAAGCTGAGTCGTCTCCTTTTTAAATTGAAACCGGATTGGGTAGACGATGGTCGTACATTCTTCCAAATAATCTTGGAATGGTTCGACTTTGTAACAAGTCTAAGAGGCACATATGATGTAACAAACATACTGCTGTCTGCTAGGTCGCTATCCATCATGGTCTGTTTATATTCTGCATAACCAGTACTACCATCGAATCCCCATTTACCAAATAAAATCAGATGATCATCATTGACACCGTTGATAACCTCATTCTGAAGTTCCAATATACGTGTCGCAGTGTGATCCAGTAAACTTTGAAGTTCAACTTCTGCTTGAGATTCGGTGATAGTAATATTATCCGGATATCTTTTTTGTTTAGCACACAGGATTTTTTCATAGCTGGGCAAAACTTCATAGGATAATTTTGAGTTAATAAATGAACGTATCATTAAATATTGGTGTTTGGTCAACTGACATTCCATGAAAAGAGCTAAAACTTCTTCAATTTTTGGTTCGGAAATTGATTTATTTCCTTGGAAATCAGACGTCCGTAAAAGAGATGCAGCAGACTCATCTGTAATCGCAACCTCTGCAATGCGTCGGCGTTTCGTCCTATTTGAAACCTCAGTGAAATCCTTTTTTGGACGTCCACGTTGTAAATTAGGTGGTTTCGGTGGCAAACTGCATTTTAGAATTATAATTTCCTTGCACTCAAGCCAATCAGAATAGTTTTTAAGCAATAATGTTTGTTTCCGACAAACAATTTTCCAAAACGATGCAAGCTTTTCACATATGTAGCTAATTTGTTTTTCCAATTCTTTGCAGTCGACCTCGAATCCCTTATTTCTTATGTCCATTATTAGTCCATTCATCACATTGTTTAATCTTTGCGTATATGTACCACATTCTTTACACCAAATGTTAAAAACATGTTTTCGAGAATACTCGCATTGGTTTTGGGTACCTAAGAAAATATTTTAATAATAAATCGAAAAAATAATCCGAAAACATAGAACACAAAAACAAATAACGAAAATACAACAACAAATTACAACGGCAACAACAATATAACAGACACAGAACAAAAGAGTGCGTCCCTCCTAGATAGAGCTGCTGGAAAATAAATGAGGTTAGGTTGCATTTTACAATGGTACATGAAAATTCGCCGGTTTTCGCTGATGAAGTTAACATTTTTATAATCTTGAAATATTAATAAATAAAATGATGTATATTTCATTGGGGGACAAACGGGGGGAAATAGTTAAAACTTTACCTAAACTTTGTAATGCACAACAAATACGAAATAAAAAAAACGCACTTCTTTAACAAAGACGTACACAAGACACAGCACAAGTTATTTATATATTTATCTGTATAAATCAGAGCTCGCAAATAACTGTTGACCGTTTCTTGCAGTCACCAAATAACAGTTCTTTGCGCATCACTTGTGGAAAAAGTCAGACACGAACCGTTCACGAGTGTCTCTTGAACGAACGGTCTGTGTTCAACCGAAAACCAATTTCGTGCTTCCTTTTTGCTCTGCTCATTCGCTGACCACTTTGCAACGAGCGACGAAAATAAAAGTCTTTTGCGTTGGTATGGGTGTATTTGCGAATGAACAGTCTGCTTGTAAACCACACGTGCTTTTGTATATTCGGTGCGTTTGGATTGTTATAATTCTTGTGTCAAGATGGGTCGCGATTACAACAAAAAAGTGAACTATTTTTTTAAATTTAATGCCGAAGATAATAAGTCTAAGTGCAATGTTTGCGATGTAAAGTTATCAGGCTCTCACATAACAAATTTAAAACGACATTTAATTGCAAAACATGCGGAATTATATAATGAATTCGACGGTGACGACGACAAAGTGCAACAAAATATGAAAAAAAAGAAAAATTTCATATGAAACGAGTGAAGCATCAATCGTCTCTTCGATTATAAAGATTGTGACCGCCGATGGAAAGCCTTTTATATTTCTTGATAGCGAAGGGTTTCGAGAGATATTAAACCCAATTTATAACGCGCTTTCGATGAATCCCATAACTACTCGAAATGTTATGGAATATGTGACTGTCAAAGAGCAGACCATTAAAGAAAATATAAAAGCGCTTGTAAAAGGAAAGATTGCATCACTGAAAATAGATGTTGTCACTAGAATGGACAAGGCTATTTTGGGCGTAAATTTACAAATGATACATTCTAGTATGTCTAAAACTGATATCGTTATCAAGACTTTAGGCATGATACACCTTCGTCATTACGATACACACGATGACATTAACGGGGAAGAAGTGATGGAAAAACTCGATTCAATACAGCTGGCGAATATTCACCTTGTAAGGTGTGCTGCGCACTCGCTTCAACTGTGCGTATTCGACGTCAACAAGCTAGATGAGATCAGCGAAAAAGTTTCATCATGTCGAAAAATTTGTAAATTATTGCGTACAGAAACGAATAGGTAAGTGAAAACTTAAGATTTTTTAATATTATTTCAAATGTTTAAAAATATTCAACTTGAGCAGACGTTGGTTGAACGAGGGCAAAAAAAACGTACCATGTCTCGATATTGTTACGAGATGGAACTCTACGTATTTAATGATACTTAAATTGTTAGATTTAAAATAGTTCCTTGCTGTACACTCTAGCATTAGTATTGATGCGGACTGGGATTGGATGGAGATGTATATTGATGCATTCAAGGACACATACGAAGCGACCTTAAAGTTGCAGATGAAAAATTAGTATACAGCGAATTCTTTTTAATATGGATGGAGCTTAAGCTAAAGTGCGAGAACAGCCTAAATTATATAAAAAAAAAACTCGGAAAGCTACAGTCGGATGCAACCGACAGTAGGAGACCCTGTACTTTCCTTCGCACACACACACACACACTAACAAACACACATGCACACATAGCGCAAAGTCACACGCAACCACACATACGCTCGCGCTGCTCCCCCCTTACCTAGTGAAGGAAATTGAATCTTGAATATCTTCGGTGTTTATTATCCGATTGAGCCACAATTAACAGTACAGATAAAGATTATCATAAGATTATTGTATGTCAAATCACAAGTTTGTATCTTTAAAATTGTGGGTGTGGCAGTTTTTTGCGGTTTTTGGGGGAGGGGGAGGAGGTATCAAAAATCAAAAACAAACTTGATCTGCTTGCACTATAGGGGCATCTAACTGCCAAATATGGTGTCTCTAGCTCTTACAGTTTACGAGATCTAGGTGTTCATACAGACGGACAGACGGACAGACGGACGGACGGACGGACGGACGGACGGACGGACAGACGGACAGACGGACATGGCTAGATCGACTCAGCTCGTCGTCCTGATCAAGAATATATATACTTTGTGGGGTCTGCCACGCCTCCTTCTGCCTGTTACATACATTTCGGGCTTGCACAATCTTAATAGACCCTTTTGTACTTTTTTAAAGTACAGGGTCTAAAAATTACTACAACAAATCAAAATTCGAGAATGTAAGTTACTTGAAAATGATGCAATGTTAGCTGCAATCTACATTGATCCACGCGTTAATTGCATCTTGAATGACCAGCAAAAATGCTTAGCAAAGCTAAATCTAAAAAAAATAGCATACCGTTTATTGGAGCTAAAGAAAGTAAGGCTACGTGTCTTTGAAATTTAGGTCCTGTTTTATTGTTGTTAATGGCTATTAAATGTTTTAACAAAGTATATTGTCCATGTCAAAAAACTCACACTTGTACTAAACTAACATTGCAAAAAATATGTTCTAATTTAGTTTTTATTTAAGGTGCATTCCCCAACTCAAAATGCGCCATCATACGAGGTTGATGTCCAGGACCAGAAGAAGGAGCTCACATCCGCCTATTTGGATGGCGTACAGACAATATCCGAAATGAAAGAAGACCCTGCATCTAAAAAACTGGTCCAAATCTATGCTGACATAGAAAATTTCGACCTTATGCATGGACGTTTGCATTTGAATGCGAACATTTTCCAGTTTTTTACAGACATAAAGCTGCAGTCGCCCCATCTGTGTGCGCTCGCACACGTAGTACTGGCTACACCGGCGACTCAGGTGACTGTTGAGAGGGCATTTTCAGCGCTTCACTACATTTTAAGCGAGCGACGAAGCTCTTTAAGTGCAGAAACTTTAAATTCACTACTTATTGTTAAGCTTAACACTGAATAAATAATAAATATAATGTTAACATCTAATAAATATGGTAAAGTTGTTGTTAAACGCTATTAAATAGGTACTGAAGACAAAAGACCATTTACAATGAGCATTTCGTTTTTTCGCTCATCTGCTGACTCTCAATGAGCGAGCGTTCTTATGAATCGCTCTCTCTCAGTTCTTGTTGAGTGAGCATAACAAGAACCCCGAAACTGAGAGCGGTTATTTGAAAACCAAAATAAAGAGCAACGAAAAGTTCTGTTCAGAGCGAGAGCACACGAGCATCGTATTTTTCGGTTGTGTTATGAAGCAGACCGCAACACGAAAAACGGTCAACTGTTATTTGCAAGCTCTGGTATAAATAAAGTATATACCATTATGAATGATATTTATTGTAATCGTATTTGGATTATCCGTGTTTTATAATTTATTTTCCTTTTTTAAATTCGGTGTGTTGCACTGCACTGCTGACAAATTGCAAAAGCGTAAACACGTGTTTGCTCTTTTCGTTCTATTTTTAGAAAGCCCCGTTAAAAATGCGAAACAAACGGTACTGTTTCGTTAAGTTTGGACAATCAGCTGACTGAAAAACCGGTTTTCGCTGGAATTGCTCAAAATCAATTTTTTTATTTTTGGCCTATGGCAGCAACCACTGTGCAATGTCTTGGTTAAGACGACTTGTTAGGATATAACGAATATCGTACTTCTCCGACAAATAACCGTGCAAACCATCATTGTTAACTAAAATGCCTTTTTGGAAGGGCAGCTTATGAGTTTTACCAACAATCTCCGTGCTAATAATCTCTGACATTTTAGCCAAAATGCCTCGTTGAACTTCGATTTGTTGGCCATAAGGTTGAGTCATTTCGATGGAATTTTATGTTGAAAATTTGGAATTAAACCCGTCAAACCAATCGTTGAATAATTTAAAAAGATCGGCGGTTTCGCATGCGTTCTCTACTTCATAGCCCAACGCATAGCATCGTCTAATGGCGCTGGCGGTTGTGTTGGAGAACAGTTGTGTTGCCAATTTTACTTTCTGCTTAGCCAGCGAACCAACATTAGTATGATTATCGGTAATCTTGAACAATATCGACACATCAGATCTAGCACAGTGACTGATTGTCTGCTGGACTGTCGTCTTTGTTAACCGGTTTCCGTTGATGACAAATCCGGAGTCGACATAATGGCTACGGATCAACTTTACCAGATGTGGAGTATCCGAAAAAGCAAATATTTTCAGGTCTTCATCCGCAGGATGGCTGAACCAGGTCTTTGCTAAAACAAATAATATTTTAAATTTCTCTTTTGGATTAATTCTTATAAGAAACTTACTCTCCGATATGCCAAGCTCTCTCCATAATCTTTGATTTCCAGCGCCCCAATCAGAAACAATAGCAACAACGGGATAACCTCTTTTGTGTAGCTTGTTTATAATGGATAGCAAAGTATCCGCGTCCATTCGAGCATTGAAATCAAAGTAAACTGGCTGCTTCCAAGATTTTTTTAAGCCTCGAGCTATAGCCAGTTGAACATAGTTTCTCGGCTCATACACAACATCCGCTGAGCTGTCGTACTCGAAAGCAGCAGCAACCTTCGATTTATCGAAGGACAAAACGCAAAGTTTATCCACTTCAGGCATTGCCTCATTTTCCATGAGGTCTATAACCACATCAAGCGTACCGGCATTAATTTCCACATCTGCCAACCATCTATACAATGTTGCACGACTCGGCAAAGGAAATCCTTTTCTGTACAGATGATTGTAGGCACGAGGACAGATGGTATGAAGACAGATGGCAGGAGACATGTCTGTTGCATTAAATAAAGCTCTCTTTCCTCCACTCTTTAATATACTTATTTGGGTCTCAGTAAAAATTTTGCCTAGAGATTGTTCCAACTCCTGATACTCTCCAATTTGCTGGCGTAAAGAAAGCATCTCCTTCTCCATAAGGCGAAGTTGTTTTCGAAGACTTTCGTTCTCCGTAAGTATGTTACGGTTGATCACTTTTTCACTACATAACCAGTAAATTATTGTTTGAATATACTTAATTATTTTAACACGGTTAGCTTACTCTGTTTGCGTGCTCGAATCGGCGTAGCCTAATTTTACAATTTTTGGTTCAGGCTCTGGGTCTCGTTGCGGAACAGCATTATTATTTAGGCGCCTTCTTTTGAAGATTGGCCTTTTTTGGGGTTGACTTCCACTGCGAAGCATTAAAATGCGTATCGCAAAGTTTGAAGTTCTCTCCAAGGCTGTAGCGTAGAGTTTCCTCCCACAATGCTCTTCTTACTGCACATTTCGGTGCATTCATATATTTCACACCTTCCACGGGCAAAAACTGTAAAATGTCATTTTTGTTGTGCACAAGGGTTAAGCTTTACGAACAAATTTGTCCGCACCCAACCTTTCACTTCAACAAGCAAGCAAGCACTGAACGTTAACGGACTAAAAACCGAACGAGTCGCCAGCCGACGAGACTACCTTGTATAGTATAATTGTATCATGCACCAGCAGAACAGCAAGTCAAAACCAAGGGACAACAATAACGGACGATTCTCGCGGTAATGTTGCCACAAAGTTCGAAAAAATTACTAATTCTGTTAATTGGGTCTGCCAATTAACAGGTGTTTCAAATACAAACTCTGATGCTGATTCCGCTAAACGTTATCGATTCCTCTCTATTTGTATTGACTTCTCTATGCGTTCGATATGCTTTTAATTCTATTCGATATTTTTTTACATTAATATCGATATTATCACCGATACTCATCCCTAGTTAGGGTAAAATTTGTTATAGGCACATAATATCGATATAAAAAAAACAGGTTTTTCGCAAGATAATTCTTTCACTATACTTCATGATAAATCGGCCTGTACCTAAGCTTTTTCAATGGGAATAGAGTTGATTGGCAGGGATGAAACACGGATGAGCCAGCCAAGAAGTGACACCCAATAATACAAGCTGTGTTTCCAATTGATTATACTTGAAAATAAAAGGTGCGCCAGAAATAGTAAATATAGTAAATATTAAAACAACAATTTTATTTGCGAAAAAATTTGTAAATATAAATGGGCATTCGACTTTTCAAATTTGGCGCACTCTGTTTATTAACAAAAAGTGTAAATATTTTCGATTGCAGCCCGGTACGCACGCAACATCATACAAGTCCGCGGGCCGGAAAAGGTAAGCAAAGCAAGTTGCATCACTAACAGAGTCTCAACAGCTCAGAACCTAATTTTTAAATGAAAGCGGGAAATGGACCCTTTCAAGTGCTGTATAAAGGAAGAGCTTCTAAATGTCAATCAAGTTAATAAAATATATGTATAAAATGTTTATGTAAGTGTGTGACTTATGTACTATTATTTTCTATATGTTATATATGCCTATACATATTACTGCGTAATTAAGTAAGTTGTCTTGCTGTGCTATTCTGTAATTTTCTGGTTCATTGGGTGGGATTAGTGTAATCGCTGTATTTTATTACATTAACAGACGGGAGGAGGTGTGGTAGTCTCCAAAAATTAATACATTCATATATTTTTAAACAGTATGAGTATTAGTCCTTAAAGCCATATCTGTGGGTCCGTCGGTGTGAACGCGTCGATCTCAGAGCTTGAAGCACCATTCTATTTATGTGGTACGTAAATCAAGTACATTTTAAATTGGGGATTAACAAGCTCAATGTGACATACATATATATATATGTATATACATATATAAATCTCTTCTGCACTTAAATGTATGTAGTATTTTCGGCACGCTTAGCACGGAACTCATACATGTTAACTTGTTTGTTCGCGCCAAAAAAACTTATCAAAATAATTTGCATTGCGCGTAGACAGACAGCAACGATAATTTTTGAATGGCACCGCGAAACTCGAGCCATATTATGTCGCTAAGCGTGCCTGCACACAAATGAAGACGAAAGTGAGTCCAACAGAAGAAAATCCCATTGCGCCACAACACATATGATAGCACCAATTTTGGCGCAAGAACGCCAAGTGTGGCAATTGTGGCTAGAGTTGTCACCAAAGTTTAGTTTGCTAGAAAGACGACAGCTAGAGTTGCCACCACGGTTCAGTTTGTTGGAG
>JAWNNL010001007.1:0-30502 GCA_035045005.1 Liodrosophila aerea
TATTTATTTAAATAGAATATCAACTACGTATAGTTGATGTAAATAATTAAAAAGAATAAAAATTAAAATTAAATTTTTTAAATTAAAATATTAAAAATATTTAAGAATACAATTTTAAAAAATAAAAGTTCAAAGTGAAATTAAAATTAATGTACTGGGCACTAAAATAAAAAAAAGATTAAAAATGACTGGTCCAGCATTTGCTGCTAAGGATTGGGGAAAACCCAGAAAAACCCAATCAGACCACGTTAGTAGTTAGTAAGATTAGATTAGACAGCTTAATTTGTTATGTTAATAGGGGATCTCAAAATAAAGAAGAAGAAAAAAAGTGCGGGAAAATACTACGAAGATACTTAAGGAGTGAGGATTTAGGAAGGAAGGTTAGTTGACTAAGTAAGTTAGTTAGACGTACCAAGATAATTAAGGAGTGCGGATTTAAGAAGGGGAAGAGAGAGTTCTACTGATACAAGATGATAAAGAGTGTTATAATTATAACATAACACCATAAAACCATTGTGCATAGCGCAATCTATTCTACAAATAGAAAGGGACAAAGGTAAAAAATGTCTAGAAGGTCTGAGCGGGACAGAAAATTTCAGACGCTCAATCAGGGCAGGAGAATCAACAATACCAATAATTAATTTGTGGAGAAAGGTAACTCCAAGAATGGTTCTACGAGTAGAGAGGGACGGAAGATTAATAAGAAGCAATCTGGCCGTATATGGCGGTAAGTTGAGATTTGAATCCCACTGTAAGCCTCGAAGATCAAATAAAAGGAATTGCTTCTGAACAGACTCAATCCTATCCTGATGCAATTTATATTGGGGTGACCAAACACAGGAACAATATTCAAGAATAGGCCGAACTAAGGAGGTGTAAAGCAACTTAGTAACATAGGGGTCATTGAATTCTTTGGACCAACGTTTAATAAATCCAAGAACACCTTTGGCCTTATTCGTGATAGATGAAATATGAAGCGTGAAACTTAATTTATGATCAAAGAGTACACCAAGATCTTCGACGGTTGAAATACGTTGCAGAGCTGCAGTGTCAATCATATAATTTGTAAGAAAGGGACAAATTCTATGAAATGACATGAAAACGCATTTACTTTTGTTAAGATGTAGTAAATTTGATACACACCAACGATGCACCAACGATGCATTGAGTTCAAATATATAATATAAATATTTAAGTATTCAAATTCTTAACCCTTTCGGGACTATTGGGACAAAATATCCCAGCAACTTTCAAAATTCCGTATTTTCACCAATTTTAAAGTGATCACTTATGTGAACTATCCCAAACGCAGCTTTAAGTGTCTATTTTACAATGTAAACTTAAAAAAAACTCGGAAAGCTACAGTCGGATGCAACCGACAGTAGGAGACCCTGTACTTTGGTTTGCCCTGGGCGTCGATAACAGCAGCAGCATATATGCACATACTCACATAAACATACAACATACATATAACCATATGTGTGTATACATAAAAATATACACGCAAATACAAACAATAACCAATACTCATACAGAAATTATTACTCACAATCAAAAATCACGTATACGCCCTAGTGGCCGCGTACACTGTAGCTTCCCCCTCCCCTACCCAAATGCTCAGTACAGAAAATTGTTTGTCCAATATCTCTGGTGTTTATTATCCGATTGGGCTGTAAATCGCACCAAACATTCAAAACACCTAAAGCCTTATTTATGCAAAAAAGGAAAACAGTGACTCTAAAACTGTACATGCTGAGAACATTTTTGCGAATTTGAGGGGGAGGGGGATGACTTTTCAAACATTTGAAATAAACTTGACCTGCTTATGTAATACACAAACCAAACAAAAAAAGAATTAAGTCTCTAGCTCTTGTAGTTTCCGAGATCTAGGTGTTCATACAGACAGACGGACAGACAGACAGGGCTATATCGACTCAGCTCGTCGTCCTGATCAAGAATATATATACTTTATGGGGTCTGCCACGCCTCCTTCTGCCTGTTACACACAAATGTCATTTGCACAATCTTAATAGACCCTTTTGTACTTTTTTAAAGTACAGGGTCTAATTACGGTAAACATCGGCATGTATATGCCAAATTGACGATGAATTTTACAACTACGGTAAAATTTAGTTATTTCGATCGCAAAATTTGTCAAAAACGCATGAATAAGCTTCAAAGCGCACACTGCGGGTTTTCTATGAGAACTTTTACTCGTACGACATTTTAGTGATATTTTTTAGACCCTGTACTTTAAAAAAGTACAAAAGGGTCTATTAAGATTGTGCAAGCCCGAAATGTATGTAACAGGCAGAAGGAGGCGTGGCAGACCCCACAAAGTATATATATTCTTGATCAGGTCGACGAGCTGAGTCGATCTAGCCATGTCCGTCTGTCTGTCTGTCCGTCTGTCCGTCTGTCTGTCTGTCCGTCTGTATGAACACCTAGATCTCGGGAACTGTAAGAGCTAGAGACATCATATTTGGCAGTTAGATGCCCCTATAGTGCAAGCAGATCAAGTTTGTTTTAGATTTTTGATACCTCTCCCCCCTCCCCCAAAAACCGCGAAAAGCTGTCACACCCACAATTTTAAAGATACAAACTTGTGTTTTGGCATACGATAATTTTATGATAATTTTTATCTGTGCTGTGAATTGTGGCTCAATCGGATAATAAACACCGGAGATATTCAAGATTCAATTTCCTGTACTAGGTAAGGGGGGAGCAGCGCGAGCGTATGTGTGGTTGCGTGCGACTTTGCGCTATGTGTTGTAACGAACCTTTTATTTGGCCGGAATTTAGCTGGGCTAAGCTTCAGCGGTATATCGGGCTCGAGCAACAAATTTATTTTGTAGCACTTGCGTCGTAATAAATAAGAACTCACTCGGGTTATATTTTAATACATATATTTTGTACCGTTGTACGTTTTCAGTTTAAAGTATTTTTACAATGTTTGTTCAGTTTTACGTGTACTCGATCTCTTCTCTTTGGCTATCGCCACCTCAATCTTTCGTACCTATTTTGCCAACGATTGCGAACGCAATCTTGTTTTAGTATTTTATTATTCGTTTTACTTTCTGGCTGCCACCGCAACCTTTATTTCATTGACTCTTGCTGTTATAACTCGAACTATTGATCTTTCGAATTTGCCTACAGTTTATTGCTGTTAGAACCGCTTTCTAAGCCAGCCAATATTTCTATATAATTCGATCACAAATTGTTATTATGTCGTTACACTTTGCTGGTCAACCTTTGCTCCAGTTATCTTGTTACCGCGCGCACTCTCGTTTACTTTCTGCTAGTCTCGCGTTCGCGTAGGTAATCTCCTCGGATATTATCACGGAATACTGTCCCTCGCTGCTCCATCGCATCTCCTTTTATAGTGCTCTGCCCTTGCATGATCCGCTAAGTCTCGGTCCAGTCCTGTTGCTCGCTCAGCCAATCGCACGTCTCGCTGCCGTCGACTTTCTGCTGCTTAGCAACAGCGGTATCCTCTTGGGCAAAGTCTGCAGCTTTGCCTTTCTCTCCAGAACTAACGGTATCCTGTAGATGTGCTCATGCTCGGTGCATATAACGGTCCTGGGTCAATGTCCAACATTGCCCATGTCCAACGGTGTCGCTGTACTTTGGCCTGTTCTAGAACTTTCGCCTACAGGACTGGCTACGGTTCTTTCTGCCTGTTGGTTGGACTTTGCCCCCTTCGCACTTTCTCGGTCCTCTGCCTACGGTGCTTTCTACTGTTATATTTGCTAGCAGTTGGACTCTGTCCTAATCGAACTTTCTCGACCCTCTACTTACAGTACCTTGTACTGCTAGTTCTTATTGTTGTTCTCTTCGCTTGTGCCAATGATTAGTGTTATTTGTGAAGGGTTAATTATTGTTATTAAATTAAGTCTTCACACTCCCCCCTTCCTTCACTAGGAAAAAGCATCCCGCTTTTTCTGTTCCTTCTGACTTCTTATTTGCTACCGCAAATAATTTTTCCCCACAAAATATTCCTTTTTCAATTTTTCCCATATTTTAAATTTCCCGCCCAGTTGCCATCGTAATTTTTCCCATTAAAATTGCTATCGCAATTTTTCCCTTAGAATTTAAAATTGCCACCGCAATTTCCCCTTTAAAATTTTTAAAATTGCCCTCGCAATTTTTCCCACTGGATTTTAAAATTGCCCGCCCCAGAATTTTCCTCACGTTGCCATTGCAGTTTAAATTACCCGCCCAATACATTCTCTGTACGTTGCCACTGCAACTGTTTCATAAATTGCCATCGCAATTGTTCTTTTGTAAGTTGCCCCCGCAACTTAATCACAAATTGCTACCGCAATTGTTCTCATATAAGTTGCCACCGCAACTTAGTCACAAATTGCCACCGCAATTGTTTGTTACCACATCACGCCTGTTCCGGCGTTACGCGTTTTTGGGATTTTTTATTCCATTTACTATGTTATCGCCTGTTGGCGATAACTCTCTGGCTGCTGCTGTTTTGTTGTTTTAGAATGGTAAGTTTGTAATATTTTCATTTGTTTTATTTGTTATCTATAATTTTTATTATTTTCAGCGTTTTGGTAATGTCTTCATGTGCTCCCGCACATATTTACACTTTGTCCCCTGCGTCATATGCTCCCGCATATGTTTTCTTGGTGTTTTTTCTTTTGTTGTTTCTTTGTTCGCCCTGGCCGACGCCATGGCAGAGCCCGCCCATAAAGAAAAGTGAGTATGTTTCCAATGCATTTATTATTTTCTTCAGTTATTTCATTCCCACCATATTTTTTCTTTCTAGCATGTAAGCGCCTTGGTGCGCATCACCCGCACGCCATTTGGTGTGAATTTTATTCGGTGGCGGACGCCACCGGCAAACACCAACACGTTGGTGCGACGCGCTTGGTCCTGCTGTCTTAACACCTCCAGTACTACCTCGCGTGGCCATTGTCGTGCGGTCAACTCCTCCCACGTGCCCTCGCCTGGACTTGGGGGTGGAATTATGATCCGTGGACGTGTCGAGGTCGTCTCGCGCTCCCGTCTCGCGCGCTCTTCCTCGCGCCTCTCCTCGCGGCGCTTTTCAAGCCAGGCCAGGTCCTCCCTCGCCTGCTGCTCGGCCTCCATCGCCTGCTCGTGCATCGCGAGCTGCACTGCCCGCAAGCGTGCATTCCGCCCTTCAAGTGTGGGCTCGTACAATGCCTGTGGTGCCTCGCTGGACCTCCTGGACGCGCTGGACGCTCTACTGGCTTCGGATTCCGCATCCGATTCGTCGGAAGACACCTGGATGGCCTCCTCTGGTGTCTCTTCCATCACCACGTCTGGGTGAGTTGTGTCTTGCTCGGGTGCTGCTACCACGCTTGTGGCTGCGGTGGGGATGTTGGGATATGGCTCTCGCCATGTCACCACTATCTCCATCCGGTGCTGTCTCTCCTGGTCAATTATCACCGTCGTCTGACTGACCTTTACCTCTGGCTCGCCGGCGGCGGACGCTGTTGGTGGTGCCAACGTCATATTTTGTGGTTCTGGTTCGTCTGCCGGCTCCTCCTTCGGTGTCAGAAGTCTCGCCGACTCCTCTTCCACCCACTCCGTTATTTGCGGTTCCGGCTCGTCTGCCGGCTCCTCCTTCGGTGTCAGAAGTCTCGCCGACTCCTCTTCCACCCACTCCATGACCGGTCTTGGCATTGCCACTCCCGCGCCATCTGCTTCGTCCTCCACATCTATACTCCGGCATGGTGTACGTGCCGGCTCCTCCTCCCGTATTGGCGAAGCCTCCAGCACCAGTACATCCGTATCCCTTACCTGCAATCGCTGGCTCCGCCGGCGGGGATGGAATGGCAGCCGCACTGGTGCCTTTTGTGCACGCCCTCGCGTACGCGCTGCTCCTGCACGGGCCACAAATTTTTTTGCCACTGGTGCCATTTTGTTGAATTTTCTTTTATTTACAAGTATTTTTTGCTTTGCTGGTCGCACAAAATCAAAAGAGGCTGTGCTCATGCGTGCACGCCCCTTTTATACTCCTTTGCGCTGACGAGGGGTCTACACTAGCCCCGTTAGTCTAGCAGTCGCGCACTAGACTCTCTTACACTGCATATGTGTTGGTGTAAAGGTCAGTGGCCTTTCGTGGGTGCATATGAGGCCGTTAGAGTTCTCGCTCTCTCTTTGGCCGTCGTTAAACCGTTTTAAATTAACCCTCTAACGCCCCAAGTGTTGCGCTGGCCCTTGTGTTTGTGCAATGTTAAACTGTAAGTTTAACGTTTACTGTGCGTTCATGTATGCGAGAGCTATTTGTGCGAACCCGTTAGAAATTAACCCATTGTCGCCCCAAGTGCTGTATTAACCCATGCGTTTGTGTAATGTTTAACTTCATGTATGTTACTGTGTGCACGGCCATTGGTGCTTGCTCTTTCGCACTTGTGCGAACGTAAGGTGTTAACCCTCTAATGCCCCATGTGTCACATTAGCCCTTTTAACTAATTCTTTCCTTTTCAGCCCACGTGAGTTATCTATTATTGTTTTTATTTTTATGTAGAGCCTTTACTAAAGTCTTTTCTTTTCAGGTGTTCCAGTTATTATATTCTTATTATTTTTTTTTTTTTTTTAGATATTTAAGATTATAATATAAAAAAAATTGTATAGTTTTAAGGCTCCCACTTTAAAATGTTTGTAACTATTTATCTTTCTTCATTTTTTTTTTTCTCGTGCTAGCGCACCTTTAAGCCTCTTTTTTTTTTATCAATTTTCCAAAAAAAGAAATTTTTTTGTAGTGCTCCCGCACTTATGTTAATCCGGTGGGCTGTACGGCTTCAAGTCGCTCACGTGTGCGGTTCTCCTCTTCTTGTTGTTCTTTTCGCTCAGTGTACATATGACTGGCGAAATGAAATTTACAACGCTGTATGGGCCTTCATATTTTGGAGCTAATTTCGCAGCGAAACCCTCGACCGCTTTCGATAGTTTTCGCTCCTTTACCCATACCAACTCTCCGATTTTTGGCTGCCAATGTCTCCGTCTTAGGTTGTAATGTCTGGCCTGTTCTCCGGCAGCCTTTTCGAGACTCCTTCGGACAACCTCGAAGATCTCTTTTAGCTTCTTCTCATTTTCCTTTGGGTCTTTACGCTCCTCCTGTCCCGTGCCGGTCGTCACCTCGTCGAACAATGCTCCTGGAAGTCGGGGTTCCCTTCCCTGTGTCAGGAATGCCGCACTGTAGCCGGATGATGCCGAGACACTGCTGTTCACCGCTAATGTCAGCTCGGGGAGCAATTCGTCCCAAGTCCTCTGGTTGTTTCCGGCGTATTGGGCGATCATCGTCTTGACCGTACGGTTTGCTCTTTCTGTAGGATTTTCTTGCGGTGTGTATGGCGCTGTGAATTGTTGCTTCACGCCCATCTCTTCGAGAAACGTTTTGAAAATTTTACTTGTAAATTGTGCCCCGTTGTCCGTGATTATCACCTTCGGTACCCCAAATCTTGCTAATATCCGTTCTCTAAATGCGTTTTTGAGTGTCGTCGCTGTGGCGCTCCTTAGCGGCACCATTTCGGTCCATTTGGAGAACCTATCCAGGAACACCAGCAGCATTGTATTGCCATGCTTCGATCTGGGTAGTGGTCCTACAAAATCCGCGCAGACGGTGGCCCACGGTTCCTCTGGGATCTTTGTTAGCATCTTCCCCGCCGTCTGTAGTTGGCTGGTTTTGTATCGCTGACACGTTTCGCATCGGTGCACATAATTTCTTACGTCTCGGTATAATCCTGGCCAATAGTATCTCGCAGTTATGCGGGCTATCGTTTTCCGGCTACCCAGGTGTCCTGCCGTCTCTGCGTCATGGTTCTCCCGTAACACCCGATCTCTTTGGGCGTTCGGGACGCATAACTTCCAGTCTGCTACCTCTTCCTGTCCTGCTCTATGGGGAATATGCCTGTATAGTTCTCCGTTTCTGATGATATAGTCGCCGTACTTTGCGGGTTCGTGGCTGATCCTCTCCAGCATTTTCCGTATCCACCTGCATTTTGTTTGATCGTTTTTATCCTGGGTCGTGTCTTCTGATATCTTCTTGCATTGCTCGATGCTCACTGGTTGTCGTGACAATGCGTCAGCCACAACATTAAGTTTACCCTTTCTATAGCGTATTTCAAAGTCGTACTGTTGGAGTTCTAGGGCCCACCGCGCTACTCTCCCTGACGGACTTTCTATTGTGTTTAGCCATTTCAGTGCTAAATGATCCGTTATGACGACGAAGTGATACCCTTCTAAATATTGTCTCATCTTCCGAATGGCCCATACTATTGCCAGACACTCTTTCTCGGTCGCTGAATAATTTGTTTCTGCTCCGTTCAACGTCCTACTAGCGTACGAAATCACCTTTTCGCCTTCCTCTGAGGCTTGTGTTAGGATCGCACCTAGTCCCACGTTGCTTGCGTCCGTCTGTAGGATGAATTGTTCTTCAAAATTTGGACATGCGAGGACTGGTGCTTCGGTTAGTTTCTTGCGTACTCTTTCAAACGCCTCTTGTTGTTCCTCTGCCCATGCCCATTTCTTACCCTTCCGCAGTAACGAATTAAGGGGGTGTACTGTTGTAGCGAAATCGGGTACGAACCTCCTGTACCATGATGCTACACCTACATATTGCCGCAGTTCTTTTACGTTGGTCGGTGGTTTTAATTCCGCGATTGCCGCTACTTTATCTGGGTCCGTGCGTATTCCATGCTGAGTGACCAAGTGTCCCAGATATTTTATTTCCCTTTTAAAAAAATCACATTTCTCCACATTGATTCTCAGCTTCGCCATTTGTAGTCGTTGGAACACTTTCTTCAGGTTTTCCATGTGTTCTTCTTTTGTTTTTCCAACAACTATGATGTCATCCAGGTATGCAAATGCAAAGGGCATCATCTCCGGGCCAATGACTCTGTCTAACGCTCTTTGGAAAGTAGCTGGTGCCGAGTGAAGACCGAATGGCATTACTTTCCAATGGAATAATCCTTTTCCGGGTACCGTGAACGCCGTCAGCGGTCTACTTTCTTTCTCCATCGGGATTTGCCAATAGCCGTCTTTCAAATCCAAACTGGTTATGTAATTTGCCTGTCTCAGTTGATCTAGGATGTGATGTACCCGTGGGATGGGGTATGCGTCCTTTATTGACCGGCTGTTCAGCTGTCTGAAGTCTACGCACAGTCTCCATTTCCCTGTTTTCTTTTTCACCATCACTATCGGTGCGCTATGTGGGCTTTTCGATGGCTCTATGCATCCTTTCTCCAGTAAGTCGTCCACGAGTTTGTTAATCTCTCCTTGAATCTTAGGATTCTTTGGAAAGTACCTCTGTTTGATTGGACGGTCGTCTTTCATCACTATCTTGTGCTCCGTGATGTCGGATGTTCCCTGTAGGTTCTGGAAGACCGCTAGCTGTTCCGCTAGGAATTCTTCTATGTCGGGATCGGTGTGGCTTGTTGGACGTGCTATCCGCTCGGTATTCGGACAATCTTCGGCTACCGCCGTCGTGTCCGTCTCTTCAGCTATCGCTGAAGTGTCTGCCTTTGTGTTGCTCGTCTCAATAGCTCTGTCCTCCACTAGCCTTGCTAAGGTTGATTCTGTCTCCTCGACCGTCGTGTATTTTTCCTCGACTGTTGTTGCTTGTATTTTTGCCACTGATAGCCTTGCATCGGCCTTCTCTGCCAGTCTTCCCGTATTGGGTACATCGATACGCAGGCCTGCGCATTCTATAGTTGTGCCCATTCCTCTCAAGAAATCCCACCCTAGGACCAATTCGTCTATGATTCCGGGAAGGAGTAGCAGCTGAAGTTGTACTTTTTTTGTGCCCAGTTCGATGGTCGTTGCGATCTGCGTGACAATTTCACCGCAGCTGCCGTTCGCAAACCTCACTCGTCTGCGTGTTGTACCCACTTCCCCGCTCTCTCGTAGTTTGTCAGCCAAATGTTCGCTGACGAAACTGCTCGTAGCTCCAGTGTCGATTGTCGCCTTCACTTCTTTTGTTCCGATGCGGACTACGGCTGACAGTTGGGAATCGTCCGCTTGAATGTTGCCTATTATTGTTGGGCTTGGTTCTGCGGCTGTCGCTCGCCCCTTTGCGGTCGCCGCCCGCCGTTTCCCGTACAGCATTCTGTTGTGCGTACTCCTATTTTCCCACATCGCCAGCAGAATAGTATCCGTTTGTTCCTGCATTCTCTTGCCCAATGTCCTTCTTGACCGCAAGCTCTGCAGGCCTGTGTTGGATTTTCCACGTGTGTCCTCGGCTCTTGTGGTGTTCTAGCTGCTGGGATAGGTCTATCTTGTGGCGGGCTGTATTGACGCTGTTCGTTCATTGCCATGAACCTGGTTCTTGGTGGTCTGCTGTTCTGGTACAACTTTTCTCTGTCCCTTTCTAGTTCTTCGAACTCTCCTGCCAGTTGCATCAGTTCTCCCAGTCCCGTGAATTGGTATGGTCGTGCAAACGCACGTAAATCCGGGACACTGTTCTCATATATCTGGCTGAGTTCCTTTTCTGGGGTGTATCGTAGTGGTCGCATCAATATTTGCATCTCTACCATATAGATTTTGAATGGTTCTCGTAGCCCTTGTTTTCTTCTGTTGACTTCTTCTCTGAGATTGTTCAGGTAACCCCTTGGTAAGAAGAATTCCTGGAAGCTGGATACAAAGCTCGCCCAGGAACTCCAATGTCGGTTGTTTGCGACGTACCATTTTAATGCCATGCCTTTTAAGAGTTCCGGCATTGTTCTCGGGATTAGGTTTAGGTCTATCCCGTAGGTTTCTGCTGACCACTCTACTTGCTCGAGAAATTCTAGTGGTTTCGTTGACCCATCGAAACGGAAACCCCATTCTCGCACCTGTTTCGCAACCTTAGAGTAGTCAACTTGTGGTGGTGTTGTATGCTCTCTGGACGTTTGTGGTGTAGATGCTGCTCCCCAGGGTACTCTTCTCGCATCCTGGTTCCGCACGCTCTCCCTACCGCTTTGGAGTACTGTGCATGCTGTTGGTTCCACGGTTTCGTCCTGCATCTCAGATTCCTCTGCAGTTGTAGGACCCGGGGACGCCCGACTATGTGTTCTGGCTAATTCGTTTAGTCGTAATGCATAAGGTACAGATTTTTCGTGTGTCATGACCCATTCCCCAAATTGCCTTCTCATTGCATCTACAGTGCCCTCCAAATGAAGTTCGAATTCTACTGCATACCTGTGGAGATCCTCCTTCCGTAAATTGTAGACCCACGATCGCACCATCTTTGTATGTTTGATTTCGGTTCTTGTATTATGTTGTATTGTTTATTAAAAAAAAAATTTTTACCACTTTTCTTGTATTTACTTCGCACGCAAAGCCCTACGGTTGGGCGCCAGTTGTAACGAACCTTTTATTTGGCCGGAATTTAGCTGGGCTAAGCTTCAGCGGTATATCGGGCTCGAGCAACAAATTTATTTTGTAGCACTTGCGTCGTAATAAATAAGAACTCACTCGGGTTATATTTTAATACATATATTTTGTACCGTTGTACGTTTTCAGTTTAAAGTATTTTTACAATGTTTGTTCAGTTTTACGTGTACTCGATCTCTTCTCTTTGGCTATCGCCACCTCAATCTTTCGTACCTATTTTGCCAACGATTGCGAACGCAATCTTGTTTCAGTATTTTATTATTCGTTTTACTTTCTGGCTGCCACCGCAACCTTTATTTCATTGACTCTTGCTGTTATAACTCGAACTATTGATCTTTCGAATTTGCCTACAGTTTATTGCTGTTAGAACCGCTTTCTAAGCCAGCCAATATTTCTATATAATTCGATCACAAATTGTTATTATGTCGTTACACTTTGCTGGTCAACCTTTGCTCCAGTTATCTTGTTACCGCGCGCACTCTCGTTTACTTTCTGCTAGTCTCGCGTTCGCGTAGGTAATCTCCTCGGATATTATCACGGAATACTGTCCCTCGCTGCTCCATCGCATCTCCTTTTATAGTGCTCTGCCCTTGCATGATCCGCTAAGTCTCGGTCCAGTCCTGTTGCTCGCTCAGCCAATCGCACGTCTCGCTGCCGTCGACTTTCTGCTGCTTAGCAACAGCGGTATCCTCTTGGGCAAAGTCTGCAGCTTTGCCTTTCTCTCCAGAACTAACGGTATCCTGTAGATGTGCTCATGCTCGGTGCATATAACGGTCCTGGGTCAATGTCCAACATTGCCCATGTCCAACGGTGTCGCTGTACTTTGGCCTGTTCTAGAACTTTCGCCTACAGGACTGGCTACGGTTCTTTCTGCCTGTTGGTTGGACTTTGCCCCCTTCGCACTTTCTCGGTCCTCTGCCTACGGTGCTTTCTACTGTTATATTTGCTAGCAGTTGGACTCTGTCCTAATCGAACTTTCTCGACCCTCTACTTACAGTACCTTGTACTGCTAGTTCTTATTGTTGTTCTCTTCGCTTGTGCCAATGATTAGTGTTATTTGTGAAGGGTTAATTATTGTTATTAAATTAAGTCTTCACAGTGTGCCTGTGTGAGTGTCTGTTATTTTAAATAGGCAGTTGATTAAGAAATTCAATAGATGCATTTTTTATTCTGTTATTCTTATTTTTATTAATATAAAATTATTTTTAAAAAAATCTTCATGTAAAGTTGATATTTGTGCAAAAATTAAAATAACGTAAAATTATAAGGAACTTTCTTGATTAAATTTTGTAAAATATATTATTAATAAGATATGGAATCTCCCTTTTTTTGTGCCACCAAGTGCAATCGTCGGGTCATCGAATTCATCAAGTTTTGGAGTATGTTTCCCTCGATAGTGTCCCAATTCTTGATGATGGCCTCTTTTAACTCTTTTAGGGTCTCGAATTGCCTTCCTCCCTCATAAACTTTCGCTGTGACGATACCCCAAAGGTCCTCAATGGGATTTAAGTCCGGACTTATGGCTGGCCACTGTAATAGGGGGATATTACTTGCACTCAGGAATGCTTTCGTATGCTTTGCCACATGTATGGCTGCGTTATCCTGCTGAAATATCCAGTCTTCTTCATGGAACTTCTCCGCAAATGATATGAGTTCCCACCCAAGGAGTTCGGTGTACATTTGGGAATTCATCCGTCCTGGCACAAAGCAAGTGGTGGACTTTCCCGCAGCGCTAAATGCCGCCCATACCATGAGAGAGCCACCACCATGGTTCCGCTTAAAGCAAGTCTGCCGAGGATGCCTAGGGTCCCGCCAATACTTTTTGTTTCCATCTGGCCCATCTAAGTTGAACTTCTTCTCGTCACTGAAGATCACCTTTTTGAACTCGCTGTCCCAAAACTTGTATTTTTCATAGAAGGCAAATCGAGCGTTCTTATGCCGGGGCATTAGTTTTGGTGTTCGTACCTTCGCGTCATATTTAAGTTGCAACTCCTTTCGGCAAATCTGTTGCACCCTTTGTCGACTTATTGGCAATTTTAATTCTGCCTTTATTTGGCCGCAACTCATTGTTTTAGCCGTTGCCATCGCTCAAATATGCCGTTTAGTGCGCGCGTCCACCTTTGGCTTGCTCCTTTGCGGTTGTTTTGGGCGTATTTTTTGGGATCTTTGAAATAATTTCCAACCGTGTTTCTATGCCGGTTTACAGCTTTTGCAATTTCGGACACCTTTTTACCGCATTCAGCCATTGTCTCAATTTGTGTCTTTTCTTTTTCACTTAATTCGCTTGCAAGAGGCATTTTACATGAAAAATTGTCTATATTTATAAAATCACTTAAAAAACCGCAGGAATATACAGTGGCTCGCAGCTTATTTCGTGCAGTTACCTAAAAAAAGTTCTACCCGTTATTCCTGCTAAACTAAGACAGATAATAAAAAAATTTAAATGCAGTATTTTAATAGGGAAAGTTAACATGTTTATTAAACAAAAGCGATTTTTCTAATCATAAAAACAAAACAAATATTTAATAAAAACAAAATGTACAGTCTTTTTTCATGCTGCAGCTTATTTCGTGCAGTATGTTTAAATTCAAAAAATTTAACATTTGGTCTTAAAAATCGCCGTTTTTTTTATTATATGATCATTTAAAATACTAACAAATATACATTTTATGAGTTTCCGAACTTGGTCACACTAATATAAAGAGATACAGGGGAATTACCAAAATGGCACCACGCACAACCATAGAGCAGCGCGAACTTGTGCTTAAACACTTTAAAAGTGGAAAAAGTCAGCGGGTCATTGCTGAAATGGTATCCCTAAGCCCTAGTACGGTACAATATATCATCCAACGGTTCGTCAGAGAGAACCGTATTCAAGACAAAGGCCGAAAAGCTCCGAATAAAATTTTTAACGAGCATGAAGAGCGCCGTATTGTTCGGAAAATCAAGGAAAACCCCAAGCTATCGGCTCCAAAAATAGCTGCAGAGGTCGAGGACGAGATGGGCAAGAAGTGCAGTGCTGATACGGTGCGCCGTTTGCTGCACGATAATAACTTTAATGGTCGAGTAGCACGGAAGAAGCCATTTATCAGCAAAAAAAATATTGCTGCTCGGCTAAAGTTCACAAAGGAGCACATTCTTCGTCCGATTTCGTTTTGGGATGACGTTATCTTTGCTGACGAGTCCAAATTCAATATTTTTGGTTCAGATGGACGACAATTTGTGTGGCGGCGACCAAATACAGAGCTGGAAAACAAGCACCTGAAACCTACGGTCAAACATGGCGGGGGTCACGTCATGGTTTGGGCCTGTATGGCTGCCTCTGGCGTCGGAAACCTAATTTTTATTGATGGCATCATGGATGCCAAAATGTACCTTAACATTTTAAAGGACAACCTGCTGCAATCTGCTGAAAAACTGGGCATACGCTATCGTTTTCGATTTTACCAGGACAACGATCCGAAGCATTCAGCAGGAATTGTGCAGGCTTGGCTTATCTGGAACTGCCCTCATGTCGTCATAACGCCAGCACAGTCTCCAGATTTGAATGTCATAGAAAATTTATGGGAAATATTGGACATCGCTATAAGGAAGAAGAAGATTTCCAACAAAAACGACCTAAAGAGTGCACTAATGGAAGAATGGCAAAAAATTCCAGTGGAAACCACTAAAAAGTTGGTCTTATCAATGGGAAGTCGTCTCAAAGCTGTCCTGAACCAGAAAGGAGGACATACAAAATATTAGGTGTTAAATTTTTAAAATTAAGTTAAAAAGAATGAACTGCACGAAATAAGCTGCAGCATGAAAAAAGACTGTACATTTTGTTTTTATTAAATATTTGTTTTGTTTTTATGATTAGAAAAATCGCTTTTGTTTAATAAACATGTTAACTTTCTCTATTAAAATACTGCATTTAAATTTTTTTATTATCTGTCTTAGTTTAGCAGGAATAACGAGTAGAACTTTTTTTAGGTAACTGCACGAAATAAGCTGCGAGCCACTGTATATAACAATAGCGTAAACAGCCAGTAAATTGACAAATTGACTGGCCACAAAAGGCCATAATCACAGGATTTCAACGGCAAAAACTATATACTAACAACAGCGTAAACAGCCAGTAAATAATAATAAATATGGCATTAATCTGAATAACAATAACATATGTACTAATGATCGCTAAAACATCTATACTTAGTTCCACACTTAAATCCCACACTTAGTATCTATTCTTAATTTAACTTAATTTTCCGCCGCGGTCTCAGCGCACTTCTGCACGCCGCTCTCGATGAACTGCGACTGACACAACGCCATTGCTGCTGGCGCTCTCTGCCTTTGTCGCTTGCAATTTTTTTGCATTGAGCGCGCGTTGCTCACACGAATAACGGCACTAAGAAACAAGCAAAAGACAGTGATGCTTAGGAGCGTCAGTGATGCGTAGAAGTGTCGAAAATAAAAGACATGGGAATTATGGCATTAATAATAATAACAGTAACAAATGTACTGATGACCACTAAAACATCTATACTTAATCCCACAAATGCGATGTATGCGGGTACAGTTACAATTACTTACACATACATACACACACATGCACATACCGCTTACTGAAGAAGAGCCTAAGATATATATGCATATTTCTTTCCCATTAAAGCCCTGTATGCACCATCCCGAAATTTTACATTTCTCATACAAAAAGGGTAGGCATGGAATTTTTTCCGTACCGAAATGAAATTTTTGGTATTCAGCACTGAACAAAAAACGCGAGCGAAATATCGATAAGTTCATAGGTATTGTCATCGTGAGGGTCGTGTTGGATGCTATTGAGCAACTGACATTTCGCACGAAATAAATCAGAACAATTATTCCGTACGGAAAAATGGAGGGCAATTCAAATAATGCCTATATCATTTAGATGCGAAACAAAATTTGCATTAATAAATGTAGTTAAAGCTCAGACCTGTATTTGGGACATTAGAAATAGTGAAATACAAATATTCAGACTTGTACATACATATAATAATATGTATTACTTATTTATTTATTTGCTCGTTCTTTTCAATATGGGTACTTATTTCAATATTTCGAACGCTGCCTCCTCTTTTTAACATCTCTTCTTCATTTTTTATTAAGAAGTACCCCAATGTTACCATTGCTAAGTCCAAAGCTTCGTCGCTCATTTTAATTCCAATATATTTTCACTTTGGCACAACAGTTGATAAAAAGTGTTACCAATTTTAAATAAGTGTTACCAATTTTAAATATTTAAAATAAGTGTTACCAATTAAAAATAAATGTCTTACCAATCAATCACATGTCAAACTAATACAATCCACACACACGGAATATATTGTAATTTTTCCGTACGAAATTTTTGGGATGGTGCATACAGGGCTTAAACTGAAACTAATAAATAAAAAAAACTTGGAAAGCTACAGTCGGCAGCAGCAGCTAAGGCTAACAATGCACACACACACACACACACACACACGCACATCGACGCCATTGGCAAAGTGATTGACCTTGCTGCAAAGGCCATTGAAGGCTCCCGGTGGAAAGGAGGAACAAAGGAGTATTGCCTAATTACTACCTTGGACATTAAGAACGCCTTCAACACGGCGGATTGGGCTTCTATCATTCACGCGCTAAGAATGTTCAACGTTCCCCCCTATCTGCTTGCCATGGTGCGCAGCTACTTTGATTCGCGTGAGTTGCAGTATGCAACCTCTGAGGGAGATGCCTCATACTACGTGTCAGCAGGAGTTCCCCAGGGCTCTGTTCTGGGTCCACTTCTGTGGAACACTATGTATGATGGCATTCTTCGACTGCCCATGCCAAAGAACACGCACATCATTGGGTACGCTGATGACGTAGCGGTGGTTGCCGTGGCCAAGGATCTGGCAACCGTACAGAGAAGCTGTGAATTTGCAATCAGCACCGTCATCTCATGGCTTAGGCGGGTGAAGATGAATTTGGCAACGCACAAGACTGAAGCTGTCCTGGTTAGCAGCCGGAAAACAGTAGAGACGGCCCATATCCGCGTTGGCGAGGATGTCATATCATCCAAACGCGCCATCCGGTACCTCGGGGTGATGATAGACACGCGTCTGACTTTCCGCGAGCATCTGGAATACATCCAAGGTAAAGCGGCCGCTACAAGCAGAGCATTATTCAGGATAATGCTAAACACCAGAGGCCCTAAACAAGGACGTAGGATACTGCTCACCAGCGTCATAAGGTCAGTCATACTCTACGCTGCCCCTGTCTGGTCAACGGCAATGGCAGTAAAGAGCTATGCAAGAGGAATAGCGTCAATTCACCGTCTGTCGGCAATACGAGTCTGCTGTGCGTTCAGAACAATCTCTGACGACGCAGTGCTCGTCATTGCTGGCATGGTGCCAATTGATCTGCTGGCTGAGGAGGAGAGAGCGGTGGCAGACGGTGTTAGTAGCGGACAGACCAGGAGTGAAGCTCGCCGCCTAGTGCGCCAGGTTAGCTTGGAAAGATGGCAGACACGATGGGAATCTTCCTCCAAGGGTCGTTGGACGTACCGCCTGATACCCAACATCAAGCGATGGGTTGAGCGTAGGCATGGTGCCTGCAACTTTCACCTGACGCAGCTCTTAAGTGGTCATGGCTGCTTCAGGCAGTATTTGCGGCGATTTGGGCATGACTCATGCGATCACTGCACTTGGTGTGGTGAACCCAACGTGGAAGACGCCCAGCACGTCATGTTCAGCTGTGGCAGACTGGCAACGGCGAGAGCCCAACTTGAGGCAGTGTCCGGGCGGCAGCTAACTGAGCTCAACTTAGTGTCGAGCATGATAGATGACCCACACGGAATATATTGTAATTTTTCCGTACGAAATTTTTGGGATGGTGCATACAGGGCTTAAACTGAAACTAATAAATAAAAAAAACTTGGAAAGCTACAGTCGGCAGCAGCAGCTAAGGCTAACAATGCACACACACACACACGCACATCGACGCCATTGGCAAAGTGATTGACCTTGCTGCAAAGGCCATTGAAGGCTCCCGGTGGAAAGGAGGAACAAAGGAGTATTGCCTAATTACTACCTTGGACATTAATTAAATGCACAAACCGCAACAAAATTAACAATAAATCGCACAAATGCCAGAATTAAATATGATAAATCAATTAACGCAATGCAATTAAATAGACATTCCTTAGTGAAGTAACGGTCAACTCCGCAGACTGCATACTCCTTGCCATCAAAATGTGAATTATTAAGTGTTAATAAATGAAATATCCTGCCAACTAAGCAACAATCTGAACAAGCAAAGTGAAAAGCCAGAAACTATGCCAAAAACTGTGATCAGTGACCTCCAAATCAGCCACAAAAGTCAGCCGTTAGGATCATGAGTGCCAGCGGAGCACCCCCATGTTGAGACATTAGCTCACACGGCCATAAAACAATTAACAATCAAGTAATAAACAATAGTGAAGCTAAAACAATTAACACACAGTTCAGATTGGCAATTGAACAAGTAAATTCATGTAAAAGTGACTGTCCAGACATTGGCATAAAATATGTGCAAAGTGCAGCCACCAATACGGTGCATTTAAAATGGCTGTAGAAAATTCTAGAAAACTCCTCCGTGTTACCCGCCGGGGCGGCGTGCTGCCCGGGCGCTTTTATTGGCAAAATCAATTATTACAGTGGATTACAGGGTTTTTCTGATTATTTTCGGGAGCGGCGCGCAAACACGTCCGCTCGCGGCCAGAGCTGACAGCACAAACGACGTGTTTCGAGACTGGCTTACAAATGGGGACACTTATAAGGCCGTCCTACTGGTATTCGCTGGGCTGACGATCAGTGGCTCGTACTACTTATTCTAACAATGAAAATAGTACTAAATGCATGCTCGTCTACATTCTTTTCCTCGCTTAGGGAGTGTTCATGGGAATTATGGTACAAGCGGAGTGGGCTAGAGCGCTACGAGGCGCGGTTTCTGGCACATTTTGGAATGATTACTTTTACAATTATTTATAGTCGGGCATCCCGCTCTCATTAGGTGAAGGGACTGGAGTGACGCGACAGATGGATAAAAAACGGGCAAAAACCCCCTGTCAGTTAAAGATGGACTTGACTGCTCACTCCGGGCTGCTACGACTGAGATGGCTTCTGATTTGACTGACTGAACTGGCGAATAGCCTTGCTATATCCTTCAACTCTTAAAAACTAGGACTAACATCTACATAACAATATTTCAGTAGTGGCTACAATGGGATGTAGTTTAAATTTGAACTGACTATATGATCTGACTTAAACAGTAATTTATGGCTAGCTTAAACATTATTTGCTGCTACTGGTGAGGCTGCTTGGCTGCTCCAGAGTTGCTGCTGCTGATCCCGGATGCTGATGATGCTATCGCTGGGCTGGCTGCTGCACATGTTGGCGCTGTGATGAATGCTGTCGCCGGGTTGCCGCCAGCATATACTGGCATTACGATGGCTGCTGGTGTTGCCATCCTGGCTGGCTGCTGCTCATAGTAATGCTGCGATGAATGCTGCTGCCGAGTTGTCGCCAGTATGCACTGGCATTACGATGGCTGCTGGTGTTGCTACCTTGGGCTGACTGCATGCATCTGAGCGATACTGGCTGCTCCAGATGCTGCAATTGGATTCCCGCAATTCGGGAGATGTTGCTGCTTGCGGCGATTGTCTGCGATAGTTGTTGTTGTTATTGCTGCTAATCCCATTTGTTGGCAAGTTTGTACTTGTCTGCCTGGCGATGAGTCGATTTCTGGCTATCTTATAAGCTGGACATCCTTTATAGCTGCCAATGTGTTCACCAAAACAATTGGCACATTTCGCTGACGTTTCTCTAGTCTTTGTGCAGTCTGTGGTGGCTCTTAATCGTTTACTTTTTCTCACCACTCAGGGTGGCTTTCTCACCCATCTGGGGGTACTTTGCTAGAGCTCATAATATCTGGCTTTGGGCACAGTGTTTGCCACAAGAGAAATAACAAAAACCAGCATGGCTGGGCTCCATACTGGTAGCGACATGTTTGTATGGTCACTCTATGGCACATGTTGTACAATTGATTAGCCACAGCACAAATTTGCTGTTGTTAATGCTAATACATAATAAGGAGGCAAAGCATGTATTGGGAAAGTAAAATCTATATATATTTTTCATTATATTCTTCATCATTTTTTTTTTTTTTTTTTTTTTTTAATAAGTAGGTTATAAGATAAATTAAATTTGCCTTTACGGCTGAATTCGCTCCATTGCGTTGTTGTGCTGTTGTTGTTATTGTGGTTGTTGTTGTTGTTGATATTGTGCGGTTGCTGGCGGTGGTCTGGCTATTGGTGGCTGTTGAATCCTTGTCATCTTATATGGCTATTTACTTGTTGCTGTTGTTGTTCTTGTTAGTGGCTACTAGTTTCATTAGGGCAGCCTGATATGAGGGGCACCCCCTGTAGCTGGCTATGTGCTGGCCCGCGCAGTTAACACACTTGGACGGCATTTGCCTGGTTTTAGTGCAGACAGTTGAAATGTGGTGCCCAGCACATTTTAGGCAGCGGGGATTGCGGAAGCAATAATTTTTGGTATGGCCATAGGCTTGGCACCAATTCCTTGATGGCAAATATACGGTTATTATTGGCTTTCGGTAGTAGTACTACTTCAAACTTGTCAGTTGCGGCGGCAGTAAATCTATCCGTGATTTGTGCCACATAGCAGGGTTTAAAACCCAGCGCGGACAGACAAATATGTATGATTTTGGTTTTCGTGGAGGGCTTCATATTTTTGATTACTACATTTAGCTTCTTGTTGTCTGGCTGCCACGCAGGTTGCGGGGAGTTTCCAGGCAACTCTAAAATGGCGCTGGCGCTGGCACTGGCGCTGATGCTGGCACTTGCTCTGGCGTTATTGCTGGCTGGCTGCCGCGCAGGTTGCAGAGAGTTTTCAGGCAGCGTTTTAGTAGTGCTGGCGCTGGCGCTGGTGCTGGCACTGGCTCTGGCGTTGTTGCTGGCTGGCTGCCGCGCAGGCTGCAAGGATTTTTCAGGCAACGTTTTGGTAGTGCTGGCGCTGGTGCTGGTGCTGGCACTGGCTCTGGCGTTGTTGCTGGCTGGCTGCCGCGCAGGTTGCAAGGATTTTTCAGGCAACGTTTTGGTAGTGCTGGCGCTGGCGCACCCTGGTGCTGGCACTGGCTCTGGCGTTGTTGCTGGCTGGCTGCCGCTCAGGTTGCAGGGAGTTTCCAGGCAATATTTTAATGGCGTTGGCGTTGTGATTAAGTGCGCAGTTGTCGCTGTCATAGTCAAATGTAGAGTCCGTAAAATGTATTACATTTAGCGCTTTAATGCCGCAGGGGCAGGCTCTGGCTCTGCTGCTGGCCTTGTTTTTTGATGCGCAATTGTCCATCTCAAAATCAAGCTTGTCGTCCATTATATCTCTTATTATTATTTTCTTTTTTCCTTTCCTTCCTTATAGAACTGCTCACGATTAGGCTTGGGTTGTATTTTTGTTCCGATAGCAAAGTGGCAAGGCAATCGAACTTGTTCATTAAACCAGTTCCGCCTTAGCAGCATGTTCATTGGCGTTGCCATTTATGTTTTGAGTTTGCTGCATACCGCATTATTATTTTTGGTTGATGTGGCAACTTTCTGGGTAAAATTTGCCAATTGCTTTATTTGTTATTGTCAGCGTCAACATCAAAAGGGGTAAAAAGTGAGTATATATTATATGTAGCGTATATTAATAATTTAATTTTATTGCAGATATGGCTGCGTGAGACTGGCTCTTGTATGCAACGCATATAGTGATGGATTGATTGGTGCATACTCCAGTACCACACAATGGTCAGGTACGTGTGTATGTGTTATGAGTGGGATGCATTTGCTGTGTTTGCTGGCTGCTGCTACTGTGTCGTCACACATTGGATTTTTGCCCGCAGTCTTCGCGCCCTACATGCTCTTCCTAAATGGCTCCGACTCCTGTATGATGAGGGTGGAAAGTGGCGTGAACATGCGTGTGCAAGATGGCTGGCCAATCGCCAGTGTTGTGACGGCAGTTGTTGGCATATAATTACCCGCCAAATAAATTCTCTGCAAGTTGTCACCGCAACTGGTTTATAAATTGCCACCGCAATTGTTCTTTTTAATACGGGTTCCACACTGCACTAAAAAATGCTAAAAAAGTTATCGTTATCGGAGGAATGCAAAAGCCTGTCCACATTGTGTTGCATTCGCATTCGCATTCGCCAATCTAGTTGGATTGAGCGCTCTGTGTGGACATACGTAAGTAGTAATTATGATTAAAAATATAAAAAATTACTTATTCATTTATTTTATATATACATATATAGGAAAGACATGGCGCGTTATGGGAGAAGGACTTTCCGCAATTATTATTTTAACATAAATAATAGTAGCTTTAAGGATCCATTAGATGGCGAAAAAATATTTGAAAAAGAACAGCCTTGTGAGCCTATACTGTTTGGCAACCATAACGACCGTGCAGAGGTCATATGTACTGCATCAAGTACCAATTTTTTTGAAAATCAAAATAAATAAATGTAATAATATTTAGTGTTTGTTTTATTTTTAATTCAACTATTTTTTGCCATTTCGCCTCATTTTATTTAATTTTGACGCCATATTGACGCGCTTTTCAGCATTTATTAGTATATTTTTAGTATCGATGTATCGTAATCACGAGAATGCAAGTGCATTTTTCACGAATGCAACACGAATGCAACTTTTTCCCATCCTTAGCTCCCATAAGATTTTGCAGGGAGACGAATGTACATTTCCCAAAAGTAACAGAAAATGCAAATGCAAGTCCCAGTGTGGACGCCACATAAGTTGCCACCGCAACTTGTTTGCTACGACATAACGCCTGTAAAGGCGTTACGCGTTTTTGGGATTTTTTATTCCCTTTGCTATGTTATCGCCTGTTGGCGATCACTCTCTGGCTGCAGCTGTTTTGTTGTTTAATAGGCTGTTTAGACTGGCCGAACATTCGAGTTTTCCCGTTAGAATGGAACCTTCGGCCGTGTTTGCCATAAGCGGCCTGTGGGTAGAAGAAGAGTCGAATCATTAAAGATTCGAGTATGATGCGAAAAGTGTGGCTGTATCTTGACTAATATATCGATAGAAATCAGTGTTTGCTAACGAAAAAAGTGCGATTTTGATAGAAAACAGCTGATTTTTACCGCTTCTTTCAAATAAATTCAAAACAATTAATAATTCAACATGGCTCAAAAGCAGAAGAAAAAAAAATGGACCGATGCGGAGGAAAATATTTTAATAGACCTGTGGGGCGAAAAACAGGTTGAATTACGTGGCGTTCGAAAGAATACCCACGTATATTTAGAGATGGTAGAGGAGCTTGCACAGCAACAAATTAATGTCTCTGTGCAAGAAATTAAAACCAAATTAGACAATTTGCGGCGAAAATATGTGTAAGTAATCCACAAACAAATTTATGTATTGGAACTAATTATTTGCTTTCAGGTTGGAAAAATGTAGTGTGGGACCGAGTGGGGGCTCACCCTCGGAGTGGAAGCACTTCACCAAAATTGCGCAAGTGCTAGATGCTTCGAAAAGCATCAACTTCCAGGCCTACATAGAGGAGAGCACAGGTAAGACAATAAACAAGAAACAAAGTAAAAATAGTTTTTAAAAATTCTTTATTAACAATTTTAGACGTACATGAATCCAACCCAAATGAAAGCTATGAAGTGGCGTCAACATCAGCATCGGCATCAGCATCGGCATCAGCATCAGAGGAGCCACCTGGAAAACGGCAAAAAATGGGTCAATATCAGGCTGAAGTAATAGAGCAGTTGAAGGAGAGCAACAAAGGCATATCGGCAATAGCGGTAGAATCCAAACGGCGAGGAGATCAAATCGACCAATTTTTGGAAGACAACCGCAAATTTCAAAATGAATTTCTAAACATATTGCGTAATGCAAATAAATAAAGCCATGCGAAAATTAAAAATAAAAATATATTTTAATCTTACTCAAATGTAATGATATGGCCTTTCTTATAAGTTCGGCTTCCAATCTACGATCTCCCACAGTGTAGTCCATACAGGGCTGCTCCCTTGCAATCGAAAGCTCTGCCGGAACTTCATCTTGTTGAAAGGCGGCGTCTCCAGTTGCAATAATAAAGTTATGCAAAACGCAGGCACATTTTATTATTGCGTTGGCATTTCGTGGTGCATGTTCCAGACCTTTGCCAATTCGCCGAAACCGTGCTTTTAAGTGACCAAAGGCATTCTCCACGACTCGCCTGCACTTGGAGAGGTGGTAATTAAACAGCTTTTCCTGTGGCGGTGAAGTCGTGGAAAATGGGTACGGTTTCATAAGCGTTTTCGAAAATCTAAATGCCGAATCCCCTAAAATAGAGACGGGAACTAGGAAATCTCCCAATTCCTTAGCGTTAGTCTTGAAAATTCCTGAGGACTCAATCAGCCTCTTCAGGTGCGACTGCTCAAATATTTGAGAGTCATTGCATCTCCCAGGTGCACCAACATTTATATATTGGAATCTATACCTAAAAGTAAAAATAATAAAAGAGTAAAGTTATATTCACAGACAACAAATTTTACTACACACTTGTGGTCTACCAACGCCAATAGTATTATGGAATACCATCCCTTATAATTGTGGAAGTCCACAGCGTCTTTCTTAGGTGGATTGATTTCAATGTGACATCCATCTGAAATGCACAAATCTATTAGACTGGGTTATTATCCCTTAAATATTGACGATTTTACCAACCTATCGCACCAAAACATTGAGGAAAACCAAGCTGCTCAAACCCCTCCACACACTCCTCTACTTTTTTCTGAGTCAGGAAATTAGGAGATAAGAATTCTGGTGAAAGAATTTTCCACACCTCCTCGCAGAATTCTTGCAATATCATGCACACCGATGCCTTCGACACCCCGAAGAGTCTTGCCACGGTTCGGTACTCTGCCGACGACCCCATCGTATACAGCGCAATGGCCACTCTCTTGGCCAGTGGAATACATGGCCTAAAATTTGTGTCCTGCTTTGCCATAGATGGAAGCCGCTGAACGAGATTATCGAATGTAGTTCGACTCATTCTGAAATGTCCCTTGAAGAACACCTCATTGTTTGAAGGAACGTCCAACTCCCAAAACTGGCCAAATCTGTCCTAAATTATTCAATTTCAGTTCAATTCAGTTATTTAATATTATGGATTTAATAAATATAAATAAAAATACTTACTACGGTCCACACAGTTCTTTGGCTACGTCCAAACTCATCTTCAAAATTGGAATTGGTGGCACTTTCATGCTGTTGTGTCATGGAACCGAGAATGTGTTTTAGCAAAACACTCTCCTCCGCTATCACATGCTCTATTAATAATTTAGAGTCAGCCATATAATGTTTAATTGCACCAAGTGCCGCATTATAAGTTAAATTTCCGCTCATTTTTCTTTTTAATTTCGTTTTTGCTTTGAAACTCTTCTTCTTCCTGCTTATGTTTGTTTACTTTTGCAGGGCGAACAGCTGTTCGTGTGATGCGAGTTTGGTGTAAACACCTCGCATCACAGTTTCGAATCTTTCAAGCAGATGCGGTTGGTGTAACTACCCTATTAGAATGGTGACATAGAGAAATAAATAATAAGAGGCGAAATCAGGACGCCATTTTGAAAATGGCGTAGACATCATCAATCTAAGTGGGCCCCTAACAGAAGCAAGCATAACACTATGTTAGGTGAATGTTAACTTTATGTTAACTAACAGTTTGTTTTGATTTTTGTTCCGCTTGGTTACACTCTTCGCACCCAGCGACGGCCGAATGGGATTGTGTGGCGTTTGGGCGATAATTGCGGCGTTGCAACTTTTCTGTTTCGCTACTGTTGTCACAAATTGGAATTTTCGTTTGATTTTAGACTTTTTGAGTTGCATGCTGAATGATACCCATTGCTGGGCGGGTGGTATTGACTATTAATATTTAATCACAAAAATGTACAAAAATTATAATAAATGCGTGAAATATTTGTTTTTATTTTCTTTTACATTTTACTTAATAAATAAAAAATAAATTTAATAATTTTTATAAATTACTGTAATAAAAAAGTGTAACAAATTATTTGGTATTATTATTTTACATAAAATATGTTGTTGATTTTATTTTTATTAAAAATGTTTTATTTCAATTAATATTATAAAAAGGGTATTTTAAACCAAGACACATGTCGACAATGGCAGGTAGCCGCAAAACTCGCAATGTACACGCACACATACATACATATTTGAAGTAAAAATCGTTGTGCTTTTATGTGTGTGCCTTGCATTTATGCAAATACAAGCGAACCGAATATTCGAGTGTCTAAATTGTGCGTTAAAAAACAGATTTTTTTAAATCTAAACAATATACAAAATATTATTCTTTGTTATTTTAACAAAAAATATAAGAAAAACAAATTATTTACAATGGAAAAAGTGAAATTAGTGGAAGCATACAAGTGCGTGGTGCACGGCTGTGTTGGCGGCAAGAAACTCTTTCGGATACCTAAGTTATATGAGCTAGAATGGTGCGAAAATTTAAATATAAACATAGACAATATAAATACTAAAACTAGGGTTTGCGACTTGCATTTTGAAGAGCAGTGCATATTAAAACAACACTTAAAAGCTGGATCTGTGCCGAGACTGCGACTAGGTATGCATGAATGTATGTACGTATGCATACATATATATATGTACTTATATAATTGTGATTGTCTTTTAGATAAATCTCTGTTTGTTTATGTATCGTCTTGTGTTTGTCTATGCGTCCCTATATGTTGTCTTCTTGACCGTTCTGTAAGTGTTTTTATATATGTATGTATGTAATTTGGAATAATAAGATACATATATAAGTACATATACAATATAATTAATTACAGGTCACGAGAGTGAACCAATGCATAATAATTCTTTTTCAATGCGAAAAAGAACTTGCTGTATTGTGAATTGCAATTACACCAGTCCCCCGTCTGTATTGCACTCATTCCCAAAGGATGCAGAAAAACGATCCGAGTGGATGGCCATTTCAGACATTAAGCCTGAATTTGAAAAGCATTCCAGGCTATATGTATGCCGTCAACATTTTCACCCTATGGACTTAAACAAAGTAAAAACAAAGAAAAACGTGCGGCCAATTATGGGAATCGAAAATGTTGCTCCAAATCAACAAAATGTATTTGTGGCTAAGCCACGATCAGTTCCCCTACAAAGCCGATCTGCGTTGAATGATATTAGTGAGCAGAATGAAGTTTCATTCGTAAACAGCGTTGAAGATGAAATGGAAACACACTTAGAGGAAATGGAATGCTCTCGTTGTGAATTATATTGCCGGAATGAAGTTTGCTGGAGATCTCAGTATTTCTAAATCAAGGCCAAATATGACGAGCTCAAAAGTTTGGTTGATACAATGGAAAACGAGAATAGAGCCTTACGTGCTGAACTAATTGATAAAAATAAACAGTGGAGCGAAGAAAGTGCGATCGTTAAAAATGATTCCATTAGAGTCCTAGCAGAACTTAACGAGGAATCTAAGGCATTTGCGGAGTTGCTTTTAAAGGAAAGCCGCCCTCGGCAGTACAATGATGTTCAGAGAAATGTTGTTATGAACATTAATTACAGATCTGCAAAAGGATATAAGTTTATGCGATCAGCCTTAAATTTTAATCTGCCGCACCCAAGGACTTTACTTAATTGGAGCCCAATTAGAAGAATATCTCCTGGGATTAATTTAGGTGTCTGCAAGAACATCGCTGAGCATGTGCAAGGAATGTCGGACAGCGAGCGGAACTGCGTAATTGTTTTTGATGAGATGCACGGTAGGTCAGAGCTTGAGTATAACAGCTCAACGGATCAAATTGATGGATTCGTCGATTATGGGAATGGAAACCGTGAACCTGCTATTGCAAACACATTTCTTTTCTTCCAAATAAAAGGAATTGTTCAACCATGGAAATACGCATTTTCTTATTACTGCACAAATGGCCAAAGAACCGCAGTTCAGTTGAAAACATTCCTATTGGAAAACATTGAAGTCCTTACCCAAATAGGGCTAAATGTAAGAGCCGTTATATCGGACCAAGGAGCTGCCAACAGAAGTGCTTTTCTTGGTATTTGCAATAGAGGAGAACAAATATATATCGACTCCAAAGGCAAAAAGATTTATCTCCTTTATGACTACGTGCATCTCTTCAAGAGCATTAGAAATTGTTTGATGGCAGGAGACATACAAACGCCTAATGGAATTGCTAGTTGTAGCGTGATTAGTGAGTTGTATGATATCAACATAAACAGTGCAACAACTCGCATGGTTCCAAAGTTGACAGAAAAACATATTCGGCCAAAGTTCCACGAAAAAATGTCGGTCAAATTAGCTGTCCAAATTTTCTCTAAGTCAGTTGGAAACGCCATTAAATTCTGCCACACTAGCAAATTATTCTCTGCAAAGAACATGACTTTAGCATTGGCGACAGCTGATTTGATTTTAAGTCTTAATGATGGCTTCGATATTCTCAACTGCAAGTCTTTCACAGCTGGTCGCAAAAGTCCTTTGAATCAAGGCAATAAAAAACGTTTGGTAGAGTTTCTGGCATATATTAAACAAATCCATGTCTATGCACAAAACTTTTGCCATAAAGGTTTAGTAGTGACTCTCCAAAACATTATAAGCCTTTCAGACGACCTTTTAAGCGATAAGGAAATTGATTATATACACCTGACAAGGTTTAATCAGGACAGTATTGAAAATTTCTTTGGTGCGTTGCGGTCCAAACTTGGAAACAATACCAATCCCTCAGTTCGCGAGATGCAGTATTTGACAGCTAGATTGATGTCGATGAAATTTATTACAAGGGAATACTTGCAGGGGTCTAATTGTGAAGCTGATGATGACGAAGATTTAAACTTAAATTGGATATGCGACACAGAGTCACCATTGAGCGATGCCGTAATTGAAGATGACACAGAAAGTCCACATAACAATGAACAGGAGGAAGGAGTTACATGTTCCCAATCAGTACCTCTTGGAGAACTAGCTTCTCGAAGATATTTCGACGGGTACCTGTTAGCTAAAAAGAAATTCGATTGCAACAGATGCGATAATTTATTAACTCAAGTGGAATCGATAATAAGCCATAATAGTGAGGAATTAATATATGCAAAAAATTTTTCCAAGGATATGTTGTGCCTGAGAAACCCTACAGATAAATTCTTTAAAATAGCAAATATTCATTTTGCCACTTTAGCTAAAATTTTTGACAATTTGGCACACAAAAATGAAATTTGCAATTTATAATTCAAGAATGCATAAAGGAAACGAACATAAAGTACCCTGAATGGTTTGATGCCGACCACATTTGCTATGAGCACCGAATGGAAATTTAAAAAAAATTAATTGTAATATTAATTAGGAAAAAAGCGCGATGGCTGTTCCAGGAGAAGAGGACTAAGAAAATGGACAAGCACGAACCTACCGCAAAAAAAATTAAAATTATAAATCACTAATTGCTATTATAACATCATTGGTGGATTAGGCCTCTTGGGGATACCACTTTAAAAAAAACGCGCCAAATAACTCTACCCCTGTGGTGGTGCGGAAATGAGTTATTATTTACATTTCGTTTTATTCTTAATTTTATAAGTTTATATAAACTCACAATAAAATTTTATTAATTTTGAATATAATATGTCCATATTAATTCTTAATAAATAGGAAATAGTTAAATTACGATAAAATAACTGAAGCTATCAAAAACAGGTGCATCATCGTAAAGGCAGGCGAGAAAAGTAAAAGCAACAACAAAAACAAACAATGTGGAATGGCACGCGAAATGAAATAAGCCGAAATAACAACATATGAAGAATCAAGACTATGAAAACTGGCAATTATGCAGAACACACATTGTGTTGTTGTGTCTCCATTCGTATGCCTTCCATTTGTATGCCTTCCATTTGTATGCCTTCCATTCGTATGCCTGCTAAAAACTGGATAGAACCGGTTTGATGTTTGGCGCGTTGTTCAAATTTAACAGAAACTGTTAAAAACACTCAGGGGCCCACTTAGGTTGATAAACTTTTGCACGACACCTAGCGGCCGAGTTTGTCATTTCCTCTCTTGTTTCTTTATTTCTCTAT
>JAWNNL010001008.1:0-13013 GCA_035045005.1 Liodrosophila aerea
TGGGTGATATGTTGAAATCATCGTTGTTTGAAAACATCGAAGTTTAAATCATCGAGGTATCCAACATCGATGTTTTATGACACATGGTATAAAGTTGTCGACATTTTGGGACACGCCATATTGTCCCCCGTTATTTCTCATGCGTTGCATACATACATGTACAGTTGTACTTGTTAATTCGTTTTGTGCGATTCATTCCAGCGTTTTCGAATTTCAATTAAAGATAAATAAAAGGGTCTTCCACTGTCGGTCGGTCATCATCGGTCATCCGACTGTTTACTTTTATTATTTTTTTTTTAATACATAAATAAAAATAACTAATATTCGATAATCATTTTAAATATATTCACTTTCAGGCAATATATAAAATGGTTGGATCAGTTATGAAAATGCCAGAAGACGAAAGTACACCAGAGAAGAGGACAGATAAAATTTTTCGTCAAATGGATAGAAACAAGGACGGAAAATTAAGCTTGGATGAGTTTATTGAAGGTGCAAAAAGCGATCCTTCGATAGTGCGGCTTTTACAGTGTGATCCACAAGCACATTAGCTTACAATTAAAAAGACAAGCAATAAACAGTCAAAAATGAATTCATTGAATGTTGTTTTACGTAAAAAATTCTACTTTAAGTGAATAAAAACTATAAAATAATAAAATACCACTTTCTCTCTTATTTATTTATACTTTTCGCGAAATTATCGCGTATCGAATGAGCCCATAATACATAGTATAAATATTAAACTGTCCGTCAACTGCATACGGTAAAAGTTATCGAAGTGGGAATTCGTGGAATAGAATGAAAAATATAGTTATGATATGATATTACTTTTTGATTTGCTGAAACCCAAGGAATTCCCTTTATCCTTACTTCTCCTTCATCCAATCAAAAGAGAAAATGGAAGAGCTAGGGCCACCAACTGAAGAATATGGATTTGTGAATACTATCCGGAAATCAGGTGCATTTTGAAGTTTGGATGCCACGCCCCATTCGCGCCCAAATCGATAAAAACCTTATTAAAAGTGCAATTTTCAATATTGAAGTATCATTTTTGGCATATGTACAGTCTTGGATTCCTGCAGTTCAAAAAGTAGTTTCCTTTCATGCCAGTGTTGCCAACTGCTCACAAAAAAAAAGGACAGATGAGCCCGGAAAAAAATATAGAAAAAAAATAGGTTTTTAAAAAAAAAACTCGGAAAGCTACAGTCGGACGCAACCGACAGTAGGTGACCCTGTACTTTGATTTGCCCTGGGAGTCCATAATAGCAGCAGCATATATGTACATACATACTCACATACACATGCACTTATACACACACACATACACTTATTCATACAAATATATACTAAAATACAAACAATAACCAATACTCATACAGAAATTCAAACTCACAATCAAAAATCACGCATACGCCCTAGTGGCCGCGTACGCTGTGGTTCCCCCCTCCCCTACCCAAATGCCTAGTACTGAAAATTGTTTGTCCAATATCTTCGGTGTTTATTATCCGATTGGGCTGCAACTCGCACCAAACATGCAAAGCATCTAAAGCTTTAATCGTGCAAAAAGAATCCAAAAAGAATCTAGTGACCCTAAAACTGTATATACTAAGAACATTTTTGTAAATTTGAGGGGGAGGGGGATGAGATATCAAATTAAAAACATAAACCTGGCCTGCCTATGTAATACACGAACCAAACAAAAAAAATTACGTCTCTAGCTCTTATAGTTTCCGAGATCTCGGTGTTCATACAGACAGACGGACAGACAGACAGACGGACAGACAGACAGACGACTCAGCTCGCCGTCCTGATCAAGAATATATATACTTTGTGGGGTCTGCCACGCCTCCTTCTGCCTGTTACACACAAATGTCATTTGCACAAACTTAATAGACCCTTTTGTACTTTTTTAAAGTACAGGGTCTAAAAAGTACAACATTTAATTTAATTTTATTAATATATATACATATTTATTCAATAAAATTAACTATTTTATACAGTATATATATATATATATACAGTAGAAAATCAAAATCAGTTGACGAAATGACCTTTTTTGCGCACTGATTTGATTTTGATTTGCTTCTGATTTTAAGAACATCTGGCTCCGCCCATTTCAAGACATTAGTCGTCTTCCTCTTCAAATTCTAAAATATATGTAAAACTTTAAATAATTCTGTAATTTATTATAAAATTGCAGAATGCTTACAAAGTATTGCATTTTCAAAAAACTGTAATAAACACCAAGTGTTGCCACTAGTTCTCTACGTAGTAAACGGTCACAGAAGTATAAACGGTCTCACAGCAAGATAATCAAAATCAGTTTCGGAGTTGATTATGCTAAAACTTTTAGTGTGACCGCCATTTCCGTATTTTCTGTGGTCGCACACAAAATTTTGTATGGAGCAGCTGCGAACAGCTGATTGTCATAATCAAAATCAAATCAAATTGGTGGGCCACGTATGGCTTGGGTTCGCGCGTAACAAGCCCGTGCATGGTATCGCTGAACCACTTGAACATACTCTCGTTTTGTATGTCAACGCCCAGAATTAAATTAAAAGCAAATCAAAATCAGTTTCAGGAATCCCACTAGTACTTCGTGGAAAACTACGTCATCTGAATCATTTTCTTGCATTTATGCAGCATTAGTTCAAATTAGCTGAAAATAGCGGTTAACATTGCCAGTGCTGCTTTCTGACGACGAACCACAGAAGTTAAAACTGATGTAAATCGTATTTTGTAAACACTGAAATTGTTAACTTGACGTGGTATCACTTCTATATATATTTGATTTGGAATATGTTCAATTTAAGAGTTTCGTAATAAATTATGCATTATCAAATCTATTACGTCTGCTTTTAATTTAAATACACACAACTTAAAAAAAAATTAAAATTAGATAAACCGCTAAATTACATCATATGTAATTATTCTTTTTTTAATACATTTCTTACATTTATAAAATCATAAATTTTGTACACTTATTAAATATGTTAGGTTAGGTTAGGTTGAACGGTAGCTAAGGAATGAACCTCAGCTCACTTAGCCCAAAAGAGGCCCATTGTGGTACCGCATGGGCAAATTTAAAAATTTCCAACAACTTCGTTCAAGACCAGCCTGAAGTTTTTAAGAACCGTCTCAGATTTCTTAGCTTTATTGGAGCAATGTCTGTCAGGTTTGTTAGATGGTAGGCTCCCAGGTAAAAGAACCTGGTGCTACATAGGGCAGGACAGGAACAGAGGAGGTGATGGACTGTTTCCTGTTCTTCTTCGTCACGACAACTTCTGCAAAAGTCGTTGAAGGGAGCCTGGAGTCTAGCAGCGTGGGAGCTAATGAGCCAGTGACCGCTCAAGGCTCTGATTACCATGGAGCAGGAGGCTCTGTCAAGTCAGCAAAGCTCGGAGGAGAGTTTAGGACAGAGGATGGGCCAGGTTTGGCGGGCTATGGTGCAGGTTGTCTGAGGTGTTGCCATCTGTTGTTGGCTTCACGGTAGTAGTTTTGTTTTACCAGGAGTTTGCAAGTGGCCAGGGGTATCCCAATACCACTCATATCCGGTAGGAGGGGGACCGTGATACCTTATCTGGCCAGTGTGTCGGCTTTACAATTACTCTCGATGTCCCTATGTCCTGGGACCCATATGAGGTGTATTTTGAACTGCTTAGCCATCTCGTGGAGAGATTTGCGCCAGTTGTTCACTGATATCGAATTTGAGGATATCGCTTCAAGGGATTTGATAGCCGCCTGGCTATCAGTGTAGATTTTAATGTGAGAGAAGTCATTCGGTGGGTATATTAAAGAGCTTAGTGAATGGCAGCGACTTCCGCTTGGAATACGCTGCAGTAATCTGGTAGTCTAAATGACTTATTTATGGATAGCTCGGGACAGAAAACTCCACTAACTACCTGGTTGTTAAATTTTGAGCCATCAGTGTATATTTTTATGGAGTTTGAGGGCCCTGGCGGACCTGATACCCAATCATCCCTCAAGGGAATGATTGTTTGAAAGGGAGTGGATCTATAATCTGGGGAAGCAATAATCTATTGTGGAAGGAAAACTGGGGCCTTCATTTATGATGGAGGAGTGACCGAAGCTTACTGAGATCCACTGCTTCGCCCCCTTCATACGTATAGCGGCTTGTGTGGCTATTATTTTTCCCAGCAGTTCCACTGCAACAAGATTAAGCAAAGCATCTAGTGCTTCGCTTGGGGTTGAACGCAGTGCACCAGTGATGGCAAGTTCTGCAGCTCGTTGAACTTTATTTAAGTTCCGGATGACGGATTTCTTTAGGAGACATGGCCACCAAATCGGTAAGCCATAGAAGAGGATAGGTCTAACTACCGCAGAGTAGATCCACCGAACAATGTTTGGGGACATGCCCCATTTGAGGCCGATGCATTTCCTGCATGTATAAAGGGCAACTGTAGCTTTCTTGAAACGTTCCTCCGTGTTGAGGTTCCAGATCAGTTTTTTGTCGAGCGTTAGCCCAAGGTAATTGCCTGAATTTTTAATAGGTATAGAGACTGTCTGAAGTGTAGGGAGGGTAAGGAAGGTAATCTCATAGTTTCTCGTGAAGAGCACAAGCTCCGTTTTCGAAGGGTTTAAGCCATTACGAGAGGCCGCGACGGACAGGGAGTGGATAGTATCAGTCATACGATCACACAAAGTTTGGGGGAATTTACCCGAGAAAGCAATAGCAACATCATCCGCATAAGCAGTCACTTTACACCCACCGCGGTCGAAAGTAGCAGCTCATTGACTGCTAGGTTCCATAGGAGCTGTGATAGAACCCCCCCTTGAGGGGTGCCTCTGCAAACGAATCTGGAAACTGTTGATGATCCCAGTGAAGCCTTGTCGGTCCTACTCTTGAGCATCTGATCGACGAGGTTCACCAGCCGGGAGTCAACTTCCAGATTTCGAAGGGTCCTGGTGATCGTATCCGGTGTAATGTTGTTAAAGGCTCCTTAAACGTCGAGGAAGGCAACCAGGGAAAATTCCTTCACGCCTCTCAGTGGAACTACCTTTCCTATAGGCATGTTGAGAGTCTGATAGACTCGAGGAGGGGATAACACGTCTGAGGTGTAACCCTATTAGCCGTTCTAATGTTTTTAGAAGGAAGGATGACAGGCTGATTGGCCTAAAATCTTTAGGGTCGGTATGTGAAGATTTACCGGCCTTGGGAATGAAGACCACTTTGGATTCTAGCCATGCAGCAGGCATGACACCAGTGGAAATGATACGGCAAAAGATGCTTTTCAGCCATTTCACAGCAGTAGGTCCTGCATGCTGGAGCTGTGTTGGAGGCCAGATGGTCAGGTCCAGCGGATTTAAAGGCCTTGAAGCTATTAACGGCCCATTTGATGTTGCCATATGACAAGAAGTTCAAGGGCACTGCCGATGTTGAGATCGTCGGTGACGTTATAGAGGGTTTGATAGTAGAGCAGCCCGAAATGAGCAGCGAGCTCATAATAAGGTTAAGCGATTCTTCACTTGAGTTGGTCCAGGAGTTATCTTGTCTTTGAAGATATCCTAGACACGTTTAAGTTTTCGTCAGAACTTTCCTAAGTCGTGCCGCCTGAGTGGAGTTCTCGATCTTGGCTTTACGAAGAGTCTTTTTATATGAGGCGAGGCTTGATTTGTAGTCAGTCCAAGCCCTGACATCATCAGCCGATTTAGCCTTGTTGAAAAGACGTCTAGTTGTGGACCTGGCCTCACCCACTTCTTGGGTCCACCATGGAGGCTTGGGGGAGCTGCCCGGTCTACTGAGGGGACATGATTTTTCGAGGGCTCTATTACAAGCCCTAGTAAATGTTTTAACTAGGTAAAGCTCCCTATATCTAAGCCAGTTGGCTTTCTTAATGTTTCTGAACCGGGGGGATTTGGGACCAGAGAGTGAAATATGAATTCGGATATACCTATGATCAGAGAAGGAGTGTTCGTCAAGAACTCTTCAGTCAGTACCCTTACCATAGAGGGAGTCGGAGACCATGGTGAGGTCAAGGACTTCTTTCCTTTTACTAAAAACAAAGGTAGGGTCTTTCCCTTTGTTGCAAATAATTAATCTAGTAGAAATAATATAATTGAAGAGAGACTCACCCCGTTCGTTAGTGTCAGAGCTGACACTGATGGGCGTTGGCGTCCCAGCCAATGAGGAGGTCAATGGCCTTGGTCTCGCTGTCCTCCACGAGCTTCCGCAGGATCGACTGGAGGGGAGGGCTCTGATGGACGTGAGCCATATAGCAAGAGTTTATTCTGATTGGTGGTGAAGATTAATCTGAAGAAGCCTTAGGGACATCTTCAGGGTTCACCTCCACCACCATGTTGTTGGCATCCTCATTGTCGGATGCCAGAAGGTCCTCGTCGCCAGGGCCCAGTTACCTTAGCGCGGCGGTGAGAGTTCGGAGGACGAGGTGTAGCCGTCTAGCTCCTCCTTGACCCCCTCGATGTTAATAGCTGCGCTTTCATGAACTTCCATCAGTGGCTTGATTTTGGAGTCAGCCATACAGGGGGGATATAGCTTCAAGGCCACATTCTTGAAGCCATATCTGGCTATACCCCCCGACTTGGTCAGAGCCTCGGCCGGCTTCTCGTTAATGACTCGAACTACTAGTCGGGATGCACCCTCCGTGCAATCTGCCGCAGCGATCCTCCAGTCCTCAGTCTTAAGTTCCGGGTTGCAGACCTTGAAGATCCGGAGGATCTCTGCGTGGTCAGCAGTGCTTTTCGAGACCCAGACTCGGGTGGTTTGGTTTGGTTTTTTCGGCACTTCATTCCAGTCTACTGCTGCGAGCTGTGCACCAGGGTACACCTCCACCAGCCTTTTTAAAGGCCTCTGCCGATTTTATGTCATCGCAAGAGGTGACTTTAACCCCACCGAACCATCCGGCATCGATGCACATAGGCAATCCGCCTAGTTCCTGCAGCATGTCTAGAAAGCGGCTCTATAACCTATCCTCCACGAGTCGCGGGGATCAGGCCATCCTTGTTGGCCTTATCCAGGACACCAAGGAGGATCTTCTCACACACTCCGCTTCTTGGCTGGCTGAGCCGCATCTTCTACCGAATGGCCTTCGGTTGAGCTTTGGCGCTTGGTCTTAGCGCTTTTCGCTTTATTGGGTATGTGGGGTTTGAAATCTGGAATAATTGACTTAGCCCATTCCAGCAGGGTTTGGGACTCCAAAGAGGTCCAGGTCTTGGTCAGATTATCCTGAAGAATAGAAGCCGCCCTTCTTTTGTCCAAGTAGGACGGCTTCTTGGGGATTTTGGATCCGGGGTCAGGGAAACGGTGTCCGGATTTGGGCAAGCCGCATTCTGGCTCAGCTTGCCAACTCCTCCCATCCCCGAGTTCCTGACTCCTTCACCGCGCGTCACAGCCGGTTTGGCTGCTGTCGTGACGGAGTTAGAGGGGGAGGCCGCTGGTTTCCCGGATCCCCAGACGCTTTGGGGGGATTTGGCTGTGATTAGAATGTACATATGTAGCAGTACTGCCAGAATCTCCAGAGCAAAAATAGCTAGATTTGGAGGTAAAAGTTGGTAAATATTTTGTTAAAATTGCTAAATCATTAAAATGTTCGTTTTTAACAAATATTTGTATGTATTAAGTAAATAATATATTAAATTTTTATCTTTATAATACTTAAAATTTAAAACGAACCTTATATATAAAACCGCATTTAATAATGGCATTGCGTAAGTTGCTCTTTACTAAATTCATTTGAGATAATATTCGCTCAACTTCAGCATTTGACCATGGCAGTAAAAGAATTTTAAGGGCAAATTCTGCTAAACCACTAAATTTGTTGTTGTTACCAGCGTCTTTATGGACTTCCGACCTAAATCTTCAACAAAGTCCCACTTTAAAAATATGATTTTATCTATTTGAATTTGAATGTCGTCTATGTTTTGACATCCAAAATATTCTAATACATTTAGAACGTCCATACTTTTGGCAGTATTCAGAATTTTTTGAACTGAAAATAAATTGACTTTTTCCTTAAATTCCTAGTTTTTTAATAATGTTGCTAAAATTGCTAACGAAAAAAAATTGATATAATTGTTGTATTTTTAATGTAACAGAGTTTATTTCCAGTTAATAATACAGTTTATATTATGTGTACATAAGTGTTGCTGTAGTGTTGTGTGTGATGTCTTCTCGGTGCGAAGCGCGAACTACTACTACTTCACAACGATGACAGCTATCGATATAATTCAGGGTAGCCACACCCTACTAGTGAATAGGGTTGCCAGATGCATATCCGACACTTTCCCTCAGATGGCACCTTACTGATGAATTTGCTTCATGCCAAGTGCCGCAATGCATGAGACATGTTTTGCTTTTGCCAGCCCTTTGGTTAATATGTCTGCTGGCGTCTCGTCTGTTGGAACGTACTCGATGGTAATATCACCCTTGTCTACCAGTTCACGTATAAAATGGTGTCGGATGTCAACGTGCTTTGTGCGCTTGTGGAATATCGGATTCCTTGTCAACTGACCAGCTCCTTGGTTGTCATTGTAGATTATGGTTGTACGCAGTTTACCCATAATCTCCCGTAGAAAATTTCGCAGGTGTACAGCTTCCTTTGAAGAATCAGACAGTGCCATGTACTCTGCCTCTGTGCTAGACAAAGCCACAGTTCGTTGTTTCCGGCATTCCCAGGATACAGCCACATTCGTCAATTTAAATGCGAAACCTGTGAAAGGTCTGCGATCGTCAGAATTTGCTGCCCAATCGGCATCTGCATAGCCGACCAACTGCTCACCACTTTATGTGAACAATAAACCATGGTTTTGCGTACCCTTCAAATAACGTAACACCCTCTTAGCGGCAATCCAATGTTGTTTGCCATAGGATGCGTTGTACTGGCTCAAGACGTTTACTGCATGAGCAATGTTGGGACGTGTAGACACTGCTAGCCACATTAAGGCACCCACCAAGCTCTGATACGGGATCTTTGATGATTTAGTTTTCTCTTCTTCAGTTTGGGGGCACATGTCTACTGATAATTTCTCACTTGTGTTTAAAGGCGTGCTTGCCGGTTTGCAATCCTCCATGTTGAATTGCTTCAGAACGTCTTTGATGTATGTAGGATTTAAGATTTTCACTATAGCAGTAAGCTAATTTATTAGTGTGTAAGTCAAATGAATAGAGCGAATTGAGGTATTAAAGCGAATTGAATATGTAGTGAAATAAGTGTACGAAGCGAATAAAAAACACTGTTGGAGGAGAGTTCATACAGAGCAGACGTGTGTTTCGCAAAATTAAAAGTGTAATGAATATTTGATTTGATTTGTGTTAATTAATAATAATAATATATAATCTAATAGACTAAGAATAAATGTGGATCATACATATATAAAATAAACAATCCCTAGTGTTTATTTGAAAATAAAACGAACCGCTGAATTCTGCTCCTACAATTTATGGGGGCTCAACCGGGATTGTGTAGGATAATTAAACAGGGATATGTATATATGGATATATGGATCGTGGTGAACAATCGAGTGCACATCAATCATTAAATTGTTTCGCATGACATTATAAACCGAATATAAAGGAGTTAAATAATTACACAATCTGGTGAAATTACGCTGTACACAAAACGCGTAATTGAGAGCGAGCGAGAACACATAAGAGTAGCATCTGTGAGTGAGCGGTTCGACAGTAGAGTCAGCGTGAAAACGACAAAATCCAACGATAGAGAAGAGGTCAGCACGTTTAGACAGCGCACGGCCAAGTTGTATACGTCCAAGAGGAAATCGTAGAGGCGAATTCGTGGACAAGAGAAGCAACGAGAGAACTACCGTGGACGAAAACAGTCGGTGGAAAACAGAGGCGAATTGCGTACGACGAGTGTTCGCAATAACAGCAACGAATCAGACAAAGAGAGTGTCTGTGAAGAGAGGTGAATTGCGTCAACGAATGTTCGCAACAACAACGACAGAAGAGAGAACAATAAGAAGGAAGAAAGCATACATACCAGCTGACGGCGTTATCCGTGTTGTGTGGTATAAGCTGAAGTGAATTGTGTGCGACGAGAGCGCACAATAACAGAGCCGACGAGAAGCTGAGGCAAGTTGTGTTCAACGAGTGGGCACAATAACAGAGACGACGAGAAGCTGAGGCAAGTTGTTTGCAATGAGAGCGCACAATAACAGAGACGACGAGAAGCTGAGGCAAGTTGTGTTCAACGAGTGGGCACAATAACAGAGACGACGGCGATTCAAGTATGGTATCAAATAAGTATTATTGTTAAGCAATAATTTAAGAGATGCTTCAAGAAGAGATCATACAATTGACGGTAGCAGAGCTGAAAGATAAACTCAAAGAGTTGGGCTTATCGGTAAAAGGCCGTAAACAAGATTTACAGTTCCGATTAATAAATCATTTTGAAATAGAGACAATTAATGAATCGTTGTATGAAGATACGGTTGATACCAATCAAGAGGAAGTTGAATCGAACATAGATATAGTAAGCAGGATGGCGTTCACACTTAAAGATATTCATGATTCCTTGGCCGAGTTTGATGGCAGTAATCAGTGTAATATTATTGAGTGGCTGACCGATTTTGAGAGTATTGCAGTGACTGTACAGTGGAATGACTTACAGAAGTTCATTTATGGGCGATAGTTACTAAAGGGAGCAGCTAAATTGTTCGTGAACAGCCAAGATGGTCTTACCGAGTTTGCAGTGAAATTGACAACTAAACAAATACATAAACAGTTGGAGAATAGAAAAAAGAAGCCGAATGAATCTTTGATTGAATACTATTACACGATGAAAGGTATTGCTAAGAAATCTAGTTTAGACGAGGAGAGCATTATCGAGAGCATTATAGAGGGTATTCTAGATTCGAAGCACAATAAAATTGTGTTTTATCAAGCATCTGATTTAAAAGACCTTAGAGATAAACTGAGTGTGTACGAAAAGATTTCACAAAGCGCAGAGCACAAGCCAAAAATAAAACAGGAGAAGATAGAGGCTTCAGGTAGTGGCAAAAGGGATCTTCGATGCTTCAAATGTGGAGATAGATCCCATTTAGCTAAGAATTGTAAAGAGGATAATATTAAATGTTTTAAGTGTCACCAACCAGGGCACAAGTCGTTTGAGTGCGGAGCTAGAAGTGCTAAAGAAGAGAACGGTGATAAGAGAGCAAAAGCAAACATACAGCAATTGACACAATCCGTGGTCAATAGAGCATTTAAAAACATTTGTATTGGTAGTGAGACGATCTCAGCTGTTATAGATACAGGCAGTGACATTTGTACTATCAGTGAGAGTGCTTACAAGAGAGCGTACCCTGTGAATTTGAAGGCAGATATCAAGGAGCTCAGTGGCATAGGAAACTCCAAGATTCATACTTTAGGATCCTTTATGATCGATACAGAGTTGGATCATGTTCCGATAAGAATCTGTTTTCATGTTGTCCGAGATATAGATACTTTATACAGTGGTGTTATTGGTAATGATGTTTTTGAGTTCGTGGATGTGACCATTGGGAAAAATGGTGCAGTGTTCTGCCGCAAGCAGAATATACTTGATGAGACTATGGAGAGGGAGCGCGAGAGTAAAACTTTTGAAGTGTCAGGTGTTGTCGCAGATAATTTTTCTGTAAAAGGTGTTGCTCAAGAGTCAGAAGCAGCAGGTATTGAAGAAACTTTAAAGCAGATGATGGCTATAGATACTTTTGATGGAAACCCTGAGATTGATCTAACACATTTGTTAGAAGAGAATAAGAGTCGAGTTCTACGCTTCGTGAACGAGTATAAACCAATAAAACCCGAGAAATGTCCAGTTGAGATGAAACTTATCCTTAAAGACGACATTCCTGTTTTCCAGAAACCAAGACGTTTATCTTATGCGGATCAAGCGGTGGTGAATAAGCAAGTGCAGGATTGGCTGGCAGAAGGTATAATCCGCAATAGTTTTTCCGAATACGCCTCCCCTGTTGTCTTAGTTTCTAAGAAAGGTGGTAAGCATAGATTATGTTGTGACTATAGGCAATTGAATTCCAAGGTGATACGAGATAATTTTCCGACTGCTTTAATTGATGATGTGTTGCACAAGCTGCAAAATGGGAAAGTTTTTACAACCTTAGATTCATGTTCCTGTAGCAGAAGAGTCGCGTAAATTTACTGCGTTTGACACGCAAAATGGGCAATATGAGTTTAATTTTGTGCCATTTGGAATCAGTAATTCCCCGGCTGTATTTATGTGATACATTTTTGCTGTACTTAGACCTTTAATAGAAGATAATACATTAATTTTGTATACGGATGATCTAATAATACCATCGGTTGACGAAAAAGAGGGCTTAGAGAAGCTGGAAAAGGTGTTGGATTTGGCTAGTGCATCTGGCTTGAAAATCAAGTGGACCAAATGCCAAATTTTGAAGCGTAAGGTTCAGTTTTTGGGATATGTCATTGAGAATTAGACGATCACACCGTCGAAGGAGAAGACGTCAGCTGTTGCGAATTTTCCGGTTCCGGGAAATAAGAAGATGCTTCAACGTTATTTGGGGTTAACTTCGTATTTCCGTCGGTTTGTTCGAGATTTCGCTGTGATAGCAAAGCCGTTAAGCAATCTGATGAGGCAAGATGTGACTTTTAAAATGGGCATAGAAGAGTTGGCAGCATATAATCAGCTGAAGAGTTGTTTATCAAATCCACCATTGCTACGATTGTTTAACCCAAAAGCCATTACAGAGATCCATTGCGATGCGAGTATGTATGGCTATGGCGCAATGTTGCTGCAAATAGATTCAGAGGATCAGAAGTTTCACCCAGTGGAGTATATGAGCCGTAAAACTAGTCCGGCAGAGGAGAAATATCCGTCTTACGAGTTGGAGGTTTTAGCCATTGTGCAAGCTCTTAAGAAGTGGCGGGTATATGTACTAGGTATGAAGATAAAAATCGTTACCGATTGTAACGCATTTGCCATGACGGTAAACAAAAAGGATGTACCATTGAGAGTTGCTCGTTGGGCAATTTTCTTACAGGATTTTGACTATATCGTAGA
>JAWNNL010001009.1:0-18892 GCA_035045005.1 Liodrosophila aerea
TCTTAAATGTATGTATGTACGCATGAATGTACATACATACATGCATGATGGAATGTATAAATGAATGTATGTTCTAAGAATATTAAAACAATGTATGTGATTGTCTGTGTTGTGGATTCTGCAGTGTCTGCAGAGGATGCAGGGGCAAAAGCTGTATAGCGTTCACTGTACATATGTATGCATGTATGTGCACATGTTGAAATGTATGTACGTAAATATGTTTCGATATATGTATGTACATATCTATGCTTGTACATATGCTTAAATGTATGTATGTGCGCATGAATGTACATACATGTATGAATGAGTGTATGATGTATGTACATAAATATGTATGTACTAAGTATATACATGCATACATACATATGTACATCAGTACATACATACATATGTACATCAGTACATACATACATATGTACATCAGTACATACATATCTACATGCATACATACATACATATGTACATCAGTACATACATATGTACCCACATACAAACATACATTCGTATATACATATGTTTATATGTATATATGTATGTAGATATGTCCTGATGTACATATGAATGCGTATATGTAAAAATGTTTATGTATGTATTAAATATATGTATGTATCTATTCACGTACATATGTTTAAATGTATGTATGTACGCATGAATGTATGTACATGTATGCATACATGTATTAATGAATGTATTAATGAATGTATGAATGAATGTATAATGCATGTACGTAAATGTGCATGTACATTTAAACATGTACATATATACATGTACACACATGCAAACATACATTCGTACATACATATGTTTAAATGTATGTATATTCGAATGTATGGTTATATGTATAAATGTATGTATGTACTGATGTACATATGTATGTATGTGCTTAAATGTACGTATGTACCCGCGCTATTTTAAACGAATATGGCAGCATATCGATGCTCAAACGTATGTTACACAGTTCATCTGGCATGCGAGAATTGTTTTGGTTTCCCCCCTTCCCCATACTAATTAATTGAATTTCGAATAACTCCATTGTTTATTGTCCAATCAAGCTGAAATTTTCAGAATAGATTTAGGTAGCCAATAGCTACTTATATATTAAGCCCCAAGTTTTTATCTTTAAAATTGTGGCTACAGTTGCTCTTCTCTGTTGGAAGGGGAAGGGGGTTTGCAGATATCAGCGCTTAACGTGCGTCTAAGGGTCATAGGAAATAATTCTGCGAAAAAATTAGGTCGCTATATCTTACCGTTTGGGCTGTGCGTTGATGTGTTCGCTTGTTGTTGTAATAGTGCCAATAGAAATGTGTGTATTTTAGATTGTATTGTAATGAGGTTTGAATAAGATTAAAATAAGAAACAAGGTCGGAAGTGCTAGATATAACCTTTGGGAATGAGGGATTCTCCAGAATGGTCGATAACTAGAGGGTCTCCTCAGAGCCCTCAATGTCGGACCATAGAATAATTCTATTCGACATTACATGTAGAACGTCATTTGACAAAAGGGTTAGAAACCCTAGAAGGACAGATTGGCCACTATTCGGACACATCTTAGGGGCCAATCTTAGCCTTATAAATGACACATAGAGATGCAGCTCCCCCTAGATGTGGATCTCCTTGTAAAAGGGGTGAGCGAAACAGTCCTGGACGCCTTCCACGCAAGCTGTCCAGAGAAGTCAGTTAAATCCAGCAGGGATAACCCCTGGTGGAACAAAAAGTTAGCTCAGCTTAGGCTGGAAACTAGGAGACTGTTCAATTCAGCCAAGCTGAATAGTACGAACTGGTCTAGATACTCTGAAAAGCTCACCGAGTACAACAAGGAGATCCGGAAGTGCAAGCGGGCACACTTTCGAAACTTCTGTACCGGCATAGAGCAGGTAACACCCGCTGTAAGGGTGTTTAAAGTTATTAACAAAGGCAGGACAATTTCTGAGCTTTGCCTCAAAAAAGAAGATGGCTCTTTCACATCGAGTGAAAAGAAGAAGACCGCACTCCTACTAGAAACTCACTTCCCCTTGTGCAAGAGCATAGATGAGTCACCACCATTAGATACTACACTTCTAATGAAAACCACTAAGAATCCACATTGGAAACTAGCGTCTGCAATAGTCTGAGAAAATAGGCTGAAATGGGCCATCAGCACATTTCAGTCTTACAAATCACCAGGCCCAGATGGTAAACTTCCTATCCATCTGCAGGAAGGGCAGGAACACCTTCTAGTGTTTCTGATTAGAATCTTTTGATAACACCTCACATGAGGTGGTCAAGAGAGCATTAGATACCAGGAATGTTGACCATGGTCTGATAAAGTGGTTAGGACAGCTACTAGACACTAGGATTGCCGAGGTTTCGATCAGCGGCACAACAGTAAGAGCTCAGACTACAAGAGGTTGTCCGCAGGGTGTTGTCCTCTCACCACTCCTGTGGAGTCTGGTAGTTGACGAGCTACTACACAAACTATCGGAGAGTGGTATTGAATGTCAAGGCTATGCTGATGGCATTACCATTATCTGTAGAGGTAAATTCTCGCACACCTTATGTGACATGGTCACCCAAGGTCTGCGAGTAAGCACGTCCTGGTGCAAACACGTGGGCCTTAGCATTAACCCAGCTAAAACCACGATTGTAGCCTTCACCAGGCGTTATAAACTTATAACCATGCGACCGATAACCATAGGGGAGATAACCATACCAATTTCTACCGATGTCAAGTACTTGGGTGTAGTACTTGACAAACGACTATCGTGGAAACGGCACGTAGACCTAGCCACTAGTAAAGCCACACTTGCGTTGATGAGCTGCAGAGGGCTCGCTGGCAAAAATTGGGGGTTATCTCCAAAGATATTGATGTGGATGTATGAGACTATGATCAAACCGATAGTCTGTTATGGGGCAGTTGTCTGGGCAGAACGCGCTAATCTGGAGTGCACCAGGAAGCAACTGGCCAAGTTACAGAGGCTCGCCTGTTCATGCATCACAGGGGCAATGCGTACCTGTCCTTCAGCTGCGCTAGACATTCTGTTAGGGCTGAATCCTCTTCACATCCACATTAAGCAGACTGCGACGCAAGCGCATGTAAGACTAACAGGGAAAACAGTATCAAAATCAGAGGCCAAGGCTACTGAGATACTAACACAATTCCCACAGGACGAGGGAATCATTAGATACAGCTTCGAGAAACATTTCAAAGTCGAAATTAGCGTCAAAAACGAGTGGAAGGGCCTGTCCAACACCTACAACGTGAAAACTCACGCTATCAGGTGGTACACGGACGGCTCACTAACAGGTGAAGGAGCAGGCTAGGGAGTCTGCGGGCCTAGATGCAAATTCCATGAAACACTTGGAAAATATGTCAGTATCTTCCAAGCGGAGGTAAATGCAATTGATAGGTGTGCCACCTTCAATATCGACCGAAAGTATATCGGTAAAGAGATTGCCATCTTCTCAGACAGTCAAGCTGCTATAAAAGCACTTGCCGGCGTCAAAGTGAAGTCTAGACTAGTCTGGCAATGTATATGCTCACTAAACAGTCTAGGGCTGTCAAACAAAGTGACCGTATACTGGGTACCCGGCCATGCGGGAGTCCCAACGAAGTTGCAGATGAGTTAGCTAGGAAAGGGGCTAGCAAGCCTCTTCTAGGACCAGAACCCTTCCGCGGTCTTGGACCAAACTTTGTCCGACAAAGTATAAACTCTAAGGCACGAAGGGACAGCGAGGAATACTGGGAAACATATCAGGGAGCCAGACAGAGCAAACTGCTCATAGGAAGCTACAGCAAGAAGAGAACTGAGGACTGCCTAAGAATGAGCAAAAGTTCACTTAGAATAGTCACCGGTATACTTACAGGACATTGTAGGCTACGCAAGCATCTCAACAAGCTCAAAATTGTTGACGATACACTCTGTAGACTCTGTCTCGAAGAAGACGAAACGTCAGAACACATACTAGGAACATGCCCGGCAGTCAGTAGGTTAAGGCTAGCTCACTTAGGTAACTACTTCCTAGACAGTCCAGAGATAAGAGCTCTTCAACCAAGGAAAATCATCGCATTTCTGCGCTCGATCGAACTGGCGGAAGAGCTGTAACTTAGTTTAGGCAGAGAGCACAATAGATCTTCGAGGTCGCAGTGTTAAAACATATTTCTGATAATAATAATAATAATAATCTCCGGTGTTTATTATCCGATTGGGCTGCAACTTGCACCAGACATGCAAAGCATCTAAAGCTTTAATCCTGCAAAAAATGAATCCACTGACTCTAAAACTGTATATACTAAGAACATTTTTGTAAATTTGAGGGGGAAGGGGATGAGATATCAAATTAAAAACATAAAATTGGCCTGCCTATGTAATACACGAACGAAACAAAAAAAATTATGTCTCTAGCTCTTATAGTTGCCGAGATCTCGGTGTTCATACAGACAGACGGACAGACAGACAGGGCTATATCGACTCGGCTCGTCGTCCTGATCAAGAATATATATACTTTATGGGGTCTGTCACGCCTCCTTCTGCCTGTTACACACAAATGTCATTTGCACAAACTTAACAGACCCTTTTGTACTTTTTTAAAGTACAGGGTCTAACTAGAATATTGATAACAGAGACACAAACTATATGCACATAAGAAGGAAATGTTAGTACATAGTTACGCTGTACCTAAACATAGATAAGTAACATATTGTACATGATCTTATACATAGCCCAGAAATGGTATAAAATAAAGAAGACTGGCCCCGTGCCAGTGAGTTGATCATCAAACCCCTAACCTCGCTGGTCTTTCATTTGTTCTCTGAACATTTGGTCCTTCGAGCATTCTGTCGTTTTCCCCCACCAGTGGTAAAAGACGCAGAATTTAACCAGCACCTTAAAATACGCCAGTTATGCGTTTAAAGGTGGCTATAATTTTTGTTCTGTAATGAACATAAAAATTAAGGAGATCTGCTGTGTTCCTGTTGAGGTAAAAAACACAGAAACTTTTTTAATGCCAATACCAAAGCATTAAAGATAATAAGGTTTCTGTTGTGTTCCCACAGTCTGTAAAAAGCACAGATACAAATCACTATTTAATGCAAGTATATCATTTAAAAAGTAAAAATAATAAAAAAAAATGTTCCGTTGTGTTCTGCTAGTAGACAGAAGCACGGACATATAAAATAACAATTGCTGCAAGTATTGCAGCTAACAAAATTGTTGTGAAATAAACGCGAGTCGGTTAAGTTGCCAAGTGGGCAAGATATCGCGTTATTCAGACAGTGCGCCCGAGAATCGAAGTGCGATAAGTAATACGGGTGCAGTGGTTGCAAGGTGCAACAATAACATTAACAAAAAAAAGTGTGACGAAGAAATCCGACGTAGAAGCTGATAACGCCACAGAAGTGCGAGTGCAGTGGTTGCAAGGTGCAACAATAACGTCGCCAAAGAAGTGCGTCGAGTTAGCAGAAACGTCGCCAACGAAGTGCGTCGAGGGAGTAGTAACGTCGCCAAAGAGGTGCAGCGTGGGAGCAAGAAACGTCGCCAAAGAAGTGCGTCGTGTGAGCAGCGTAACGTCGCCGAAAAAGTGAGTCGTGTGAGCAGCGTAACGTCGCCGATCAAGGACGACGTGGGAGCAGCGTAACGTCGCCGATCAAGGACGACGTGGGAGCAGAGTAACGTCGCCGATGGAGTGCGTCGTGGGAGCGTCAACAGCCAGGAACATCGAGCAGATAACAAAGCAAGTTTAAAATAAGTTTTTCTTTATTTACTTATCAATAAGTTCGTGTAAAATGGCGGATAGACTTAAGTTGTTTGAGAATCAAAAAATTGTATATGATGAGATTGATAGGATTGAGGCTGGTATTATTACCAGTGAAGCAAATAGCAGTATTAGACAAATAAAGAAGCAAGTGATAAGAAATCACGAGGCTTTAGAAGAAATAGGAATCATCGATCATCAATATTTTAGAGATAATATTTTTAATCGAATGATTTCTAAAGTGAACAAGATATTAGACAAAGCAGAGCCTAATATTAGCAAAGCGATGATTGATCCAGGGACACAGGTTAGCGTGAGCGATGATACCCAAAAGTTAGCGGATAGATTAGACAAAGAAGTAGAATAGCTCACAAAGTACATAGAGGAGACTGAAAAGCTAATAGGCATGTCTACACCAGGTATATATAGGATTCGAAAGCACAAAATTGAATTTATGTGGGAAGAAATAAACATAATTGTTGACAAATTTGCAGATAATAACATTTCTGTACATGAATAATGTTAGGAAGTTAGGATTCGATAAAGATAATGATATAGCCGAATTAGAATACGGTATAACAGAAAGTAGCACGGTCAAGGTAGAGGTAAAAGAGAAGACAGAGGATCTTCCAATGTCACCTCAACTAAAAGTCCCTACATTTTATGGGGAGCCCAAAGAGAGGGATCAGTTCGTAGAATTTATTAAAGAAATAATTGATAATAGGAAAGAACTTAGTATTTCCTTTAAAATTTAGCTATTTAAAATCGGCATTAAAAGGGGAGGCAAGATCCATGGTGTCTCATTTGTTGACAGGATCAGTAGAGAATTATCATACTGTTTGGGATTTGTTAATCAAACGGTATGAGAATAAGAGGACAATTTTTTCGGATCAGTACTGACGATAGGCTTATTAAGTTGCCTATGTTAAACAATGATTCCGCGAAGCATATTAAGTATTATATTGATACGATTAATGAAGCTTCTCATTTAATAAAGGTAAAAGCAAATTTACCCGATGAATGTGATATTATGATTGCTCATCTTGTATTAACAAAGTTTAATAGAGAAACGATGCAGTTATATGAAACACACACAAAAAAGACAAAAGAAATTCAATTATTGTCTGATGTGTTAGAGTATTTAGAACAACGCCTATGTTCATTAAACTCAACAAAAAGTGAGGAGAGAAAAACAACTTTTAGGAGCAATGATAAAGAAAAAGAAGAATGTCCAGCTTGTAAATTGGTAGGACATAAGGTAGTACACTGCTACAAGTTTAAGGCTATGAAGACAGTAGAAAGAAGTGAGGTAGCTAGAAAGGCACAATTGTGTTTAAGGTGCTTGAAATATACAGGAGGTAGGAGATGTAATTGTGAAGAGTTATGTTCAATTTGTAGGAAAAATCATCACACGATGCTTCACTTTTCTAATGAAAAAGTTAATTCGTGTGTAGCCGAAAGTCAATCGCTGCTGGCTACAGCAATGATTGAAGTAAAATCAAACACAGGAGAGTATGAAAACTTCAGAGCATTGATTGATAGTGGATCACAATGCACTATAATCTCTGAAGAAGCTGCTCAAATATTAAATCTAAATAGAATCAGAACTTGTACTAAAATCAGTGGAGTGGGGGCTGAAAACATAAGTACATCAACACATAAGATGAACTTGTGTATTAAGTCCAGAGATCCAAATCGCAAGCCGTTTAGAATTGAAGCTTTAATATTGCCCAAACTAATGAAAACTTTGCCAGTTGAAGTAGTCAAAACAGACAAATCGATATGGCAAAGTTGTTCATTAGCTGACGCAAACTTTGATAAGCCCAGCAGAATTGATATGATAATAGGAGCAGATCCACAAATAATAAAAAACGGTATAAAAAAAAAAACTCGGAAAGCTACAGTCGGATGCAACCGACAGTAGGAGACCCTGTACTTTCCTTTGCACACACACATGCTAACAAACACTTACACATGCACACATAGCGCAAAGTCGCATGCAACCACACATACGCTCGCGCTGCTCCCCCCTTACCTAGTACAGGGAATTGAATCTTGAATATCTTCGGTGTTTATTAGCCGATTGAGCCACAATTCACAGGACAGATAAATATTATCATAAGATTATTGTATGCTAAATCACAAGTTTGGATCTTTAAAATTGTAGGTGTGGCAGTCTAAAACAAACTCGATCTGCGTGCACTATAGGGGCATCTAACTGCCAAATATGATGTCTCTAGCTTTTACATTTTCCGAGATCTAGGTGTTCATACAGACGGACAGACAGACAGACGGACATGGCTAGATCGACTCAGCTCGTCGTCCTGATCAAGAATATATACTTTATGGGGTCTGCCACGCCTCCTTCTGCCTGTTACATACATTTCGGGCTTGCACAATCTTAATAGACCCTTTTGTACTTTTTTAAAGTACAGGGTCTAATAAATGGACTTCTTGGCCAAAATACCGAATTTGGATGGATAATATCTGGATGTACAAGATCCAAAGGTAGCCAAATAATAGCTGCAACTACAATTGACATAAAGGACTTAGAGAGATTTTGGGAATTAGAGGAGGACAGTAAGAACGATTTAGAATCAGAGATATGTGAAAATCACTACGCACGGACAACAAGAATAAACAATTAGGGAAGACTTGTTGTTAAAATGCCATATAAAGATGATAATAATTTGGTTGAGTCAAAAAAGCAGCAATTTCTCAATTTTATAGTTTAGAAAAAAAGTTGAAAAAAAAAATGAAAAATTACAAGAAAATTATGTAAATTTCATGCAGGAATATAAAAATTTAGGACACATGGTTAAGGCTAGTGAAGAAGGAAAATATTATTTACCTCATCATGGTGTCATTAAGGAGACGAGTTTAACAACAAAATTAAGAGTAGTTTTTGATGCATCAGCCAAAACTACAAACAATAAAAGCCTTAATGACATTATGTGGGTTGGACCTAGAATTCAAAAAGATATATTTGATAAAATGGTCAAATGGCGTAAATGGCAATTTGTGGTATCTGCAGATATTGAGAAAATGTATCGCCAAATTAAAATTGACGAGGAAGATCAAAAATATATATATATATAATATGGAGAGCTTCTCCAAAAGATATGCTAAAATACTATAAGTTAACAACAGTTACTTATGGAACTTCTTCAGCAACATATTTAGCAACCAGATTATTACTTCAAGTTGCCAATAGTTGAAAAAAACTCGGAAAGCTACAGTCGGATTCAACCGACAGTAGAAGACCCTGTACTACATACATATAAACATACTAGGGGGCTTCGCCCCCTGCGTTCTCGCTTCGCGAGAACGCCAACCCCCAATGAAAAGGTCCGTGGTTGTGTCCTCGCTTCGCTCGGCCACCTTCACGACGCCATTAAACAGGTGGCAGAGTTCCCTAACGCCTCCTTCCCCACGCCTCCTTCAGCCTGTTATATATTTCTGAATTGCGCAAACTTAATAGACCCTTTTGTACTTTTTTAAAATACAGGGTCTAAAAACGAATTGAGTCTCTTGTTCTTATAGCTTCCGAGATCTTCTTGTTCAAGTCTCAGACAGACAGACGGACATGGCTATATCGACTCAGCTCAAGAATATATATACTTTGTGGGTTCTGCCACGCCTCCTTCTGCCTGTTACATATATATTTCTGAATTGCACAAACTTAATAGACCCTTTTGTACTTTTTTAAAGTACAGAGCCTAAAAAGAATTGAGTCTCTAGTTCTTATAGTTTCCGAGATCTCGGTGTTCAAGTCTCAGACAGACAGACGGACATGACTATATCGACTCAGTTCGTCGTCCTGAGCAAGAATATATATACTTTGTGGGTTCTGCCACGCTCCCTTCTGCCTGTTACATATATATTTCTGAGTTGCACAAACTTAATAGACCCTTTTGTACTTTTTTAAAGTACAGAGCCTAAAAAGAATTGAGTCTCCAGTTCTTATAGTTTCCGAGATCCCGTTGTTCAAGTCTCAGACAGACAGACGGACATGGCTATATCGACTCAGCTCAAGAATATATATACTTTGTGGGTTCTGCCACGCCTCCTTCTGCCTGTTACATATATATTTCTGAATTGCACAAACTTAATAGACCCTTTTGTACTTTTTTAAAGTACAGAGCCTAAAAAGAATTGAGTCTCTAGTTCTTATAGTTTCCGAGATCTCGTTGTTCAAGTCTCAGACAGACAGTCGGACATGGCTATATCGACTCAGTTCGTCGTCCTGAGCAAGAATATATATACTTTGTGGGTTCTGCCACGCCTCCTTCTGCCTGTTACATATATATTTCTGAATTGCACAAACTTAATAGACCCTTTTGTACTTTTTTAAAATACATAGTCTAAAAACAATGGCAAGAAAAAAACTATATCGTATATGTTCTTTGAATAAATATATATAATATAACACCAATATGCAATAAAAAAAAAGATATACAGTAGAGTCCGGCTATAACGACTCTGCTTAAAGCGTCCGTCCGGTTATTGTGACGAAAACTCGATGGCTTGGTTGGTCCCCATACAAACTTATATGAAAGGGACTCCGCTTAGTACGTTTCCGCTTTTAGCGACAAACCGCCTATACAGACGGGATTTTTCACAATTCAACCGGATATTGCGACGTACCGAAAAAAAATACAGCGAAATAATGCCAAATTTAAGCATCAAACGACGCTGTTAGAAATGTATGTATCTATCAGTGATCGGCACCCTTGCTTGTGTGTGTAGCAGCGACTCTACTCTCTCTTAGTTTTAGTTGTCGCCTTAGCAACGCTGCTGAGAGAAAGAGAGAGAGAGAGTCGAAGTGCAATACCGACGTCACACAAATGTTTACAGCGTGCGTGTGCAGACCTCATAGCCTATTCCATGAGATGTCCCGTTATATTTCTAGTTTTTTCTGCTTTTTTCAAGTAAAACTGAATGCGTAAATTCACCAAATGTGAGTTAATGCTGTGAGCTTCTGAATAATGCATATGTATACGACTAAAAACCTATGTTATTGAATTGAATTTATTAAATTTTTTGTTTTGATTAAAAAATTAATTTCTTTTATTTTAAAACCTATTACAAACATAGCAACCCTAAAATAAACAAAAAAAAATTTTTTTTTGCTCCTTTTGGTTAATGCGTCGTCCGGGTATAACGACGTAAAATCGTCGGTCCCTTGAAAGTCGCTATAACCGGACTCTACTGTAGTTGTTTTATAGAAATTATTATTTAAATTTTCGCCAGTGTCTGCAGAGGATGCAGGGGTAATAGCTGTACAGTTTTCACTACACATTATACATATGTATGCATGTATGTGCACATGTTTAAATGTATGTACATAAATATGTTTCAATATATGTATGTACATATTTATGCATGTACATATGTTTAAATGTGTGTATGTGTGCATGAATGTACATACATGTATGAATGAATGTATGATGTATGTACATAAATATGTATGTACTGAAGTATATACATGCATACATACATATGTACATCAGTACATACATATGTACCCACATACAAACATACATTCGTATATACATATGTTTATATGTATATATGTATGTGGATATGTCCTAAAGTACATATGTATGCATATATGTAAAAATGATTATGTATGTATTAAATATATGTATGTATGTATCTATTCATGTACATATGTTTAAATGTATGTATGTACGCATGAATGTATGTACATGTATGCATACATGTATTAATGAATGTATGAATGAATGTATAATGTATGTACGTAAATATGTATGTACTAATGTATGCATGTACATTTAATCATGTGCATATATACATGTACACACATGCAAACATACATTCGTACATACATTTGTTTAAATGTATGTACATTCGAATGTATGGTTATATGTATATATGTATGTATGTATGGACTGATGTACATATGTATGTATGTGCTATTTTAACCGAATCTGGCAGCATATCGATGCTCAAACGTATATTACACGTATACACAGTTCAGCTGGCATGCGAGAATTGTTTTGGTTTCCCCCCTTCCCCACACTAATTAATTGAATTTCGAATAACTCCATTGTTTATTGTCCAATCAAGCTGAAATTTTCAGAATAGACTTAGGTAGCGAATAGCTACTTATATATTAAGCCCCAAGTTTTTATCTTTAAAATTGTGGCTACAGTTGCTCTTCTCTGTTGGAAGGGGGAGGGGGTTTGCAGATATCAGCGCTTAACGTGTGTCTAAGGGTCATAAGCAATCATTCTGCGAAAAAATTAGGTCGCTATATCTTACCGTTTGGGCTGTGCGTTGATGATCAGTCACTCAGTCAGAACGAACTACTTTATATATATAGATGTGTGTATACATACACACATACACTTATCCATACAAATATACACGCAAATACAAACAATAACCATTACTCATACAGAAATTCATATTCACAATCAAAAATCACGTATACGCCCTAGAGGCCGCATACGCTGCGGCTTCCCCCACTTCCCTAGCCAAATGCCTAGTACTGAAAATTGTTTGTCCAATATCTCTGGTGTTTATTAACCGAGTGGACTGCAACTCGCATCAAACATGCAAAGCATCTAAAGCTTTAATCCTGCAAATTAATCCAGTGACTCTAAAACTGTATATACTAAGGACATTTTTGCAAATTTGAGGGGGAGGGGGATGAGATATCAAATTAAAAACATAAACTTGGCCTGCCTATGTAATACACGAACCAAACAAAAAAAAATTACGTCTCTAGCTCTTATAGTTTCCGAGATCTCGGTGTTCATACAGACGGACGGACAGACAGACAGACGGACATGGCTATATCGACTCAGCTCGTCGTCCTGATCAAGAATATATATACTTTATGGGGTCTGCCACGCCTCCTTTTGCCTGTTACACACAAAGGTCATTTGCACAAACTTTTGTACTTTTTTAAAGTACAGGGTCTAAAAATGAATGGTTGCAAGAAATAATAAGGAATGATTTCTATATTGTTATGTTTGGGGTAATTCCAAATTAAACGCGTATTAATTATTAGAGCCAAGCGAACGTCTTCTTTATTTGAGTTGTGGAATGCGAGAGACATAAATCAGGGATGGGAGTTATTGTTATCGATATATATGTAGTGTTAGGCAATGGCGGTTATTATTTTAAAAATTATATTACATACATATCACATCTCTACCCTAATTTTTGAAATACATTTTGTTTATGGAGAGTAGCGATGAACATCTCGACGATTTCTGTTGCTTCGGCGCACTGGTATACCGGAACGACGCATGTTTGCTGCTCTGCGAACTTCAGGTTGTGGACTCCCAGGATCTGCTGCTGGCTCCTCGGTAGACGGTGCGCTATGTACAATGACGTTGAAGGCTGCTCATCTTGTGCTGGCGGAATTGGTACAGATGATGGCGAGTTGTTCGTTATATTGTCGGGTATGAACCAAACTTCAGAATTTTCTGCTGGTGTTTTACTGTTGGTGAATCTCGGCTTAAGTTGATTTACGTGGCGCTTTAGAGTTGATGTAGCAGTGGTAACCAAATAGAGCATTTTACCAACTTGGCGATTAATGACAGCATCAACCCATTTCTCCCCTCTTGAAAAATTGCGAGCGTAGACTTTCTGATTGAGAGAATATTTGGTAGTTGGTTGCTTAGCTTCTTCAGTCTTCGGTGGATTCTCAAAAAGCTGGCTGAGGAGCGTGCGAACTGGACGATTATGGAGCAACTCAGCTGGTGTTTTACCCTGTAGATTAGGCGTAAAGCGATATGATGCCAAGTACTTAGTTACTGCTTCTTTGGTTGAAAATCCGTCTTCAATGTTCTTCTTAACTGCTGTTTTGAAGGACTGTACAAAACGTTCGGCTAACCCGTTTGAAGCTGGATGGAATGGAGAAGTAGTCAGATGTTTGATTCCGTGTGTATTGCAGAATTGCTGAAAAGCTGCTGATGTCAGCTGTGGACCATTGTCACTGACACAAATTAACCACATCGAATCAAAAATTGGTCCCGCAAAGTCAATGTGGATTCTCTCCGACGGCGTTTTTGCTTCTGGCCAACTTTTATAAACTCTGACTGGAGCTGGATTGTTGTTTTTGCATATAGAACATGCGGCTGCTATTTTTGAAATATCCGCATCGATTCCTGGCCACCAGACATGCTGTCTTGCCAACTGTTTTATTCTTACAATACCCCAATGTCCATCGTGCAACATCTGAAGTATATTTTGCTGTAAGGATTCTGGAACGACGATGCGATATGTGTCTGTATGTAGACACAGCAAATTATCCGTAATTGATAAGGCAAACCGACGGTTTAAATACGGATTAAGAACTTGATCACACGATGGAAGTGTCTCTGGCCAACCATATGTGTGAGCGAACTAGCGAATCGCCAACGTACGCGCCTTAATTGTGGTGGCAGGCGATAGCAGTCGATACCCCTATCGATAAGTAGATAAGAAAGAAAGAGTAGAGAAGCGCAAGCAAAGCGCAACAGACCACGGATGGTGAAATCAACAATATAATCATTATTTGTTCAATACCTTTATAAGTGTATTTAAATAAACACCAACTACATATATGTCTAACCTTAATCCATGTACGCTATCTTGACAACGGGCTAAACCTGATCTTTACATATGTTACATAGTTCCATACCTTCTGAAGCGTACTGTTCCTATTAACATGTTGACGTATTACTTCTGCGTTGATCGGAGGGCACAAATCATTAATGTTGTAACAAGCCTCGTTTTTATCAAAGGATTCATCTGTTCCCAAGGGAAGACGTGAGAGAGCGTCTGCGTTCCCATGAGCGCTTGTTGAACGATACTTTATCTCGAATTGATAAGCCATTAGAATGATTGCCCAGCGTTGTAACCTGTTTGTTGTCATCAGCGGCAAATGTTTTCCAGGATTGAATATGGTTACCAACGGCTTGTGGTCCGTGATTAGAATAAACTTTCGGCCATAAAGATATTGGTGAAAGCGTTTCACACCGAATATTATTGCTAATCCTTCTTTTTCGATTTGACTGTACTTGACCTGATGCTTGTCAAGCGTCTTTGAAGCAAAGGCGATGGGCCTTTCGCTGCCATCCTTTTGTACATGAGACAAAACGACACCGATTCCAAATGATGAAGCATCTGCAGCGAGAGCTAACGGCAACTCCTCATTTAAATGAGCTAATTCCGTGGCAATTAGAATATGAGACTTTAACGCTTCGAAAGCGTGCTGCTGTTCCTTTTTCCAGGCAAAAGGCACATTTTTGCGGCGAAGCTGGTTCAATGGCGCAGCTAACTGTGAGTAGTTAGGAATGAAATTATGGTAGTAATTTACCTTGCCCATGAATGCTTCAAGTTCCTGCAGATTTGCGGAAGACTTGAGGCTTTACAGCTTCAAGTCCTGCTCGATCTGGCAGAACGCCTTTTGAACTTATACGACGACCCAAATACTGAATCTCATCTTGCATAAAGAAACACTTTTCTTTCTTGCACTTAATACCATTATCTTGTAGTATTTTCAGGATTTGCTCAAGACGACTAAGATGCAACTCTTCTGTCGGCGCTGTGATGATGATATCGTCTAAATAGTTGCTACAACCTTCTATGCCGTGAAGAAGTTGTTCCAAATAACGTTGAAAAATACCTGGAGCGCTTGCTATACCGTATGGTAGGCGTTGATATTGGAATAGCCCAAGTGGTGTGCTAACTACCATGATTTGTTTGGATTGCTCATCAAGCTCCATTTGAAGATAGGCATCCTTCAAATCTAACTTAGAAAATCGCTTACCTTGACGTACAGTGCGTAATAGCGTTTCACGTGTTGGTAACGGGTACTGTTCTATGTCAATTTGCGTATTGACCGCTTGTTTAAAATCACCACATATTCGTATATTACCGTCAGGCTTTTGCGCTAGTACAATGGGAGATGCCCATTGGCTGAATTTAACCGGCTTCCAAATTCCCGCTAGAATTAGTCTTTCCGATTCGGCTTTGAACTTGTCAATCTGGGCAAACGGTATTTGCCTTGCTTTGTAAAACTTCGGAACGGCACCTGGTTTGAGCGCGATACCGGCTTTAAAATTGTTAATTGTTCCGAGAGCTGGTTCAAACACTTTGCTATATTTTGAACACAATTCAGATACTTGCGGAGCAATATCTGTTAAGTTTGAGACTTGCTGAATCTCGAAACCGAAAGCATGGAATAAATCTAGTCCGAATAAATTGTTTGCTTTTTCGAAACTTGTCACGATTAGTGTTACATCTTTTATTTTTTTACCACACTTTGCTTTTGTATGTAACTCACCCAATATCGGTATTGGCATGTAACACTCGACGGCATTAACTTAACTTTGGAGAATTAAGCTGTTCATATGTATTGCTATTAATTATCGAAACTGTGGCATCCGAATCCATTTGAAATTAGATTATGTTGTTGCAAATTTCAACATCAATCACGTTTTTGTTCATTTCCAATTTCACAACTCCGGTCACACTTTGTTTATCGATATCAATAGAATTTGCGATGTTTTTCGAATTGCTTTCGTACTGGTTTTTCTTTTGCGCGTCTTCATTCTTTTCGTTTTTGTCGTACGAACCGTTATGTTTGCTTTGCATGCAAACAGCTGCTATATGTCCTTTCTTCTCGCACTTGTGGCAAATCGCGTCGCGAAACTTGCATCTCTCTCTTGCATGGGAATGCCCGCATCCAGAACAAGACTTTGCACTATTCTTGGAATATTTTTGCTTGAACTATTGCTGTTTTTAGACCCTGTACTTTAAAAAAGTACAAAAGGGTCTATTAAGATTGTGCAAGTCCGAAATGTATGTAACAGGCAGAAGGAGGCGTGGCAGACCCCACAAAGTATATATATTCTTGATCAGGACGACGAGCTGAGTCGATCTAGAAATGTCCGTCTGTCCGTCTGTCCGTCCGTCCGTCCGTCCGTCTGTCCGTCCGTCCGTCCGTCCGTCCGTCCGTCCATCCGTCCGTCCGTCCGTCCGTCCGTCCGTCTGTCCGTCTGTCCTTCTGTATGAACACCTAGATCTCGGAAACTGTAAGAGCTAGAGACATCATATTTGGCAGTTAGATGCCCCTATAGTGCAAGCAGATCAAGTTTGTGTTAGATTATTGATACCTCCCCCCCTCCCCCAAAAACCGCGAAAAACTGCCACACCCACAATTTTAAATATACAATCTTGTGATTTGGCATACGATAATCTAATTATAATCTCTATCTGTTTTGTGAATTGTGACTCAATCGGATAATAAACACCGGAGATATTCAAGATTCAATTTCCTGTGCTATATAAGGGGTGAGCAGCGCGAGCGTATGTGTGGTTGCATGCGACTTTACAATATCTGTGCATGTGTGCATGTTCGTTAGCGTGTGTGTGTACGAAGGAAAGTACAGGGTCTCCTACTGTCGGTTGAATCCGACTGTAGCTTTCCGAGTTTTTTGGTATGGACCAAGTTCACTGTTTTTTCACCGCTGTCTTTGAGTGTTGCAACTGTTTTTGTAGTTGTTTCAAACGACTCGGCAAATAAGAGTACATCTTCCAGAGTTGGCTGAACCTTCTGGAGAGCCGAAACACGAACCGAATCATATGGCGTGTGCACTATGATTTTATCACGAATCATTTCATCCACGAAATTTGATGAACATTCGGCAGATGAACATACAAAATTACATTCGCGCGCAATTCCACGAAGTTCCGCTACCCACTCTCTATGAGTTTGAGTACTTCTCATTTCCCTTTTAAAAAAATCGTAACGGGCCGCGACAACATGACGTTTCATTTGATAATGTTCCGTTAATTTGTCAATCAATTGCGTGTATGTAAACGCAAGCAAGCAATCTGTACCAAATAAATTTTTGAGAAGCTCAAAAATATCAGATCCAATCCAAGATAGGAAATAGGATTTTTGTTTGTCTATATTGGTCACAGCATATGCATGAAAATGTTGAGATAACTGTTGTTTGTATGATTCTCAGTTTTGTTTGTCTTTGTTAAAACTGTGGAACTGTGGACATATAGTCGATTCGCCCGGAATGCGGCTCGAACCACTAGCTCTGTTCTGTTCTACGAATTCTGTCATCCACTTTTGCTGTTGCTCTAATAACTGTTTTGTAAAAAGTTGCTGTTGTTCTAGCAACGCTTTTATATTCACTTCGCTCGCCATCGTATTTGTTCTGGAGAAGGCAGCAGGAATAGCAGGATCTCACCAGTTAAATAACAACACTTTAATTTGGATTTGCACTGTTCACTTTTATTGGGGTAGTTGTCTGTATGGTGATGGTCTTTGTGTTCCTTTGGGTTTATTACAAAAATGTTTTGTATTTTTCACAATATATGTGTCTTTGTATATTTTATGAACTTTGAACAAGATGTATGTTTAACTTGAAACTTGAAAATATAACTTTATTCGTCTGGGCGTTGACATACAAAACGAGAGTATGTTCAAGTGGTCCAGCGATACCAAGCACGGGCTTGTTACGCGCGAACCCAAGCCATACGTGGCCCACCAACCCGCCCAACCGACCGAGAGGCGCACCGCATAACGAGCGGGACGGTAGGTCGCGAAAACAAACTACTGACATGCAGAGGTTACAGGCTAGAAAGATGTTGAAGAAGTGCCACTTTCATTAGCGGAATGGAGTTAGCACTCGAGATTATAGAAAAGTGTGTATTATAAAGGCTACATAGAATTCTAAAAGGGTTATGAAGAGAGTAATTAGTAAGGCAACGAGGAAGAGATAACGGTAGGAAATTTCTAGTATTCCTAACCGGAATCGAAAAACTAATGTAACTGGTTAGTTCAGGGGAGTCAACTTCGCCCCTGATTAGTTTATGTAGGAATAGTATACTAAGCATAATTCTACGATTAGAAAGTGATGGTAGGTCAATAAGGAGAAGTCTACTACGATATGGGGGGAGGCGAGAGTTGGTGTCCCAATTAAGACTACGTAAAGCGAAGAGAAGAAATTGTTTTTGCACTGACTCGATTCTATCCTGGTGAATCTTGTATTGGGGGTACCAAATACAAGACCCATACTCCAAAATAGGGCGTACCAGTGCAATATATAAGGTTTTAGTAATGTAAGGATCGTTGAACTCCTTTGCTTTATAACTCGAGACTATAATTAGCAGTGAAATG
>JAWNNL010001010.1:0-27199 GCA_035045005.1 Liodrosophila aerea
GACGAAACTCTACATCTGTACGTCTACGATTCGATGTGCGCAATTGATCGGCTGCTCTCTCTATTTCCCTAACCTCAATGTTTGTACGTGTCCGTCTCCTATTGTCAGTATTTTGTTGTTGTTCTGTTATTCTGATGTCTATATCCTGTCTACGGGAAGATCTACGCCGGCTATCGGCGTTTCTCTCCTCCTGCCGAAATTCTACGTCTGTACGTCTACGGGTCGATCTACGCCGGTTATCGGCTGCTCTTTCTCTTTCCCTAACCTCTGTGTTTGTACGAATCTGTCTCCTACTGTTAGTATTTTCCTGTTGCTCTGCTATTCTAATATCCGTATTCTGTCTCCGGCTCGATCTACGCCGGCTATCGGCGTTTCTCTCCTCCTGCCGAAATTCTACGTCTGTACGTCTACGGGTCGATCTACGCCGGTTATCGGCTGCTCTTTCTCTTTCCCTAACCTCTGTGTTTGTACGAATCTGTCTCCTACTGTTAGTATTTTCCTGTTGCTCTGCTATTCTAATGTCCGTATTCTGTCTACGGCTCGATCTACGCCGGTTATCGGCTGCTCTCTCTCTTTCCCTAACTTCACTATTTCTACGTGTCTGTCTCCTACTGTTAGTATTTTCCTGTTGCTCTGCTATTCTAATATCCGTATTCTGTCTCCGGCTCGATCTACGCCGGCTATCGGCGTTTCTCTCCTCCTGCCGAAATTCTACGTCTGTATGTCTACGGGTCGATCTACGCCGGTTATCGGCTGCTCTTTCTCTTTCCCTAACCTCTGTGTTTGTACGAGTCTGTCTCCTACTGTTAGTATTTTCCTGTTGCTCTGCTATTCTAATATCCGTATTCTGTCTACGGCTAGATCTACGCTGGTTATCGGCTTCTCTCTCCCCCTGACGAAATTCTGAACTTGTTCGTCTTTGTCGTCTGCTATCAGTATTAACTATCTGTTCCCCATCTCTAACTACAATATTACGTCGTCGTCGTAATGAACGCCTAGACGTATTAATTATCTGTTCTTCAACCCTATATTCCTCATTTAATCTGCGATCTCTCTGAGAGCTAGCATTTCTTGCATTTTCTTCTTCTGCATAACTATTACTTTCCCTATTTACCCTATTTCTTAATCTGCGATTCATTGATCGCTGCGAAGCAGATTGTCTACTTAAACGTGGCATATTATATACTTAAGTTATAAACTAATTTGATAATTTAAAATTGTTCGAAAATATGTATAGATATAACTTAATTACTTAAAAAGTCTTTAAAAAGACTATTGTTAACAAAAATAGCAAATAGCAAAAAATAGCAAATAGCAAAAAATAGCAAAAAAAATGGGGATAAATGAAAAGTAATAATGACGAACTGACTTACGAAGATATATTCACATACAGGTCCGAGTTGTTCAGCTTGCATATATTTTGTACGATTTAAAAATACGCGTATTTAAACCGAACTGATAATTACGCACAATCACTCACTCTTTTCGTATATGTGGTTATACCACGCACTCAAAAACTTTTCACTCCCATATTTCCACTTTTCACTATTTAATTCACTTATTCACTTCACTTCACTTATTCACTCCGCACTCGATGTTAACACAATCACAGTCAAAATGTAACTAATATGCTCAGAAATATGTCACGCCTTAAGTATGCGAAAATGCTGATTCCTAATGCCCCTTTAGGGTACCGCAGGTCAATATTCAAATGCAGAAAAGGATGCATTCATTCATTGTGCAGGTAGTGTAAATATAACCCAATTCGGGTCAGTTTTATTGCCCCAATAAAGTACCATGGGCATTTTTTAGGGAAATTCCCTCAATGGTGACAGATGGCATTGCGAAATTTTTTATTTTATTCCGCTAAAATAAAAGAAGTGTTTTACATATTTTCTTTTCTAAATATGTATCAAAACAGCAGCCAGCGTGAGTGTACACAGCACGGGTCGAAAACCGGTTTGACTACGAGCAAATCTGTGTAGGCGTGCAAGCGCAGCCCACTTACGCAAGCTGACATGCTTGCTGCCGCCCCCTTGCATATAACGTAAACTTTAATCTCGAATATCTCCGGTGATTATTATCCGATTGAGCTACAATTCACAGCACAGATAAGGATTATCATAAGATTATCGTATGCCAAAACACAAGTTTGTATCTTTAAAATTGTGGGTGTGGCAGTTTTTCGCGGTTTTTGGGGGAGGGGGGGAGATATCAAAAATCTAAAACAAACTTGATCTGCTTGCACTATAGGGGCATCTAACTGCCAAATATGATGTCTCTAGCTCTTACAGTTTCCGAGATCTAGGTGTTCATACGGACGGACAGACGGACAGACAGACGGACAGACGGACAGACAGACGGACAGACAGACGGACAGACAGACGGACATGGCTAGATCGACTCAGCTCGTCGTCCTGATCAAGAATATATATACTTTGTGGGGTCTGCCACGCGTCCTTCTGCCTGTTACATACATTTCGGACTTGCACAATCTTAATAGACCCTTTTGTACTTTTTTAAAGTACAGGGTCTAAAAACTCGGAAAGCTACAGTCGGATGCAACCGACAGTAGGAGACCCTGTACTTTCCTTCGCACACACACACACGCTAACAGACATTCACACATGCACACATATCGTAAAGTCGCACGAAACCACACATACGCTCGCGCTGCTCCCCCTAGTTCAGGGAATTGAATCTTGAATATCTCCGGTGTTTATTATCCGATTGAGCCACAATTCACAGCACAGATAAAGATTATCATAAGATTTTCGTATGCTAAATCACAAGTTTGTATCTTTAGAATTGGGGGTGTGGCAGTTTTTCGCGGTTTTTGGGGGAGGGGGAGGAGGTATCAAAAATCTAAAACAACCTTGATCTGCTTGCACTATAGGGGCATCTAACTGCCAAATATGATGTCTCTAGCTCTTACAGTTTCCGAGATCTAGGTGTTCATACAGACGGACGGACGGACAGACAGACGGACATGGCTAGATCGACTCAGCTCGCCGTCCTGATCAAGAATATATATACTTTGTGGGGTCTGCCACGCCTCCTTCTGCCTGTTACACACAAATGTCATTTGCACAAACTTAATAGACCCTTTTGTACTTTTTAAAGTCCAGGGTCTAAAAAAAAAAATTTTATTTCGGTAAAAGTCTTGGTTTATATTTTCCTGAATTTGTAGTTGACGTATTGCAGTAGTTTGCTGCACTGGACCGGCCTGATTACCCGGTCCATTCTTCAGCTATTTATTCAAACATGGAGGCGATGAATACAACAACTAATGATCTTTTCTCGGAAATTTATGATATGGAGGATCTTTTCTCGGAAATTGATAATATGGAGGATATTATCTCGGATGATTCCACTATCTACCCCTCTGACGATGACTCCTTGGATGGGGCCTTAAGCCATTTTCAACGACTTAAGGAAAAATATGCTAAACAATTGCTAAAAAAGAACATGGAAAAGATGGAAATTGCAGGAGACCAGTCTCTGACTAGGGCTATAGCTGAAACCATCGGACCTAGGAGTATTACTCCTAACATGACACGTGAATTTAACCGTAAGTTAATCAGTAATGCAAATAGTACTGCACGGAAAAATAACTTTGCTGTAAACTGGCCAACTCTAATGTTGTTGCATCTCCCGGACGTTCCACCAACACTGTTTCTAAAGAGACAGTCGCCAATCCATCGTTATTTACATTTACTGCCGCTAATTTTCAAACTGTCCCATTGGTCGACCCAATCAATAAGCAGGCCAATCAGTCTGCAGTCAATTCTACAGATAAACCTGTACCTATTGTTGTCCCGAATGTGCAAGACGCTTTTAAGCTACTCACTTTGATTGATGTCATTGGTGACACCTTATATCATACAAAGACCACTTCCAATAATGACATGAAAATTCAATGCAAAGACATTGAATCATACCGCAAACTAGTACAACACTTTGAAAACATCAAACTGGAAATGTACACTTACCAACTAAAAAAGGAAAGAGGCTGCAGAGTAGCTATAAAAGGCCTTCACCACTCAACACCGACTCAATGGATATTTGACAAACTCTTAGCTTTGGGCCACAAAGCGCGATTTATTAGTCCAGTCAAAAAACACTACCTGTCAAGTCCCCTCAATATTTTTGAAGTTCAGCTGGAGCGCAATGTGAACAGTAAGTAGATTTTCGAACTATCTTTTTTGGGTAACCAAAGGGTGGTTATCGAAAAGATGTTTAAGGGTAATGAGATTGTACAGTGCCATCGTTGTCAGAAATTTGGACACTCGAAAACATATTGTCGCAAACAATTTGTTTGTGTCAAATGTGGTGGAAGTCACCCTTCAATTTAATGTCCCAAAAAAAGAGAAGACTCCCCGAAATGTGCCAACTGCAATGGTACACATGCAGCGAGTTATAAAGGTTGTCCGTCCTATAAAGATGCTTGCAAACCGAAAACTTCACCAAACGAAAAAGCTAAAAAGGCTAATATTATATAGCAAATACTCAACTTATCTCAAAGCACTAATACCGGTAACAAATTTGCCATATTAGCCAAAAACAGTGCTGTATCATATGCTAATGTTGTCCGTCACGTTTCTCCACCTATGAAGACTCCGCCACCAGTAGCTAAAGCTGTTAATTTAGAAAGGCCCATCCCTGCTATGACAGATAAACCCAGGACACGATCCAGATCACGGTCTGCTAAACGCATTAAAACTGAGACACATACTATTACCAAAGTTGACTCTGTTAATTCAGCACACAGCAAAAATCTGCCGGCAGTTAACAATAACAATTGTAATTTAAGAGACACTGACAGAATGAAGACACTGGAAGATAAGTTGGATAAACTCATATCACTTCTTTCTGACAAAAGAGCCAACAATGATACTATTAACAAAGTTGGATAAACTCGTCACTATTACGACGAATACGGTTGAGCTATTCACAAATCTGGTCAATACAAAACACAATCAATCGATTTACGTTTTGGAAAAAATTGGCTTCCCAGATTCGATGTATCGTTTTCAAGAAATGAAAATGTTTATTGTACTTACACACGAAGCTAATCTATTTCGAAATGGATCAAATATGAAGCCAATCGAAAACGATGAAATGAAATTTGGAACCGCATTTTTTTCAAAAAGTATATCGATTGAAAAAATTTGAAAATGGGAACAGGCCGGAATGTCTAAATTCAACAATCAATTACTCAAAATTGTATCCTGGAATGCCGCAGGATTACACTCAAAAACTGCCGAACTCGAACTTTTTATGGTAACAAACAACATTGATATACTGCTGATCTCGGAAACAAGACATTTGAATACTGACAAGCCAGATATACACGGATACACATACTATGGTACAGAACATCCCTCTGGCAGAAGACGTGGTGGCGCCTGCATTTTTATCAAGAACAACATCCAGCACTCTACTCTACAAGACATATCCAATGAATTCTTACAATGCACAATTATTAACGTTTCCTTAACCAATGGACTCACACTCAACATAGCCTCAATATACTGTACAGTCGGATGCAACTGGCCTGAACACATACTTGATAACCTCTTTCAAGAACTGGGACATTGCTACATTGTCTCTGGTGATTGGAATGCAAAGAGCAGTTGGTGGGGCAACTCAAGATCTTGCAAAAGAGGTAACACTATACTGAGATACGGACAAAGCCACACTAACATGTATATTCTGGCTACTGGCTCTCCCACTCATTACCCATACAATACAAGAAACACTCCGTCTGCAATCGACTTTGCCATTTACTCTGGAATATCACATAACTTACTCAACATCACCTCAAACTTTGATTTGAGTTCGGACCACGTACCCCTTACAATTGATATACAGATCACACCTGTTTTGGTTAAGGCCCTGTATGCACCATCCCGAAATTTTACATTTCCCGTACCGAAATGAAATGTTTGGTATGCAGCACTGAACAAAAAACACGAGCGAAATATGGAAATATGGATGCTATTGAACAACTGACATTTCGCACGAGATAAATCAGAACAATTATTCCGTACGGAATGGAGCGGAAAACGAAGAAACGTTTAAGTGCTTTTACATATGAAAAAAAACTCGGAAAGCTACAGTCGGACGCAACCGACAGTAGGTGACCCTGTACTTTGATTTGCCCTGGCCGTCGATAATACCAGCTGCATATAAGTATATACTCACATACACATGCACATACATATAAACATATGTGTGTATACGTACACACATACACTTATACATACAAATATACACGCAAATACAAACAATAACCAATACTCATACAGAAATTCATGCTCACAATAAAAAATCACGCATACGCCCTAGTGGCCGCATACGCTGTGGCTTCCCCCCTCCCCCACCCAAATGCTCAGTACAGAAAATTGTTTGTGAAATATCTCCGGTGTTTATTATCCGATTGGGCTGGAACTCGCACCAAACATTCAAAGCATCTAAAACTTTAGTCCTGCAAAAAATGAATCCAGTGACTTTAAAACTGTATATACTAAGGACATTGCAAATTTTAGGGGGAGGGGAATGAGATATCAAATTAAAAACATAAACTTGGCCTGCCTATGTAATACACGAACCAAACAAAAAAAAAATTACGTCTCTAGCTCTTATAGTTTCCGAGATCTCGGTGTTCATACAGACAGACGGACAGACGGACAGACGGACAGACAGACAGACAGACAGACGGACATGGCTAGATCGACTCAGCTCGTCGTCCTGATCAAGAATATATATACTTTATGGGGTCTGCCACGCCTCCTTCTGCCTGTTACACACAAATGTCATTTGCACAAACTTAATAGACCCTTTTGTACTTTTTTAAAGTACAGGGTCTAAAAAATAGCTTTAATTAATGCTGTTAAAGCGCAGCCGTGCATATGGGACATCAACAATGGTGACTATATGCACGCTGTTGCGCTAAACAGTGCTTGGGAGTGTGTGGCGGCAGATGTAAACCAAGACGGTAAGTTCAAATGAGAAAAGTTATAAAATAATAATCACCAATCGTTTTAGTGAATGCCTGCAAGTCAGCATGGTTGTCCTTGAAGGACAGTTTAAGGTACCATGCCAAAAAGCCGAGAAAAAGTGGTAGCGATGGGGGTATGCTGTAGGAATGCCCAACTGTGAGCGACTCCATTGATTGGGAGTTCGCGAAGTTCATGGACTTCATACCAACGTTGTCGAAGGAGAGAAAGTAAGTAAAATTAAAAATATTTTGTATGACATATTTTCAATATTTCATTTTATATATTGCAGAACGAATGCCACAGTTTTCTCCAAAACCACTTGTTCTAGTGAGGTCATGTACGAAGGGTCACCCAATCTGTTTTGTTACCAATTTAAAATAAGTATTACCAATTTAAAACAAAATTCTTACCAATCAATTGCATGTCAAACTAATACAATCCACACACACGGAATATATTGTCATTTTTCCGTACGAAATTTTTGGGATGGTGCATACAGGTCTTGACCAGAAATTTTTATTACCCCTCCATGGAAACATAAACAAGTTTCAAGATACACTAGACAAGAAACTCGACAACTATCCAATTACCCAATCTGCAAGTGAGATTGATACAGCAGTTAGCTTCTTTAACACTTGCATTTACGAAGCTGCTGAATTGGCTACACCTCCTCCACGTGTAAACAATACTCCATCGCCATTTATAAACAAGAACATTATCTTAATGATTCAGTTAGGAAAATACATCAGAAGACATTATAAGGCTTACACTATGTTCAACATTAAATCGCTAATAAACTGGTTAACACACAACATCGCAAAGGCGATTCAGACGGAAAAGGAAACCCATTTAAACACTATATTGGATACTATTGACCCTTCAGACAGTATGCAGAAACTTTGGCGTTTAACCATCAACATTAAAAGACAGCCACAATCAAACCTTCCTGTAAAGACGATGACACCCTCCGGCAATTCTATTTGGTGCAAGACTACACTTGAGAAAGCTGAGAAATTTGCAATACATCTGGAACTTCGCTTTCAACCAATTTACACTAATTCCTTGAGTGAGGGACAAGAAATTATGTACACGAGTCAACAACCATTACCTTTTGGAAATTTACACTGTGATTTTATTACCATTTGCAGACCGAAATTAACAATTTAGTCCACAATAAAACACCTGGGATGGACAGAATAGACAATCGCATCATCAAAGCGCTTCCTATATCTGCGCTACACTTTTTATTAACACTTTTCAATAGCATACTCGTCATTGGACACTTTCCGACACTGTGGAAACGTGCAGTTGTGAAAATGCTACTCAAACCTGGCAAATCCTCAAGTGACGTTTCCTCCTACAAACCGATCAGTCTCCTTTCAAACATTTCCAAAATTTGTGAAAGGATTCTTCTCAAACAAAAAAAAAAATAAATAAATAAATAAAGAAATAAATAAATAAAAAAAAAATAATTCCCTTTTGGCCAGTCATAAAATTTGGTTTTGTCCGTGATTAATATTAGTAGGTCAGTGTTATTTATTGGAGCGGGCGATTTCCCGGTCCCCAACCGGCCTCACGATGAAACCAAAGAAGATGGAAACTGTTGGCGAGAAGGGTATCAAAAATACTGCAATACCAACCCAAGATGGTGCCACTAATGATGACGATGACGACACTATTGTTATGTCTGATGAAGAAGATGAAGTGATTAGCAGCGATCTTATAAATCGACTGAAATTCCTGAAGTCCCGTGCTAACCGTAACAACATCCAGCCTAAAACTGGGCAGCTAAATCTTAATGACATGCTGAAAGATGCAGCCTTAAACAAAGAAGCCATCTCTGTGTCTCTGACACAATCAATTGCGAACTCAATGGGCTCTAAGAGCTTAAATTTAGCTTCTACCCGTGATACTAACCGCAAAATTATTAATTCTGCTAACCGCCCAGTCATGCCTGAAGACGCAAAACTGTCTTCCGAGTCATCTGATGAGTGTCTTCCGGATGACCAAGAAGTTGCCAACTTGGTGGAGATGACCAATTTGTCTAGCCCTACTGGAAAAAGTAAGGATGCACCAAAGGATCTTGGTAAACCTGTGCCTCTTATAGTAACTAAAGTTACTAATGTTATTAAGCTGTTGCAAATAATCAGCGATGCTATTGGAGATGACAAATTTGAGTCCAAAGCACTTGCCTCTGGTGACCTCAAAGTTGCATGTGCTGACATTGAGAGCTATCGCAAGCTGGTGAAAGTCTTCGAAGAGAAGAACATAGAATCACACACGTATCAGCTAAAACAAGAACGCGGTTACAGGGTTGCCATCAAGGGTATGCATTATACCACATCTAACGAATGGATCAAAGCCAATTTATCTAAACATGGCTTTGAGGCACGCTTCATTCGTGTTCTTACCCGGCGTGATAATTCGCCACTAAACATTTTTGAAGTCAAGCTTTTCCGGAATGAGGCAAATCGCAAAATACATGACGTTAAGAAGTTGGGCAACCAAATAGTTATTATTGAGCGCATGCAGCGCTCTAATGATTTAGTTCAATGCCATCGATGCCAAATTTGGCCACACCAAATCTTATTGTCATCAATTTGGCTTTCGCAAACACCATGGTGCGGACTCAATATATACTGAGAGCTCCTGAAGGTAACAACGTCAGTTCTGCAGTCTACCTTGACATTCACTATACAAACTTTACTTTAATTTTTTTTTTTGTAAATGGGAAAACATTGTAGTAAAAGCCAAGACGACGCAGTATTTTCGTTTATGAAGGAGCATCAAGATATTGCTCGAAATTTTACCAAAGGGGACAGGGTGACTGTGGCGGCAGCTTGGGACGGATTGACGCTCAAGATTAATTCTTTGGGCCCCCCAATTAAGAGCGCAGAAGAGTGGCGAAATGTGAGTAACTCTTTGAAAGGTATGAGCAAATATTATTTTCACGTATTAATATAGGCATGGAAAGACTGGAAGCTAGCCATTAGGCGGAAAAATTTTGTAAATAAACGGGGAAAAAGCAACTGGAGGTGGGCCCTTCAAGCAGGTGGCGCTAACTCCCACCGAGGAGGAGATAGCCCTCCTCGTGAATATGATCGAAGTGGTGAAAGGCGTGGCCGGAGCCAAAACATTTGGCAAAGTCCAGAGCGACGGAGACGAAAAACATTGAAAACGATGCTACGTTATTATTTGTGAGGACAAATTTACAAAATTTTAATATCTCTTACTTTTTGAGCTAAATGAACCTCCATCAAAAAGACAAAGAATGGAGGTAGAGTTTACGACCAGTAGCTCCAACAACAGATTGGTAGAAGAAGCAACCACCACGTTAGGAGGAATAAAATATGATCTTTCAGAAATAAGGAAAAATCAGATGGTGCTGTTTATGGAGCAAAATAAACAAATTTATTTTGGAAAAAAATTGTGTCAACAATTGAGCACAAGGAGTTTTTGGCTATTTTGGGTTTCCAGATTGTTTTAACATATGACTTACCAAAAATACCGAGTATTAAAGTCATGCTATTTTCGACATAAGCTCGAACATAGCTCGTATGTGTGCGAGCAGAGGCTGTGCGTGAGAAAACAGCGCTGCCAAGCAAAGAGCACATGTGATAGGAATTATGAATTTTGGGCACCACTGATTTAAACACTATATGTACTGGTCCTCCATGTAAGGAAACCAATGAGTGGAAAAAAGTGAATTATGTATGTTTTTTATAGGTTGAACATTTAATAATAGCAAATAATTACAGAGCTGGATTGATGGGCCTTGATGCCTTATTGCCAGTAGAAGAGGAGGTGGCTGTCCTGTGTGGAATATTTAAGCCTGTGAATGGAATAAAAGGCGTGAAAATCTTTGGCCATACGTCAACTCCAACCTTAAACGACGAAAACATAGAGACCGACGACAACAACAAAGAATCCGACCGAAAAGACTACGTACAGAAGGACATTGAAAATTCACCACCAAAAAAAATTCCGCAAAGATAATCCGACAATGGTGGATATTTGCAAAGAGCAAAATGATATACTAACACGCATTGCCGACAATATGGAGGAAATGAACTTCCAGCGAGCTGAAATAAACCAAACTATTAAAACCGATTAGGAGAAAATGAAGAGATTTGCGGAGGAGCAACTTGGTATAAAGAAGCAGTTTATGCAATCAAAAAAATTGAAAAAATAAAAAATATTAAATAGTCTTAATTTTAGTTTTATGAATTTCTTAAAATTTATTCTTTATTTATGTGAAGTTTCTAATTTATTTTTATTTTGAATTATGAGAATATAAATATAGCAATATTGAAGTTTTTTTTGGAAACCACGTAAAATGGGAACTAGCGAAATGGGCGGTCCCGTCAAGTGGCATGAAGGAGATGTGAGGACAAAGGACATTTGGTATACTATTCATCCTAAATTGCTCTTTCCTACTATATCTTACTTTTTCGTGATACCGTAGTATAAATAAGTAAGAGCATCAGCTTTGCGACTTTTGAAATCAGAGCGTATACAAATTTCTGCGCTGACACTCACAAGTCTGAAATGGCAAAATAGGGAAACATGTGTCTGTACGCATGTGTACAAATACATAGAACGGAAAAAATCGGCAAGCTCGACACAGACTATGCTTTCCGTTCCTAGAGTGACATCACACCTTTTGATGTTAGTCCAACTCAACAGCATGTTGCATGTTGGATGGACCTGATCGTCCTGAATTCATGGGACCGCTTTTTAGGCTGTTTGACACCTCTATATATTGAATGCTTAGTGGTGACACAAAAATTTGTGTCTGATAAAGTCGGTTAGGTGTAATGATGCACAAAAAAAAAAAAAAAATTAAATTGGACGGCAATGATGTTTTTTAATTAAAGTATTCTTTTCATTTTAAGTTTCTTATTTTTAATTTAATTTCATGTAATATATTCTTTTTAATTTAAGTATTGTTTTGAACTTTTTAGACCCTGTACTTTAAAAAAGTACAAAAGGGTCTATTAAGTTTGTGCAAATGACATTTGTGTGTAACAGGCAGAAGGAGGCGTGGCAGACCCCACAAAGTATATATATTCTTGATCAGGACGACGAGCTGAGTCGATCTAGCCATGTCCGTCTGTCCGTCTGTCTGTCTGTCTGTCTGTCCGTCTGTCCGTCTGTCCGTCCGTCTGTATGAACACCGAGATCTCGGAAACTATAAGAGCTAGAGACGTAATTTTTTTTTTGTTTGGTTCGTGTATTACATAGTCAGGCCAAGTTTATGTTTTTAATTTGATATCTCATCCCCCTCCCCCTCAAATTTGAAAAATGTCCTTAGTATATACAGTTTTAGAGTCACTGGATTCATTTTTTGCAGGATGAAAGTTTTAGATGCTTTGCATGTTTGGTGCGAGTTGCAACTCAATCGGATAATAAACACCGGAGATATTGAACAAACAATTTTCAGTACTAGGCATTTGGCTTGGGGAGGGGGAAGCCGCAGCAGTATGCGGCCACTAGGGCGTATACGTGATTTTTGATTGTGAGTATGAATTTCTGTATGAGTATTGGTTATTGTTTGTATTTGCGTGTATATTTGTTGTATAAGTGTATGTGTGTATGGATAAGTACATGTGTATGTGTATGTGAGTATGTTCATATATGCTGCTGCTATTATCGACGCCCAGGGCAAACCAAAGTACAGGGTCTCCTACTGTCGGTTGCGTCCGACTGTAGCTTTGCGTCCGACTGTAGCTTTCCCTACTTTTTATTTAATTCATTTATTTCCTTTTAGTTTATTTTAAATTATAATATTGTTAATTTCTCTTGTTACTTCATAGAAATAAGAAAAAAAACTCGGAAAGCTACAGTCGGGCGCAACCGACAGTAGGTGACCCTGTAATTTGATTTGCCCTGGGAGTCGATAATAGCAGCAGCATATATGTACATACTCACATACACAATCACATACACATACACATGCATATATACATATGTGTGTATACACACTCACATACACTTATACATACAAATATATACTAAAATACAAACAATAACCAATACTCATACCGAAATTCAAACTCACAATCAAAAATCACGCATACGCCCTAGTGGCCGCGTATGCTGTGCCTTCCCCCTCCCCTAGCCAAATGCCTAGTACTGAAAATTGTTTGTCCAATATCTCCGGTGTTTATTATCCGATTGGGCAGCAACTCGCACCAAACATGCAAAGCATCTAAAATTTTAATCCTGCAAAAAATTAATCCAGTGACTCTAAAACTGTATATACTAAGAACATTTTTGTAAATTTGATGGGGAGGGGGATGAGATATCAAATTAAAAACATAAACTTGGCCTGCCTATGTAATACACGAACCAAACAAAAAAAAAATTACGTCTCTAGCTCTTATAGTTGCCGAGATCTCGGTGTTCATACAGACAGACGGACAGACAGACAGACAGACAGACAGACGGACAGACGGACATGGCTAGATCGACTCAGCTCGTCGTCCTGATCAAGAATATATATACTTTGTGGGGTCTGCCACGCCTCCTTCTGCCTGTTACACACAAATGTCATTTGCACAAACTTAATAGACCCTTTTGTACTTTTTTAAAGTACAGGGTCTAAAAAGTTCAAAACAATACTTAAATTAAAAAGAATATATTACATGAAATTAAATTAAAAATAAGAAACTTAAAATGAAAAGAATACTTTAATTAAAAAACATCATTGCCGTCCAATTTAATTTTTTTTTTTTTTTTGTGCATCATTACACCTAACCGACTTTATCAGACACAAATTTTTGTGTCACCACTAAGCATTCAATATATAGAGGTGTCAAACAGCCTAAAAAGCGGTCCCATGAATTCAGGACGATCAGGTCCATCCAACATGCAACATGCTGTTGAGTTGGACTAACATCAAAAGGTGTGATGTCACTCTAGGAACGGAAAGCATAGTCTGTGTTGAGCTTGCCGATTTTTTCCGTTCTATGTATTTGTACACATGTGTACAGACACATGTTTCCCTATTTTGCCATTTCAGACTTGTGAGTGTCAGCGCAGAAATTTGTATACGCTCTGATTTCAAAAGTCGCAAAGCTGATGCTCTTACTTATTTATACTACGGTATCACGAAAAAGTAAGATATAGTAGGAAAGAGCAATTTAGGATGAATAGTATACCAAATGTCCTTTGTCCTCACATCTCCTTCATGCCACTTGACGGGACCGCCCATTTCGCTAGTTCCCATTTTACGTGGTTTCCAAAAAAAACTTCAATATTGCTATATTTATATTCTCATAATTCAAAATAAAAATAAATTAGAAACTTCACATAAATAAAGAATAAATTTTAAGAAATTCATAAAACTAAAATTAAGACTATTTAATATTTTTTATTTTTTCAATTTTTTTGATTGCATAAACTGCTTCTTTATACCAAGTTGCTCCTCCGCAAATCTCTTCATTTTCTCCTAATCGGTTTTAATAGTTTGGTTTATTTCAGCTCGCTGGAAGTTCATTTCCTCCATATTGTCGGCAATGCGTGTTACTATATAATTTTGCTCTTTGCAAATATCCACCATTGTCGGATTATCTTTGCGGAATTTTTTTTGGTGGTGAATTTTCAATGTCCTCCTGTACGTAGTCTTTTCGGTCGGATTCTTTGTTGTTGTCGTCGGTCTCTATGTTTTCGTCGTTTAAGGTTGGAGTTGACGTATGGCCAAAGATTTTCACGCCTTTTATTCCATTCACAGGCTTAAATATTCCACACAGGACAGCCACCTCCTCTTCTACTGGCAATAAGGCATCAAGGCCCATCAATCCAGCTCTGTAATTATTTGCTATTATTAAATGTTCAACCTATAAAAAACATACATAATTCACTTTTTTCCACTCATTGGTTTCCTTACATGGAGGACCAGTACATATAGTGTTTAAATCAGTGGTGCCCAAAATTCATAATTCCTATCACATGTGCTCTTTGCTTGGCAGCGCTGTTTTCTCACGCACAGCCTCTGCTCGCACACATACGAGCTATGTTCGAGCTTATGTCGAAAATAGCATGACTTTAATACTCGGTATTTTTGGTAAGTCATATGTTAAAACAATCTGGAAACCCAAAATAGCCAAAAACTCCTTATGCTCAATTGTTGACACAGTTTTTTTCCAAAATAAATTTGTTTATTTTGCTCCATAAACAGCACCTTCTGATTTTTCCTTATTTCTGAAAGATCATAATTTATTCCTCCTAACGTGGTGGTTGCTTCTTCTACCAATCAGTTGTTGGAGCTACTGGTCGTAAACTCTACCTCCATTCTTTGTCTTTTTGACCGAGGTTCATTTAGCTCGAAAAGTAAGAGATATTAAAATTTTGTAAATTTTTCCTCACAAATAATAACGTACCATCGTTTTCAATGTTTTTCGTCTCCGTCGCTCTGGACTTTGCCAAATGTTTTGGCTCCGGCCACGCCTTTCACCACTTCGATCATATTCACGAGGAGGGCTATCTCCTCCTCGGTGGGAGTTAGCGCCACCTGCTTGAAGGGCCCACCTCCAGTTGCTTTTTCCCCGTTTATTTACAAAATTTTTCCGCCTAATGGCTAGCTTCCAGTCTTTTCATGCCTATATTAATACGTGAAAATAATATTTGCTCATACCTTTCAAAGAGTTACTCACATTTCGCCACTCTTCTGCGCTCTTAATTGGGGGGCCCAAAGAATTAAGTTTGAGCGTCAATCCGTCCCAAGCTGCCGTCAGAGTCACCCTGTCCCCTTTGGTGAAATTTCGAGCAATATCTTGATGCTCCTTCATAAACGAAAATACTGCTTTTACTACAATGTTTTCCCATTTACAAAAAAAAAATTAAAGTAAAGTTTGTATAGTGAATGTCAAGGTGGACTGCAGAACTGACGTTGTTACCTTCAAAAGCTCTCAGTATATATTTAGTCCGCACCATGGTGTTTGCGAATGCCAAATTGATGACAATATGATTTGGTGTGGCCAAATTGTTGGCATCGATGGCATTGAACTAAATCATTAGAGCGCTGCATGGGCTCAATAATAACTATTTGGTTGCCCAACTTCTTAACGTCATGTATTTTGCGATTTGCCTCATTCCGGAAAAGCTCGACTTCAAAAATGTTTAGTGGCGAATTATCACGTCGGGTAAAAACACGAAATTAAAAAATTAAAAACATAAACTTGGCCTGCCTATGTAATACACGAACCAAACAAAAAAAAAATTACGTCTCTAGCTCTTATAGTTGCCGAGATCTCGGTGTTCATACAGACAGACGGACAGACGGACAGACAGACAGACAGACGGACAGACGGACATGGCTAGATCGACTCAGCTCGTCGTCCTGATCAAGAATATATATACTTTGTGGGGTCTGCCACGCCTCCTTCAGCCTGTTACACACAAATGTCATTTGCACAAACTTAATAGATCTTTTGTACTTTTTTAAAGTACAGGGTCTAAATACTACATATTGCTTAGCAGATAAAAATCAAATTTAAAATTATATTCAGTATTTATTAAATCTGCAAACGACTTCTAATATGAGTCGCAAAAGATATCCATAAAGGATCTGAAACATTCAGAAAAGTCTGTCTTCTATTTTTGTTGCGTGCGAATGCTCTACTTTTTTGTAATTATCTTGAAATGGATAAATTGCCGAAAATCAACCTTAGTACCAATTGTAGTGCTAATCAAAAGCTATAAGTTTCGCTTTTTGTTAAAATACAAAAAAAATGTTGTAATATATTTTTTTCCTTTTGAATGCGTACGAACGTCGCATTCGACATTAGAAATGGGCGTATATATATGCATACAAATACAAAGATGGGAAACAAACGGCAAGCGAGACGCAGACCGTTCTTTCCGTTCGGGCGTCTATCCAAGACTGACATCACATGTTTTGATGTTGGTCCAACTCAACAGAAACCAGTTTCTCATGCGCTGGCTACTCAGTTGCATGTTCGATGGAATATGTTGCATGTTGGCTAGACCTAATCGGCAAAGCGAAATAAGAGAACAATTTGCGTGCTTTTTCTCAGAATTCTCGTTCGCTGCTTCTGTGGTCGAGTTGAGCACCAGTGTTGCCAGATTAGCTTATTTCAGGCTAGATCTAGCATATTTAAAAATGGAATAGCTTATAAAATTTGCAAATAGCTTATAGCCTAAAATCTAGCATATTTTAAAGATCATCTAGCAATAAATGTATTCGAGACTTCAACAAAATATTGTATAAGTTTAAAAGGTTTCACGGCATAACAATATCGGAGCTCTATTAGTGCCGATTGCTATGATCGTGATTTTTGTTTTCTAATCGATAGTGTCTATTTGTTTGCTATGATCGTGATTTTTGTTTTCCAATCGATGGTGCCATCGATATATTGTGCTACATGTACTTTTGCATTTTATTGTGGTTGTGAAATAAAACGAATGTGAAATTAGGAAGACGTGCGTTGGATTTATTAAGGAATTAATATTACAACTTCGTGAAAGGTACGGATAAGCTGTAATTGATTTGATTATTTTAATATATTAAATATTCTGTTTTTCAATTTCAGATTACCAGATAATTTTGAGATCTTACAAAATATCAACTTATTTTCCGTTGATCATATGCTGCGAGCGCATAAAAATATAATTGATTTTATTAAAATTTTTCAATATTTCAATGTCGAAAACATTGATGATTTGAAATCACAACTTTATAAAATTAATCTTGTTAAATGGGAAAATGTAACTGACACTGCCAAGTTTTGGGCAGAGGTGCTCAATTATAAAGACGCAGGAAACAGTCATCCTTTGGCTTTATTTGGCATTCAAATGCTCACGCTACCTTGGTCAAATGCTGAAGTGGAACGCCTGTTCAGCCAAATGAATTTAGTAAAATCAAAATTAAGGAATAAAATGCATTTAAAAACTTTAAATGCGATATTAAGCATAAGGTTTGTTTTTTTAAAAATCATAATTATTAATTTGCCAATTAATATTATTTTTAATTTCACAGATATGGATTACGCAGACATGGAGAATGTTGCCATACATATAATGTACCACAGAAATACATAAATCTAATTCAAAAAAAACGATAAATATTTAAGTGAAACCCAAAATGACGATTTGGACGATTTGCTTAATGATTTAATTTAAATAAAAACTTAAAAAATCCTATAATTTTGAACGAATTTTATGAATTTGCATCAAGCTTGTTTTTCAGCATACTTTTAGCTTATTTTAGCTCATTTTTACTAAAAATCTAGCTTACGCGGGCGCTCGACACCTGGCAACACTGTTGAGCACCAATACATTCATACATTTCACCGTTACTTCGACATACCGCATGCCTTTTGTTGTTGGGTTGACGAATAACATGCACAGAAAAAAAATCTCGGAAAGCTACAGTCGGATTCAACCGACAGTAGGAGACCCTGTACTTTCCTTCGCACACACACACACGCTAATGAACACGCACACATGCACACATATCGTAAAGTCACACGCAACCACACATACGATACCAAAACCAAAGCTTTTGGAGCGTCAGTAGATAACGATTCTGGCATAATATCATATTTAGCAACGAAAAAAAATTTATTTAGATGGCCCAGATAGTTGCAAAAAATATTGTAGAGATTTGCGCCAGGATCGAGTATCCTGCCACAAGCGAGGCGATATTTGGACTTATCAGCAGGATAATGCCACAATCCACACCACAAAGGTCCCCAAAGCCTTTTTTGAGGACAGAAAAATTCCTGTTTTGAAGTAGTCGGCGTTAAGTCCAGAGCAAAATCCAATCGAGAATCTTTGGGGAATTTTGTCTGCTCGAGTTTATAAAAACGGAACACAGTATGAGACGGCTAGACACCTTAAAGAAGCTAAAGAACGAGAATGGGCCACCCTACAGTCCTTAGTCAATTCTATGCCCAATCGCCTTAATTTAGTTTTAAAAACTCGGAAAGCTACAGTGGGATGCAACCGACAGTAGGAGACCCTGTACTTTCCTTTGCAGCAGCTAAGGCTAACATTGCACACACACACACACACGCACAGCGCTAAGTCAGACGCAACCACGCATACACACTTACATATATACATGTATTATGTGCATGCTCGCTGCTTCCCCTTGCCTATTACGGAAACTTTAATCTAGAATATCTCCGGTGTTTATTATCCGATTGGGCCAGATAAAGGTTACCATAAGATGCACAAGCTTGTATCTTTTTAATTGTGGCTGTGGTGGTTTTTTGCGGTTTTTGGGGTAGTACAGGGTCTAAAAATTTCTTTAATTCAATAAGAATTTATGTAAGTATAGAGTATCTATATATTCTTAGGTCAACTCTTCTTAAATATGTACTTAAAACTATTCTGTTTAATTCAATATTTAGACCCTGTACTTTAAAACAGTACAAAAGGGTCTATTAAGATTGTGCAATTGACATTTGTGTGTAACAGGCAGAAGGGGGCGTGGCAGACCCCATAAAGTATATATATTCTTGATCAGGACGACGAGCTGAGTCGAAATAGCCCTGTCTGTCTGTCCGTCTGTCCGTATGTCTGTATGAACACCTATGTATGTAGATCTCGCAAACTCTAAAAGCTAGAGACTTAATTTTTTTTTGTTAGGTTTGTGTATTACATAGGCAGGTCAAGTTTATTTCAAATGTTTGAAAAGTCATCCCCCACCCAATCAAATTCGCAAAAATATTCCCAGCATGTACAGTTTTAGAGTCACTGTTTTCCTGCATGAATAAAGCTTTAGGTGCTTTGAATGTTTGGTGCGATTTGCAGCTCAATCGGATAATAAACACCGGAGATATTCGTCAAACAATTTTCTATACTAGGCAGTTTTTCGGTGGAAGGGGGAAGCTACAGTGTACGCGGCCACTAGGGCGAATGCGTGATTTTTGATTGTGAGTATGAATGTCTGTATGAGTATTGGATATTATTTGTATTTGGGCGTATATTTGTATGTATAAGTGTATGTGTGTGTGTATAAGTGCATGTGTATGTGTATGTGAGTATGTTCATATATGCTGCTGCTGTTATCGACGCCCAGGGCAAACCAAAGTACAGGGTCTCCTACTGTCGGTTGCGTCCGACTGTAGCTTTGCGTCCGACTGTAGCTTTCCCTACTTTTTAGACCCTGTACTTTAAAAAAGTACAAAAGGGTCTATTAAGATTGTGCAAGCCCGAAATGTATGTAACAGGCAGAAGGAGGCGTGGCAGACCCCATAAAGTATATATATTCTTGGTCAGAACGACGAGCTGAGTCGATATAGCCCTGTCTGTCTGTCCGTCTGTCTGTATGAACACCTAGATCTCGGAAACTATAAGAGCTAGAGACTTCATTTTTTTTTTGTTAGGTTCGTGTATTACATAGGCAGGTCAAGTTTATTTCAAATGTTTGAAAAGTCATCCCCCTCCCCCTCAAATTTGCAAAAATGTCCTTAGTATATGCATTGATTCATTTTTTGCAGGATTAAAGCCTTAGATGGTTTGCATGTTTGGTGCGAGTTGCAGCCCAATCGGATAATAAACACAGGAGATATTGGACAAACAATTTTCAGTACTAGTCATTTGGCTCGGGGAGGGGGAAGCCGCAGCGTATGCGGCAACTAGTTTATTTTGATTTAATGCACGATGTTTTTGAAGGCATCTGCGTTTACGATGTTTGCAATATTATAATTGGGTTAATTAATGATAATGTTATAACTTTAAATGATATAAATAGTAGGAAGAAAATGTTTTGTTTTGGTGAGACAGAAAGTGGAAATATTTCAATACCATTAAATATAGAAAGTTTAAAAAAAGGTAGTTTAAAAATGACAGCCAATGAGGTTTCCAGTTTCGTTCATTTTTTGCCATTAATGATAGGAGATCTTGTTCATGTAAATAATAGGTATTGGAAAATTTTAATATTACTAATACAAATTATAGATATGCTCCTAAAAACAAACTATTCTATGGAAGATTTGGATTTATTGAAGTTATTAATAACAGATCATCATACATCGTACATAGAAATTTTCGGAGCATTAAAGCTAAAACATCATTTTTTAGTGCATTATGTAAGTGCAATAAAAAAATGTGGTCCGTTAAAATATTTATGGTGCATGCGATTCGAGGCAAAACATAAACAAGCAAAAGCATATTTTAACAATATAACAAGCAGAAAAAATCCTGCATATTCATTAGCTATTAAAACAAGTTTAATATTTTCAAATTTTTTAATGGAGAACAAAATTTTTTTTGAACCTTCGCTTAGTTTTGTTTAAAAAAAAATTGAAACAACTAAAATATTAAATTTAGAAAATGAATTCAAAAATGCTGAAATATATGACGAAATAGTTTTTAAGGGAACACGATATAAAAGTAATTATTACTTTAAATTATACAAAAAAACAAAAGCAAAATAAAAAAACCAAAAATAAAATAAATCAAAATTTGATATTTTTAGAAACAGTCTAAAAAATTTGGTTTATTTATTTGTGACTAATAATTGACCTGTTGCAGTAGAGTTTGCTGCATCGGAGCGGGCTGGTATCCCGGTCCATTCAACAATTATTGGTTGCAACATGGAGCGGAAGAGCCCATTGACCATTATGGAGGAGGAGCTCTCGGATGACTCAACCATCTACGCATCTGATGATTGCGATTCTATGGACGGCACGTTGAGTCAATTCCGAAAATTTAAGAACAAGAGGGACCATTCACTAACGAAGGCCATAGCCGGGATAATAGGACCAAGGTCCATAAATTCACCCAAGTGTCGTGAAACCAAACGCATGAAGGTCATGCCAATTATTAATTCTGCCCGAAAGGACAATTTTGTGTCCAATCGCTCTGAAGTGGGAGAAACAATCAACTTGTTTGATTCGTCCAACGAGGGCATCTTGTTGGGCGGAAAAGAAAACGGTGTCGAAGAGACTCAACCGTCAAGAATAGTTTCCTTACCCAAGCCAGTACCGCTTATAATACCAAAGGTAGTAAATGTCATGCACACATTGGCAGTCATTAACAACGCTATAGGTGAGGAAAATTATGAATCTAAGGCCATCGCTCCTGATGGACTAAAAATTGCGTGTACAAACGTGGATAGCTACCGCAAACTAGTCAAGATCTTTGACGAAAAGAAGATCGAATCGTATACCTACGAGCTGAAGAATGAGCGTGGATACAGGGTTGTCATTAAAGGAATGCATCACACAACTCCAACTTCTTGGATCAAGGAGAAGTTGGCAGCAGGTAGATTAATTTCAAGATTCATACGTGTCCTTATTCGATGAACGGACAAATCGCCAATAAATGTCTTTGAGGTGGAACTCGCTCCGCATAAAGACAACCCTAAAATACACGACCTAAAGAAGTTAGGTAATCAAATGGTAGTTGTGGAACGCCCAAACGAACTTGGGCAGTGCCATAGGTGTCAGCAATTTGGTCACACCAAATCACATTGCTGTAGGCAATTTGTATGCGTTAAATGCGGAGAGAAGCACCCATCCACGTTATGCTTAAAATCTACAAACACGACACCTAAATGTGCGAATTGCAATGGCCCGCATGCCGCCAGTTACAAGGGATGCCCTAGCTACAAGGTTGCCTGCAAGCCCAAGCCAGTGGTTGCCAATAAGGTTCAAGCGGTTAGCAAAGCGACTCCAAACATTGGTAAGCCACCTTTACCAACAGCAAAAAAGTAATTTCCTTCTTATGCAGCTGCTGCACGAGGTATGGATGATATTGACTTTAATATATATAGTCAATTGACTCTAATCTGCCTTAGTAGCAGCAACAGCAAAAAAAAATTTCTACTTTTTGGCCTAAGTTTTAAATTACCTTCTGAATTAAAAAACAGTCAATTGGATCTAGGATCTCCACCGGCGTGGGCTCTTGCCGCGGCAAAAAGACGATGAAGGTAACCAAAGAATCTGCAGCCAAAACTAAAAAGCCGATTATGACCAATGCTAAGGGCAATGACAATAATAATGAATCTGACGAATGGGAAGACGGGTCTCAACTAATTATCTATCCGGTGACGAAATAATGAGCCCAAGAACAAACAAAAGATTTAAGAGGCTGAAGAATGCTAACAATTCCAAGGCCACTAAATCGAAATTTAGGCAGTTAACCATTAACGAAATGATTGCAAAGCCAGCTACTAATGAACAAGAGGACCCCTCGTTATCTCGCGTTCAGCAACTTTTAAACTTTACGAATACAAAGGGCTTAACTTTGTCAAGTCCCCAAAAATCCTCTGGTCACCCCAGCAAGAAATCCTGCCTAAGCCAAGAAACCAATTTAGTGGACATGGTTGACTTGACTGAATCGGGAACTATAAATGAAGACAATTTGATGGACAAAACCAAAAGTATGACTAAGGACGCAGCTAAACCTGTGCCCATCATTCTACCGAATGTTATCGATGCCTTGTACATCAACAATATCATTTCCAAGGCCATATGAGAAGATAATTATGAGACAAAATCTCTATCAAACGGCGGTTTGAAAGTACTCTGCGGAAACATTGATAGTTACCGTAGTCTTACAAGAATTCTTGACGAAAAGAAAATTGAATCACTGGGTAGTTCTAAAAGGTTTACACTTCAGTACTCCTACAAAACGGTTGGATCAAACACGACAACTCACCACTTAACATATTCGAGGTAGAATTGGCCCCTAATAAAAGCAACGTAAATATCCTGGAAGTTAAGCAGATTGGCAACCAGGTAACTGTAGAAACCAAACACCATACAACAGAAATAGTGCAATGCCATCGCTGTCAGCAATTCGGACACTCTACAACATACTGCAGGCGAACATTTATTTGTGTCAAGTGTGAATCATCCATCTACTCTATGCATGCAGAAAAGCGGAACAACTTCCAAATGTGCTAACTGCAAGGGACCACACGCAGCTAGTTATAGGGGTTGTCCCAGCTACAAGGATGCTTGTAAGCAAAAACTACCGGCAATTAACAAAACTCAAAAAATCAATAACATACTTACCAAAATTGGTATGCCATCATTACCAACACCGGCTAGTAAGAGAAATTAAACAAACACCACTAAAAAGCTCCATATTGACGCACAAGCGAAGTCAAAAGAACCTTGGTGTTATACTGGACAGAAGACTGAGCTGAACAAAATAAGGGTAGCGCAAGCCAAAATACTAAGAAGGGTATGTAATGCCCCCTGGTACATGTGCACGAGAGATATTGAAAGAGATCTCAAGGTTCCCAAGGCTGGCGATGCCATTCAGAAGCATTTGGACAACTTCTTGCGGAGAATAGATCTTCATCCCAACCCACTAGTGAGAAGGCTAAGAAATTCTCCAAGAAAGAGAATATTGAAGAGGTGCCATCCGCAGGACCTTCCGAGGACCCTAATATAGTTAGTCATTGTTTAATCGACTTTATTCTGTTTAAACAAAGGCTTGGTTTATATTTTCCTGAATTTATAGTTGACGTATTGCAGTAGTTTGCTGCACTGGACCGGCCTGATTACCCGGTCCATTCTTCAGCTATTTATTCAAACATGGAGGCGATGAATACAACAACTAATGATCTTTTCTCGGAAATTGATGATATGGAGGATCTTTTCTCGGAAATTGATAATATGGAGGATATTATCTCGGATGATTCCACTATCTACCCCTCTGACGATGACTTCTTGGATGGGGCCTTAAGCCATTTTCAACGACTTAAGGAAAAAAATGCTAAACAATTGCTAAAAAAGAACATGGAAAAGATGGAAATGGCAGGAGACCAGTCTCTAACTAGGGCTATAGCTGAAACCATCGGACCTAGGAGTATAACTCCTACCATGAAACGTGAATTTAACCGTAAGTTAATCAGTAATGCTAATAGTACTGCACGGAAAAATAACTTTGCTGTAAACTGGCCAACTACTAATGTTGTTGCATCTCCCGGACGTTCCACCAACACTGTTTCTAAAGAGACAGTCGCCAATCCATCGTTATTTAGATTTACTGCCGCTAATTCTCAAACTGTCCCATTGGTCGACCCAATCAATAAGCAGGCAAATCAGTCTGCAGTCAATTCTACAGATAAACCTGTACCTATTGTCGTCCCGAATGTGCAAGACGCTTTTAAGCTACTCAATTTGATTAATGATGTCATTGGTGACACCTTATATCATACAAATACCACTTCCAATAATGACATGAAAATTCAATGCAAAGACATTGAATCATACCGCAAACTAGTTTAACACTTTGAAAACATCAAGCTGGAAACGTACACTTACCAACTAAAAAAGGAAAGATGCTGCAGAGTAGCTATTAAAGGCCTGCACCACTCAACACCGACTCAATGGATATTTGACAAACTCTTAGCTTTGGGACACAAAGCACGATTAATAAGTCCAGTCAAAAAACACTACCTGTCAAGTCCCCTCAATATTTTTGAAGTTGAGCTGGAGCGCAATGTGAACAATAAGCAGATTTTCGAACTATCTTTATTGGGTAACCAAAGGGTGGTTATCGAAAAGATGTTTAAGGGTAATGCGATTGTACAGTGCCATCGTTGTCAGAAATTTGGACACTCGAAAACATATTGTCGCAAACAATTTGTTTGTGTCAAATGTGGTGAAAGTCAATCTTAAATTCAATGTCCCAAAAAAAGAGAAGACTCCCCGAAATGTGCCAACTGCAATGGTACACATGCAGCGAGTTATAAAGGTTGTCCGTCCTATAAAGATGCTTGCAAACCGAAAACTTCACCAAAACGAAAAAGCTAAAAAGGCTAATATTATATAGCAAAAACTCAACTTACCTCAAATCACTAATACCGGTAACAAATTTGCCATACTAGCCAAAAACAGTGCTGTATCATATGCTGATGTTGTCCGTTACGTTTCTCCACCTACTGAAGACTCCGCCACCATTAGCTAAAGCTGTTAATTTCGAAAGGCCCATCCCTGCTATGACAGATAAACCCAGGACACGATCGAGATCACGGTCTGCTAAACGCATTAAAACTGAGACACATACTATTACCAAAGTTGACTCTGTTAATTCAGCACACAGCAAAAATCTGCCGGCAGTTGTAATTTAAGAGACACTGACAGAATGAAGACACTGGAAGATAAGTTGGATAAACTCATATCACTTCTTTCTGACAAACGAGCCAACAATGATACTATTAACATTATTAGCATTGACACAAAGTTGGATAAACTCGTCACTATTACCACGAATTTGGTTGAGCTAAAAACAACATTATCTAAATTCAACAATCAATTACTCAAAATTGTATCCTGAAATGCAGCAGGATTACACTCAAAAACTGCCGAACTCGACATCTTTTTATGGTAACAAACAACATTGATATGCTGCTAATCTCGGAAACAAGACACTTAAATACTGACAAGCCAGATATACACGGATACACGTACTATGGTACAGAACATCCCTTCTGGCAGAAGACGGGGTGGCGCCTGCATTTTTATCAAGAACAACATCCAGCACTCTACACTACAAGACATATCCAATGAATTCTTACAATGCACAATAATAAACGTTTCCTTAACCAATGGACTCACACTCAACAAAGCCTCAATATACTGTACAGTCGCATGCAACTGGCCTGAACACATACTTGACAACCTCTTTCAAGAGCTGGGACATTGCTACATTGTCGCTGGTGATTGGAATGCGAAGAGCAGTTGGTGGGGCAACTCAAGATCATGCAAAAGAGGTAACACTTTACTGAGATACGTACAAAGCCACACTAACATGGATATTCTGGCTACTGGCTCTCCCACACATTACCCATACAATGCAAGAAACACTCCGTCTGCAATCGACTTTGCCATTTACTCCTGGAATATCACATAACTTACTCAACACCACCTCAAACTTTGATTTGAGTTCGGACCACGTACCCCTTACAATTGATATACAGAGCACACCTGTTTTTGTTAAAGCCCTTTATGCACCATCTCGAAATTATACATTTAACATACAAAAAGGGTAGGCATGGCGTCTCATCCATACCGAATAGAAATGTTTGGTATGCAGCACTGAACAAAAAACACGAGCGAAATATCGATAAGTTCATAGGTATTGTCATCGTGTGGGTCGTGTTGGATGGTATTGAGCAACTGACATTTCGCACGAAATAAATCAGAACAATTTTCCGTACGGAATGGAGCGGAAAACGAAGAAACGTTTAAGTGCTTTTA
>JAWNNL010001011.1:0-105427 GCA_035045005.1 Liodrosophila aerea
CATACAAATATATTCGCAAATACAAACAATATCCAAAACTCATACAGACATTCATACTCACAATCAAAAATCACGCATACGCCCTAGTGGCCGCGTACACTGTGGCTTCCCCCTTTCCCACCCAAATGCTCAGTACAGAAAATTGTTTGTGAAATAACTCTGGTGTTTATTATCCGATTGGGCTGCAAATCGCACCAAACACTTAAAGCACCTAAAACTTTATTCATGCAAAAAAGGAAAACAGTGACTCTAAAACTGTACATGCTGGGAATATTTTTGCGAAATTGAGGGGGAGGGGGATGACTTTTCAAACATTTGAAACAAACTTGACCTGCTTATGTAATACACAAACCTAACAAAAAAAAAATTAAGTCTCTAGCTCTTATAGTTTCCGAGATCTAGGTGTTCATACAGACGGACGGACAGACAGACGGACAGACAGACGGACAGACGGACAGACAGACAGGGCTATATCGACTCAGCTCGTCGTCCTGATCAAGAATATATATACTTTATGGGGTCTGCCACGCCTCCTTCTGCCTGTTACACACAAATGTCAATAGCACAAACCTAATAGACCCTTTGTACTTTTTTAAAGTACAGGGTCTAAAAAGTAGGGAAAGCTACAGTCGGACGCAACCGACAGTAGGAGACCCTGTACTTTGGTTTGCCCTGGGCGTCGGTAACAGCAACAGCATATATGTATGAACATACTCACATACACATATACATGCACTTATACATACACACATACACACAAACACATATACATACAATTATTCGCTCAAATACAAACAATAACCAATACTCATACATACATTCATACTCACAATCAAAAATCACGCATACGCCCTAGTGGCCGCGTACACTGTGGCTTCCCCCTCCCCCTCCCACATGCTAAGTACAGAAAATTGTTTGTCAAATATCTCTGGTGTTTATTATCCGATTGGGCTGCAACTCGCACCAAACATGCAAAGCACCTAAAGCTTTATTCATGCAAAAATGGAAAACAGTGACTCTAAAACTGTACATTCTGGGAATATTTTTGCGAATTTGAGGGGGAGGGGGATGACTTTTCAAACATTTGAAATAAACTTGACCTGCCTATGTAATACACGAACCTAACAAAAAAAGAATTAAGTCTCTAGACAGACAGGGCTATATCGACTCAGCTCGTCGTCCTGATCAAGAATATATATACTTTGTGGGGTCTGCCACGCCTCCTTCTGCCTGTTACACACAAATGTCATTTGCACAAACCTAATAGACCCTTTGTACTTTTTTAAAGTACAGGGTCTAAAAAACTATTTTCCGTTACACCCAGTGTACACATTATTATTAACCGGCTGATTTTCCCTAACGTGGTATCGATTGCCGGCCAGCTATCGGCATTGCTCAGGAATGAGTAAGACCTCGATAGCGGGTTAGACGGGCAACAAAAATTATTTATATTTATTTTCGGTAGTTCGCTTTCGGACTTATGGCTACTCACACATGTCGGACGACATGCCGCCCTTACGGAACCCTCCCAGCCTATGGTCGGCGATAGTTTCCGGGTCACCCTATCCCCATCTTACCCCGGCAAATGATTTTACACCACCATATTCATTTTTAATTTAATACGTAATTATACATTTATTTATTCTAATCTTATTCACTAACATTTCTTTGATTTGTTTTTCTGTATTTTATTTTTGGTTTTGGGGACTACCTTCACTAAATACTAAACAATTAAACAACTGTGGCTATCTGGCAACGCCTTTTGATGAGGCTGCCGCGCTTCGTTCAAAACTAACAATTATTGCACACTTAAACATATAAAAATAAACGAATAGAATATGAACTTATAAATTAATTAGGTAATTATCTATTAGTGGAGCCCCTTCCAAAAAAAAAAAAAAAAAAAAACCATAGATAGGGGGTACTTCAACTAGCATTTGGGTATCAAAATTATGTTGGGGACGCTCTTAGTTTAGCCACAATAAATCTTTAAAGTTTTGTCTAATTCCCATACAAAATGTGCTTGGAAACCGTTGCTACGCAAACACGCACACAATGACAAGCGCCTGTCTGTGTGATCGGTACAGTGGTCTGTGAAGCTTAAAATTTTTGTCAAATTGTGCTTAGCTTAAATACTATATATGTCGAAACTTTGCACACTTTGAATACATTTATGCGTGAAATATAAATAAAACAAACAGTTTACAACGTAAAATACTTAGTAATTAACGACTATTTAATATTAAGACGTACATTTTAGTCGCAATTCATTTTTGAAGATTAACCTTAATTCGATACACAATGCGCAAATTATGAATACACAAAATGCATGCTCCCGATCTAAGCGCCACAATGTCGCGACCAATAGTCGCGAAACGCATTTTTCGTTTCCTAAGAAGAAGAATATTATACAAATGGACTTAAAGTTTGATTAGGTAAAAGAAGAGTATTGTTATGAACATTAGGTAAAAGAGAACGCAAAGTAGCGCCGCAGGCGAGAAATTTTTTCAAAAAAATTTCTTGCCTGCGGCGCTACTTTGCATATTCTTCTTTCCTTTATAATTTGATATATAATATAATCTTAATATTGAAATAAAAAAAATAAAAAAAAAGTTAATTACTACGTATTTTACGTTGCAAAATTTTTGATTTATTTATATTTCACGCATAAGTATAAAGTATAAAGTGTAAAAAGTGAAAATATATAAAATATAAATAAATATATGTAGACACAGTATTTACGCTAAGCAAAATTTGACAAAAATTTTAAGCTTCACAGACCACTGTACCGCGACGAGCACACAGACAGGCGCTTGAATTTTGTGTATTCAAAATTTGTCAGTGTGCGTGTTTCCTAGCATTTTGTATGGGAATTAGGCCAAACTTTAAAGATTTGTTGTGGCTAAACTAAAAGCGTCCCCAACATAATTTTGATACCCAAATGCTAGTTAAAGTACCCCCTATCTATGGTTTTTTTTTTTTTTTTTTTTTGGAAGGGGCTCCACTAATAGATAATTACCATTAATTAATATTATTTAAACTTAATATTATTGTAATTTGTTTAATGTATTTAACTCAACCCTCCTAGCGCTCTAAAGTGGACTTTGGGACCTAACGGCGCGAATGCATCGATCTCTATGTTCAATGTACACCAGAGATCTGCAACGGGTATGATCGAATCATCTCGATTACCATGTTAAAATTTTCACTCAATTCAACTCACTTCACTCAGCCGAAATTTGATCGTTCATGATGCATACCCGAAGCAAAAGCCGAAAGACTAATCAGGCACGATCAAACATTTTGATTGAATGTTCGTGCATCTGATTGGATCGCTTCGGAACGATCAAAACGATCATTTTGAGCTTCGTGAACGAGTACATAGAACGATCGTAGCTAAGAGCGCGTCGTCCCGAACACAGCATGAATGTTTTGATTTTTGTGTGTATTGCGCAGGGATTGATCGTGCAGTACTCGAGTTGATCGGTCCGAAATGAGCATGAATGTATTGATTTTGTATGTGTGTGTTTTTTATTTTATTATTATTTTGATTTATTGCTGTTTATTAACTAATTAACAAAATTAAAATTAACAGTTCTTCAAAACATAAAAATTATGACTTCTTAATTATAGTTAATAAACACCTTATTACATAATCAATAAAACTAAAATTATCAGATCTTCATGATCACAATGTTTAATATATGTGGTTTTTGAGGTTTTTATTCAAGTTTTGTACCATAATTTTTATAGTAAGAGTTTAAAAACAACAAGCCATCAACTGAACGTGGCTGTAGTCTATTTCTTTTTTCTGTAATGAGATTTCCAGCCAATGAAAACGATCGTTCGGCCGCGGCACTGCTAGCTGGGATTGAATGTATTTGGATTGCTAGCTTTGACAACATGGGGTACTGACCTGATTAGTTCGCCACCATTCCATCAAATGAAAATTGTCATCCATGTCAACTAACTCCTTACAATATTTATCAAATTCTTCTTCAGGTGTTTCTGGATTTTTTATAGACGGCTTAATCAAATTTGAAAAAAAGAACGCATCGCTGTTTATATTCAACGACGAAGCCTGGGAGATCGAGTTAGAATTCTCTTCGACAACTGTTACATCGAAAGAAAAATTCGATGTCGAAGTAGATAATGGTGTGGATATACAAGAAGAACCACCTTCTGCATGAAATTCAGCGTAGGAGTTATTGATTATGCGAGATACGCAAAACTCTTTAATATTTATGACATCATCTTTCTGCATGCTTATAGCCGGTGGGTATAAAAAGAATGCAGCCTTATGCCACATATCCAAATTTGCAACCCAAATCTCATCAATTTTTTCATAAATATTTTTTTTTTAAATCGAAATTGACTCGATATCTTCTGCGTTTGGCTTGCAAAGGGTTTTCATTTTTAAAATGGATGGCATTACATAGCATAAAGACGGAGAGCTGCAAATTTGCAGTTTTTTAAATATAATTTCGAAGCTCTCACACATTTCAAGTAAAGCTGAAGCGGTGTTTATATTTATACCCAACAATAGCTGAATATGATCATTATTTTTTAATTCGTTGTTGATTTCGCCCCAATTTTCAATAATGGACTTTAGCATTTTGTAATGCGAGTTCCACCTAGTTGGGCACTGGCTTTTTAATGTACTTTTCAGTAAGTGCTGCAAATTGGCTTTCTTAAAATATTTTACAAGTTTTTTACACGACTCTAAGACACCTGTAAGTTCGGTAGTGCCAAGAAAGGATTTTTCCAAAACATTTGAAAATAAATGGCTGCTACAATTAAGGCGAATATTTGTCTCTAACGCTTTTACCATATTGGATCCCCTATCAGTAACAAATTTGATATTATCTATATTTGAAACATTGAATTCTAGAAAGAGACTCTCAAGTTTTTTACGTATATTGTCGCCTGTTGACCTATTAAAATCCATTGATTTCATGCCCAGAACAATATCATAAAAATGCTTATCTTTTTGATAATGAAACGTTACTCCAAGAAAGTTGCGCTTGATGTAATTATCGGTCCACATATCGATTGTTGCTGAGGCTCCACCGTTGCTCACAATGCTGCTTATTTCCTCTTGAAGCTCTGTCTTTTTTTCGCTCGCGCACTTTTGAATTTTCCGGGAAATGGTTGTAGGATCTGGAAGCAAATCTTTTACGTCCACGTGTTCCCCATAAGTAGCCCCAATCTTGATAGTTTTAGAAATCCAGCTCCTTGCACTGCTGTAAATGGTCGGCAGTCTTCAACAATCCATGATGTGCATTTATCGATGGCCTCTGCTTTGTCCAAAGGTGTCACAGTTTTTACCGTTGGCGTCTGCTTAAGTTCTTTGCAGCAGCTATGTCGCATTAAATTTTATGTCTGGCTTGCAGTGTACTTTAATACTTTTGAGCAAGTTCTGCAATACACAAAGCCTGCCAATATATTTTTGTCTGGCTTCACAATTTCGCTTAAAATGTTCCACACAAAGCTTCGGCCTTTGCGTTGGCCAACCAATGTGTAATTTCCATTTTTAATTTCATCAGAAATTTTATTTAAGTCCATCGCCAAAAATTGCAAACAACGCGTGCCGGTCAACTGACTAGAAATACGATCAAACCAATCGCAAACGAAAAGTTTGGTTCAACAAGCACGATCCGAACAGAAACGAACCTAAATATACGATCAAAATCAATCGTGCATATGTCTTCGGACGATCACACACGATCAGCTCAGTGCTTATGAACGATCGTGAACGAACATACGCATGTAGCGAGCGATCGCTACGATCAAACATACTCTATACATGCATGTGCCCTACGATCATTCCAATCAGCTGATTCGAACGGGCCGTTCATTTACGATACGAGTAAATGATCGGATACTACGCGTTAACTTATTACTCGTTGCAGATCTCTGATGTACACACATTGATTCCCAATTTATTTCTTAGTCTATTTCTTATATCTATGCAAGCAGCTGACACTAATTAATTTGTATTTGTTTGCTGTACTGGGGCTGCCTGTTTGTTGCGGCGACTATGTCAACTGTTGTCCTCTCTGCCGAGCTGAGCTTTGTGCTCGCTATGAAATTTTCAGACGTCTGTGTCGCTTCTCGGTCAATTTCCGACTGACTCTCACTTTTTCTTTCCTTGCAGCCCAAGACTCTCCTTTTCAAACTTTTTTCTTTCTTCTCCTTTCTCTTGTCGTTTTAACTGTGCTACCGCTCACCACTTAAATTGAGCGGTATGTTATGTTTTTTTTTTCTATTCCTATCGCCCAATGGATGGCGCTAGTAACCTGATGGTATCGATAAGTACCATTCAACCACAACATATGAAAAATATAAAAAACCATTGATCAGCAATGCAAAAATCAAGTTTCATTATAAATCTGCAAACAATGATGGCTTCATGCATTTTAGTCCAAAATATTGCTTATTTCCATTGATTACTCATTTAAAACATACATTTTTAAATATTTCATTCAAATATTTTATTTGACGCGCAATTTATACTTCATTGTCATTGGCCGAAAAGTTGGATATAGAGGTGATAGCACGAAATCATCGATATACATCGCGTGTTCGATAAAAAAAAATACTAAACATTCGAAGAGAAGAGTACATTGCTACCGACAGACAGACAGACGGACATGGCTATATCGACTCAGCTCGTCGTCCCGATCAAGAATATATATACTTTGTGGGGTCTGTCACGCCTCCTTCTGCCTGTTACATACATTTCTGAGTTGCACAATCTTAATAGACCCTTTTGTACTTTTTTAAAGTACAGGGTATAAAAATATTTGTGACAAGAGCAGCAGGTGATTTAATCACTATCGATAGTATCGATGTTTTGAACTTTGTTCGATATATCGATGTTTCTTTTCGACTATCGATGTTTTTCTGAGTAATCACTTCCGAGTCATCACTATCAACTAGAGTTGGGCATGGACCGTGTTTTCTTCGTGTCACACCGTGACACGATGGGCGCCCGCGTGTTCGTGTTGAAAATTTGAATTTTGTCCATGGGCGTGCGTGTTCGTGCAGTACATATTTGGCACGAAAAAACACGTCGATCATTAAAATGTACTTAAAGATGCCAAAAAAAAATAGTCGTCGATAAAACCGATATTTTTTAGCTTCAATACAAATCACGGCGTCACTTATAAAAATGGAAAAGTTTGAAATACAGCAAGCAATTCGGAATAAAAATTCGATATACAAATATACAAGCCCAAAAAATATTAAGTATTCCAAGCTCTGCTACGAGCGAGAGGGTATTTTCAACATCCGGGCAAATATTAAAAGAACGTCGCACTCGTTTATCTAGCTCAAATCTAGATAAACTACTATTTTCATACAAAAATATGTAAAAACATAAAATTACTAAATTAAGCATTAGTTTAATATGAATATTAAAAATTAAAAATAAAAATATTATAATATTTCGTGTTGGACCGTGTTGGACCGTTTTTGGAAAATTTTGAAGCGTGCGTGTTAGAAAATTTTTGTTTTCGTGCCGTGTTGGGTCGTGCCGAAAAATTGCAGTCCATGCCCATCTCTACTATCAACTAATCCAAAAACTCAACTTAAACTCAGTCCTGGAGGCAAATATTTAATTTTGTTGTATAGGTTTGAGAGAATTAAATTGCATTTTTGTTTAATTATTTACTAAAAAAGTTGTTTAAAATAAAAGTAAAGATTTCAGAGAATTAAATTGCATTTTTGTTTTATTATTTACTAAAAAAGTTGTTTAAAATAAAAGTAAAAACCGAACAAATTTAATAAATTAAAATGCTGTATTTTAAACATCGATAATATCGATGTTATTTTCCAAAACATCGATGTTTTTGCAGCACTATGGCTAATGTGAATGTGCTTTGCGGGTGGAAACCCTACTTATGAGCAACCCAACATTAACACCTGGTCACACTTAATAAATGCATATGCTTCGTGCCACATGCAAAATAGCACTAAGTTTGCCGACTCGAACAAACTTAACAAACAGCATTAAAATGGCTGAACTGCAAACAATTTTCGAAAATAATGAACGCGCACAAATTCTAATAGACTCAATAAAAGGGGAGGTAAGTGAGGGCACACACATGAGCATTGTTTATATAATAATAATATGATGATTTTTTTAACCAGATGTCAGCAATAAAAGTCGAAAAGATAGAGCTTGAGAAACAAAAACTAATTAAAGAGAATACTGCATTGGTCAAAGAAGTGGAGGCAGCTCTAGCAGAGTTGAAAGTGGTTGAAATACGCAATGGAAAAAAGCAAATACCAATGCCTGGTAGTAGAGGAATGTGTACCAGTGTAGGCAGTACTTTTGCAGTGCCATCGGCTACTTATGATAAGGCAGCCACGGCCCCAGCTGGTATTGGAGCACACAAGGAAATGAAGATGAAAGAGAAGAAACCAGCCGCAGAGAAGCCACTAACTGTTGGTGAGGCTCCAGTCGACGTTGGTCGCTTGGATATGCGCGTTGGGAAAATCATTGAGGTTGAACGTCATCCAGACGCAGACAGTTTATATCTGGAAAAGATTGATTGTGGTGAACCAGCACCACGTACTGTTGTTTCTGGACTTGTTAAATTTGTATCGATTGAAGAAATGCGGAATCGTTTAGTTGTTGTGCTATGTAATCTGAAGCCAGCTAAAATGCGTGGAGTTATCTCCGAAGCAATGGTTATGTGTGCCTCAACCCCCGATAAAGTTGAGATATTAAGTCCTCCAGCTGGCTCAATGCCTGGAGATTTAATAAATTGCGATGGCTACGTACGTCAACCAGATGCTCAACTGAACCCTAAAAAGAAAATCTTTGAAACATGCGCACCTGATCTGATGACCAATAATCAAATGGTGGCATGCTATAAAGGTGCACCATTGCAAGTGTCTGGTAAAGGCAATGTTTTGGCACAAACTCTGAAGAATGTTAATGTTAAATAATAACGAAATAAACATTTGAAGGTGACACTTCAATTATTTTTATTTTACAATAACGATCACACATCTCTTCCAATTTCACTAGAAAAACTAAAAGTTAATTTCGGAGTAATGTAAGAATTATAATTTAAAAACATCATAGGGCTGTTACTTTTAATTTTTTTTTTACCATTTACAGGAATTAAACAATTTTTAAAAGAAACACGCATTTACAAATTGGAACTGGGATTTAAAAAAAGTCTGCTCTTTCTTTCAAAATAAATATTTGGCTTTCGTTGGTGTTGGATATCCTCATCAAGCTGACTACTGTTGATGAGGGCGTGGCAGTGGGACCTGGGGACCAGCTGATACTACTGGATTTGACTCGACGACAAGTGTTTTGCTACCTATATCATAGGCAGTGCGATTGTTCTTAAAGAAAATCATAAGAAAGCAAATGGGAAACAGAAGAGTCATAGCTAGGTTTTTGGCTAGCGCCCGCATCAATGATCTTAGCAGACCAGGTATTTCTGCCGGATAGACAAGTGCTCGCAGTTGTGTTCGCTGTGGCTGCAATAGCCTTGGGTGCCTTAATGGCACTTGTAAAGGTACCAGAGCTTCCACATGGATTATACGGATTTTCATAAGGGACTTGCCAGGTGTTGCACCGTTGTTAAGGGACGTCCAAAGACATTCATAGAGACAGACCAAGAGTTTCGTTATCAATTCAATTAGTAACAAATCGGATGATCGCGTTAAAAAGTCTAAGGATATGTCAAATACACTAACAATTATATCTTCATCTTCTAGTGTTTTACGCATTACATCCTTGTCGAAGTCCAGATCGAAAACATGGAACAGCGCAAATGTAGCAATTATTTTCACTATTAATAATATGAACATGTCAATGGCTTCAGCAATAGCTCGTTTCCAAAAGGGCGCGACAACCACCTCGGTTCCACCAACTCTTTGAATAATCTCTTGTTGCGCTGCATCATCCAACACACGGAAAATGCTTAGGGCACCACGATTGATAAGTCCAGGTGCAGCTTGCTGCCCAGCTAAATGTGGCTGCGGATGTTGCTGTTGAAATTGCTGATATGCCTGTTGAGGATTAATGTTTGCAACTCCTGAAACTGGTAGGAACGATGGTGGTAATTGCGTTTGCACCAACGGCGGATGGTCATAGTTGGTAAACAAATAGTTAGGAAACATCTGAATGACCGCCGTTTGTTTGACCCATTCCTCTAAGCTGGCAAAATAGGCCTCTTTGGTGGACATTTTCTGGTTTACATGGTGTGGCCCACGGTTTCTTAATTCGCTCGTCGCCTCGACCTTGGGAACCGTTTTCTCGGTCGTCTCCTTTTCGCTCATTATTAAGCAGTTATTTAATTGTGAATAATTGGAATATGTACTTTTACTTTATGTATTTACTTTTAACGATGTTCATGAGGTTGACGTGTTAAATACTGGATGAAGGGGGTGAAGAGCAACAGGGTCGCATTAATAGTCTATCAGAGTTGCATTGAAATATCCAAAGTGAGGAAACAGCTTAAAGAGAGGAACCCTGTTACTAAATTATAATGCTTGCTAAAGTTAATTCGCTGGCAGAGTATAATTTTATAAACAAAAACTCGGAAAGCTACAGTCGGACGCAACCGACAGTAGGTGACCCTGTACTTTGATTTCCCCTGGGAGTCGATAATAGCAGCAGCATATATGTACATACTCACGTACACATACACATACACATGCATATGTACATATGTGTGTATACACACACACATACACTTATACATACAAATATATACTAAAATACAAACAATAACCAATACTCATACAGAAATTCAAACTCACAATCAAAAATCACGCATACGCCCTAGTGGCCGCTGTCGCTGTGGCTTCCCCCTCCCCTAGCCAAATGCCTAGTACTGAAAATTGTTTGTTAAATATCTCCGGTGTTTATTATCCGATTGGGCTGCAACTCGCACCAAACATGCACAGCATCTAAAACTTTAATCCTGCAAAAAATTAATCCAGTCACTCAAAAACTGTATATACTAAGAACATTTTTGTAAATTTGCTGGGGAGGGGGGTGAGATATCAATTATTAATTAAATTAATTATTTTTTAATTAATTATTAATTAATTAAAAACCTATGTAATACACGAACCAAACAAAACAAAAATTACGTCTCTAGCTCTTATAGTTGCCGAGATCTCGGTGTTCATACAGACAGACGGACAGCCGGACAGACGGACATGGCTAGATCGACTCAGCTCGTCGTCCTGATCAAGAATATATATACTTTGTGGGGTCTGCCACGCCTCCTTCTGCCTGTTACACACAAATGTCATTTGCACAAACTTTTCTGCTATGGCTCTGCTACCGCTCTGGTGAAATTGAGAGCGGTATGAAGAGCAAATCGAAATACTACGGGAGTAACGTAGCTTTTCAAACGCTGAAATAGACCCTTTTGTACTTTTTTAAAGTACAGGGTCTAAAAAGTATAAATATGAAACATAACTGATTTTGAATATTTGGTTCAAAACTTATAAATGGATATGAAAATATTTTTTTTATATATTTATTATACTTCATTTAATTTCAACGTTTCTGTATGAATGTCAATTTCGTCTTTTTTTAGACCCTGTACTTTAAAAAAGTACAAAAGGGTCTATTAAGATTGTGCAATTGACATTTGAGTGTAACAGGCAGAAGGTGGCGTGGCAGACCCCATAAAGTATATATATTCTTGATCAGGACGACGAGCTGAGTCGATATAGCCCTGTCTGTCTGTCTGTATGAACACCTAGATCTCGCAAACTATAAGAGCTAGAGACTTAATTTAATTTAATTTTTAGACCCTGTACTTTAAAAAAGTACAAAAGGGTCTATTAAGTTTGTGCAAATGACATTTGTGTGTAACAGGCAGAAGGAGGCGTGGCAGACCCCACAAAGTATATATATTCTTGATCAGGATGACGAGCTGAGTCGATCTAGCCATGTCCGTCTGTCTGTCTGTCCGTCTGTCCGTCTGTCTGTCTGTCCGTCTGTCTGTATGAACACCGAGATCTCGGAAACTATAAGAGCTAGAGACGTAATTTTTGTTTTGTTTGGTTCGTGTATTACATAGGCAGGCCAAGTTTATGTTTTTAATTTGATATCTCATCCCCCTCCCCCTCAAATTTACAAAAATGTTCTTAGTATATACAGTTTTAGAGTCACTGGATTCATTTTTTGCACGATTAAAGCATTAGATGCTTTGCATGTTTGGTGCGAGTTGCAGCCCAATCGGATAATAAACACCGAAGATATTGGACAAACAATTTTCAGTACTAGGCATTTGGGTAGGGGAGGGGGGGAACCACAGCGTACGCGGCCACTAGAGCGTATGCGTGATTTTTGATTGTGAGTTTGAATTTCTGTATGAGTATTGGTTATTGTTTTTGTTTGAATTTTAGTATATATTTGTATGAATAAGTGTATGTGTGTGTGTATAAGTGCATGTGTATGTGTATGTGAGTATGTATGTACATATATGCTGCTGCTATTATGGACTCCCAGGACAAATCAAAGTACAGGGTCACCTACTGTCGGTTGCGTCCGACTGTTTTTTGTTAGGTTTGTGTATTACATAGGCAGGTCAAGTTTATTTCAAATGTTTGAAAAGTCATCCCCCTCGCCCTCAAATACGCAAAAATATTCCCAGCATGTACAGTTTTAGAGTCACTGTTTTCCTTTGCATGAATAAAGCTTTAGGTGCTTTGAATGTTTGGTGCGATTTGCAGCCCAATCGGATAATAAACACCGGAGATATTCGACTAACAATATTCTATACTAGGCAGTTGGTCGGTGGAAGGGGGAAGCTACAGTGTACGCGGTCACTAGGGCGTATGCGTGATTTTTTATTGTGAGTATGAATGTCTGTATGAGTATTGGATATGGTTTGTATTTGCGCGTATATTTTTATGTATAAGTGTATGTGTATGTGTATGTGTATGTGAGTATGTTCATATATGCTGCTGTTGTTATCGACGCCCAGGGCAAACCAAAGTACAGGGTCTCCTACTGTCGGTTGCGTCCGACTGTAGCTTTGCGTCCGACTGTAGCTTTCCCTACTTTTTAGTCATTGGGTTTCTTAAGAATAACTAAATATCTCCGAAATATGTATCCCCGTTAATTAAAGTACATACTAAATTTAAGGGTCAAATTAGAACATTTTTTATATAAAAACCCATGAAACATTATAATTATAAATGTCAGGGTGTTTATAAAGTATGTATAATGGCGATACTGTAGGATCAATTTAAATAAAGTCCCTACCACCAATTTTTAAAGCAATTTCCACTATATAAGTTATAATTATATAGTTAATTCAGATATTTATTATTTGAAATTAAATCCACTTATAATTATAATTACATCTGTACGTATTTCATTATGTGGATTAGATATTAAAAAATATACATACAAAGGGTTTTGCTAAGAATAAAATAGTTTAACTTACAAGTACTCTTGCCATAAAAATCCCTTACACTTGCTAATCCAGTATATAAACTTGCATATATAGTATGACATTCAAGTATATCATATGAATATAATAATTTAGGTAGTAACTCTTTTAGTTTTGAGTGAACGGTTCGGTACTTAAAGTTAATCAATAGAATTAGATGTTTTATATGAAAAGAAATTCGAACGCCACCAACTATCTATGTCTACATGTACATAATATTTATGTATGTATGTAGGTTTTTACAATGCCTTATCAACAAGTGAACAGAATTTTAGACAATTCAGCTATAATGGGTTAATGTGGACATTCTCGATATAAGCACTGGATTGGCGACGGCGGCAAGTAGGTACAAAAAATTATAAATAAACAATTTATTGATATACATTCTATATAACATATATATGGATCCTATTCTCAGCATTTGGGAATGTACGGAAAGAGTCATAATTTATTGCCAGACATTACCAATATTTAAATTGCCAAATTGTTGATTTAAGTTAGACGTGACTGCAGAGGGTGTTGTACCCGTAGCTGCTGGATATCCCGATGATGCCATCGGTTGCATGACATTCATCCCAAGAGACAGGTGCTGCTGCTGCTGTTGCTGTGGTAGCGATTGTGGTGTTGCCCCAACACCACTAAAGAGTTGCATACCACTTAGTTGACTTTGATTTGTCTGCATCAGATTCGGTGCTGCTGCTTGACCGGCCAAATACGGACTGCCGCTGGCATTTGGAAATTGTCCACCGCCAAAACTAACATTGCCTACTAGATTCATAGCGGTTGTGGATGCATTGCTAAAGGCATTTGGTGCAGCCATAACTGGTGCATTGTACATGCTCACAGAATTTGGAGGTGTCATAAACTGATGATGCGACTGTTGATGTGGCACCTGCTGTTGCTGTGGATGATGCATGTAGCCACCGGGTGCCATGCCTGTAAAACCACCGAAACTCAATTGTGGATTATGTGTAGCAGGGGCATTACCATATAATGCCAATATGCTATCTTTGGACAGTTTTCCCGACTGATCCTTATCGCTAGCCGTACCCAGTGAACCTTGAGTAAAGAAGTCCTGCTCCTGTTGAGCCAACGAGCTTGGCTGCTGGCTAGATTGCATGCTCAGTGTTGTTTCGCTGCCAATAATACTACCATTTGTTTTACCTGGTGCTGTACAACTGGCGCTTAGGAAACTACTGAAGCTATCGTTCTGCAGATCTGGTACATCACCTCCAACTCCACTGGCAGTAATGGGCTTTGTAGGCGACGATAGACCCAACAGATCACTTTCAACTCCGGTGTTATTGGTATTCTGGTTATTTTGTACACGATGCGATGTTTTTGGACTACAGCCACCTACCTGATTAGGCTTTGGCTTTGGCAATGGCGCTGGCAATGGTGTACTTTTAGCGGCAGCGCCTGGACCTCCAGGGCCGCTCCCTATCGTTGTTATGGCGCGTTTATCGGCAGTGATACTAGAGCTGGTTATATTGCTAATACCTAAATTGGTCTGAGCCGTTTTCTTTTTGCGTTTCTGTCGCTCCAATTCCTCATCGATCTCTTTGGCCCAATCGACTTTTGGTGGCGACGGTGGCACCCACTCACGTGCCAAATACTTTTTATGCTCGTACTTTGCACGTATGAAGTTCTCTAGAGCCGTATCTGTTTGAGGGCGTCTAAAACCATCCGGTAGTTGTGCTTCATATACGGCACGTGCGCGTGAATTTCCCATTTGCTGTAGCGAAATCACCTGCTCCGGTGTCCATGCATCCAAGTTGACACTTTTGACCCGGGAAATGTGTACGCCCAAGTTGCGATGGATGCCAGCACAGCGAATGCAGAGAAATACGCCCAGATTCCATGATGCCCATCGTGGACCTACAGAAAGAGTAAGTACTATGAGTAATCAAACCAAAAATATTATGTGTATAGCTGTGTGTCTGTTCGCAAATAAAAGTAAATAAATCACTATTCGGAATTTTATTTTTTTTTTGAAATTGTAACTTATTAGTGCTTAAGCATTTTATGCATTTATTTTATGAAATACATATATGTATGTACTTGTGAGCAGAGCAGATAAGGAAATAATGAACAGAATAGCTGATTAATTTTGGAAACACAAAAGATAGTATGAATGATAGTCCGAGGAGATAACCAAACTTTCATTTACATCCTATAAACGTAGCAATTGATAGTTGAAGGGTTAAGATAAAATTCCCTAAAAGGGATAATCGATCGTTAACTTTTACCTACTTAAATAGATCAAATATGAACACGGGAATATGTATTTTAGTTTAATTTTTTATTCCATTCCCGAACCAGAATGCTTTATGCGAAAGTAAAAGCGGCAGTGGGGTATTTGTGCCCCTCCCATCTAATATTTATATTGCATATGTACATGTAATATTATAAACACTTTGTACATACACAGGATGTATATCTGTATGTACATATATTAACATGTAATTGCACTTACCTTTGGCATCACAATCTACACAGTATTTATTATCATCATCTCGAAGCATTTGTGTTAAAAGTGTTTGGCATTTATCCTGCATAAGTTTTGTGCGCTCAGTTTCCTTACGGCTTGCATTTGACGTGCTCATTTTCTTGCACTTATCGTTTGCCGTTTGCGGTTGCACACAAATTTCTAGAAAATGTAATTGAATTAGTTTTGAAGAAACGTATAAAGGTTGTGTGGGCTTTGGGGTTTAAGTGGTTAGCCGGTGATGAGTTGATGTGCTTTGTCACTTTCACATATATATAAATTAATGTTTTACTGGGTTAAGAATACTAAAATTTTTGCTATCGAAAAAGAGTGCACGTCTGCGTCTGTACGTCAGACTTGTTTCGATAATCTGGCAATAATTGTGTCAAATAACAGAGTTGCCAGACTTTCAAATGGCAGTCATTTTTTTAAAAGCGTTCTGTACAGTAATCTTTTGTTTGGTTCGCATGTGCAACAAGTGAATTTTGTATAACTATGCATCGATTGAGAGAAAAATTAGATTCATGTCTTAGCATGCTGCACAGTGCTGGACGCGCTGCTAATGGCAATATTAAATGGTTAAATGTATGTTTATATTAATATAATTTTCAAAGTAATTATACATATCTTATGGTTTACATTTTATTTTCTAGGATTTCTGTGCTGAATTTTTGGAGATTTCGAATATAGTACAAATCTTGTTAGAAAAAGAGGTTGAAGAAGGTTTCATGGAAATTGTCTGTCTGTGTTTAGCGCAAATTGTAATATGTATACGGAACTTGGAACATACAATTCATACTGAAACCGCTAGTGGTACAAGGATTCAAGTAAATAAATTGAATACTTAATCTTGTTATCATCTAATAGTCATATATGTTAAACAATTTAGGCCAGCCATAATCATTTTATTGATCGTATTACGGTTTGTCTTAAGCGCCTATATGTAATTTTGGAACCCAACGGAGTCCCGAACACTACCATAGAGGATGAATCATTTCTTGTGCTGCTAGACATTCTCCTAGATTGGTTATCACCGCTCACCAATAGTCAAGTCATTTCAATAAACTCTCAGACAGACATGCAAAATTTACCCAAGCAAATAAAATCGCATATCGATTTACTTTTGGGCCAAACATTATCTTTTGCTAATGTAGCATTACAGCAAGATAAAAAAGCTTTGAGTGCGCTTTGCCAAAAGGTATGATATATAAAATATTATTTATTTTCTTTAATACATTAACTTATTATATATTAATTTAGGTTATGCGGGACTGTAGTGCATTCCAAGAAGAATATCAGCCCAATACTGCTGACTTTACGAGTTATTCAAATCGAAAATTAAGAGCCATGACATTAGAACAAGGACTTTACCAACTGGAAGAATATATAAATGATACTTTATTACGATTGGTATTCACATGTTTTCTTGATTTTCAAAAGGTTTCGGTTGATAAAATACGCAACATCTTGAGTAGTGCCAAGTCTACTAATACGGATAATGCTGCTGATGAATATATAGCAGATTTTGATGTCAACTTGGATCGTGCCACTCAAATAGGAATCTTCGCAATTGCTTTCGCCCCAAATATTAAAGGTACGTTAAGTGTATTAAATTATGCTACCAATATGATAATTAGTGCATGTTTTTTTTTAGTAAAAACAAATGTGCGCAGTTGTCTTGCATCATTTGAGTATTTGGACACGAATTTAATACCCTCGCTACAGTCCAATGCCTTAGATCTGCACTCGGAATTGTTAGAGCAACATTTCAAGGAAGAATTGTCAAAATTTAAGACTGCTTTGCAGGAAATTATAGACAGTTATGCCTTTGTAGGTTGTTACTTGCAATTACTTACCACTGGTATTAATTCTGCAGAGAAAGAGTTTGAAAAATTGCAATTGGAAGATTTGATAGAAATGGGATTCATTATACTCGAACATTTTCAATTAGATGTGAATCGAAAGGTTTTATTGGAGAACAGTCTGGAGATTTTTCATAACTTTATACGCGTTCTACGAGAATGTAAGGCCATACTAATGTGTGCCTCCCAGGTGCATCCCAACCGCATCATCAAAAGATTTAAGATATTGCGCTCGATTTTGCGTAAACTTCACGCCAATATGCAAGCTGATCCAAAAGCGCCAACGACATTTACAGAAAACAAAGAGCAACATTTACCACTATTGAAATTTACAAATAAAGAAGAATGTACTACACTAATAACGGCTTCCCCATCAAAAAGCATACTTTATGAAACGCGTAAGAGTCGAAATGAGATTATTGACTGTAAATCAGCTAAATTAAACAGTATGAGAAGTGATGGAAGTACAAATGCTGAATCGAATAAAACAAAGATCCTTAGATTCCGTAGGGGTAAGCGTGCTTGAGTGCTTAAATTAATTTTATTTCAATTGTTATACTTGCAATTTTTAGAGCAAAGTATGCGAACGACCATGTTTAAGCGGCATAATCTAGCCGAAAGCGAGAAGTTACAAAGTACAAATAGCAGTCAAGCTGTAAGCCTGGAAATTAGCGGTACGATATTAACAACAACAAAAATTAAATATAAAGCAGGGCTCCGGATTTTGTAGCAATACAAAAAATTGAACTGAAAAAAATTTTGCAATTTGAAACCGAACCTAGACTGAATCCATCGCGTAGATGTATAATAAAAATCTTAAAATATATCCAAAATTGTCCGAAATAGAATATAATAATTAATTTTCTTTAAATTTATTTACGGATATTACACCCAACAAAAAACCAAATTTATTTGGGTTTTTTTTTTATCAAATTGAGTTTTGAACCCTTACCGCGGGGGTTTACTGATTATCAAAATGGCTCAACGAATCTAAACCCGTTTCTTTTAGAAGTTTGAGACCGTGAAGTTTGAGAATCAATATTTTGCAGCTCTAATTTAAAAAAGTGATAAGAGTAAAATGTAAAAATCAACTCTTTTGTAAATTTCTCTTTTAGATAAACATACTTATGTGTACTTTCTAATGACACTAAAAATATTTATTTTATACTTTATTTCCCTATAGGTATTCTCGACCAATTATCCTGTTTAACGTCAAGTTTTACCGACAGTCTGCGGAGAGAGTAGTGGAGCTTTAGCCATTTCTATTGTGAATGACATTGCCGCATACACATACACACAATTGCAAATCACACTTGTAGAAAGCTCAGCGCAGTTTTTTCTGTTTTACACATCTTTTAAAGTTGAAAAGTAGTATTGAAATCAAAATCCACAGTAATATTAATATAAGTCTATTTGATAAATGTAATCTGTCACCTTAACTGCACAATAATATGTCAAAAGTTATGCTATCGATTTTCCGCAAGGTAAAGGATTCAGGCCTGCTGTAAAATCCAGCTGCAAAGTTTGAAAACGAATTATAAAAGCCATATAATAGAAAAGGAAATGCAAACGTTAAAAGAATACTCCTGCGTTGATGGTCACCCAAACAGTGAGGGAATACCAACCGCTCAGAGCAGACAAGCCTGCAAATCCAACAACATTCATCATGTGGTTCCCCTAGGCATAGTGATTGTGCTGTCAACTATATATATAATGATTGCTGGCGTACAAAATAATTATAATCATTATATCAAGCCAGGTGTTGCGGCACTTCAGATACCTCTACCCCGAACTTATAAACCTCAAGATAAAAATCTGTACATACAGACAGGACAAAATGAATTGACATTGGCACCAACTTGTAGCAAGATTGAAATATTTTTTATACAAAAAAATCAAACACGAAGTCAATCAATTAACAATACAAAACTAAGATCAACTAAGCGAGACACAAACAAACTAACAAAAGCTCCCTTAGAGTCCAAGCAAAAAAAAACAGAGATGGCAAAGAAAGGCAGTACAGCTGAGCCTATCATCTATCTATTCGCATTGGTCTTTATATATCTGCTACTAAAAGCGGCCTCAGACATTAATCAGCATTATAAATCGGTAAATCGTTATTCTATTTTATTATGACAATCAGAATATACAAAGATATTTATATATTATATATATATTTTAATAGCAGAAGAAAGGAGACAAACGGCTGCGACGTTGTTCACTGCAGTCCTATGCGGAGAAGGACCAAAGAAGTCATCATCAGGATCGACGTGCATCTAAAGGTATTTCAGCAAAAAGTTTACCTAAATTTTAAAAAGGTATCACTAATGTGAATGTAACTAAATGCTTTTAATTCTTAAATAGGGAACAATATCAATCCATAAGATATATATATATATATATAGTTTTAATTAGTACTGTAATATGTGTTGTGACTAAATCTAATTGAAAATTTAACTCTATCCTAACCTATAGGCAATTTGTACAAAACACTGAGCAAAGTAAAAAGTTTTTATTACTTACTTTAATTTACAACAACCACTGTCTGTCTCTTCGTGTTAATTTCCACTGGAAACTATCTATTTTGTATACATACATATAATTTTAAGTGCCAACTTTGAATGTGTAAAAAATAGATATATCAATGTGCCTAAAATTATACATATATGTCCTATATTATTTACTCTGAAGTCAAAGAAACAAAAATAAAAAGATTGAAAAGCTTCAGTCGAACGCAACCGAATGTAGCAGATCCTGTTATTTGTTTTGCATCGCCTCAGCATCAGCATATACACACATATATACACAAATATCTCACAAATCTACAAACTTATAGAACAGACAACTGTTTTTTTTATAGCTAGGAGTTTATAATCCGAGTCAGCAGCCAATCGCACCAAACTTTTTATTTTTTATTCATGCAAAGGAAGTTAGTGACTCCTAGACAGTGTTCGAAATAAAAGAATATTTTCACTATTTCACTATTTTCAAATGAAGGAGAAGGGGAGGAGATGACGAAAATCAGATACAAACTTGACCTGCCTATGCAATACAGAAACCTAACCAAAAATTGAAATTCTAGCTCTTAGCTAAAGAATATATGTATAGTATATACTTTGTGGGGCTGTCACGTTTCCTTCTGCCTGTGCACAATCTTATTATTTTAAAATACAGGGTCTAAAAACTTTACTGCACTTTTGCGATTCGTTTCCTAAGTATTTCACACTTGTGATTTAATTTGTGTGTTTCACTGCTACAACCACCACTGACTTCTTGCACTATTTTCTAAATGCCCTTATTTCGTCATTACTGATATTACAACTTTGTTTCCTGAAGGTATTCCCATGCACCATAGACATCACCAATTCTCAGAGGAACGGTCCGTATCACTGGATCGCTATAGGTACAACATACGACAGCATATAGAGCATGGTGCTGGGGTTCCTAAACATATGCTAATTAACATGCAAAAGCAGAGTTCATTCGGTGACTATACCGGAATTAATTCGGCCCTAGGTAGTACGGCACACTTGGTTAACATAACTGATAATTAAAGTAAATTTTTCATCCCTGTAGAACCACGTACCAGTCGCCGCTTGTCGGTGCCTACCAGCATTAACTATCAGACCGTAAATGTGACGAAAGTGCATCCAGAACTAACCAGACGCGGCTCAGCTATAAGTCTAACAGAACTGAGTGTTATGGGCACAACGTCAATACAATCAAGCGATTTTAAGCGTAGGGTGCGCATGATTAATCGACACTAAGAGAAATTTAAAAGAAATTCCAGGGAATCGTAACTACTCAGTTTATGTAAAAGAACTTTCAACGAATTTATAGAGATATAGTTTATACACAGCATTTATTGATGTTTCCTCACGGCAAAATAATGCACAAAATTGGCTTAATAGTTTTTTTTTTGTTTATTTTTCTTTTAATTGATAAGTGTGTAATGGAATTATTATTAATTATAATCAGTTTTATATTATTAAGGCATTTATAGACATACAAATATTTTAACCACTTCCATGCAATTTTATTAATATACAATATAAACACATTTCATAAATTGCACAGATGAGCCACATTATCATATAACTTGGAATGATAATATTCTACTTAATGCAAGATTAAAAACAATTTTAGACTACTGTTTATTACAAATTAATGTCTCTTTTTCGATTTCTGTTGATGTGCAATTAGGGTAATAGTTACAGCTAAATATAATTAAATTCTCATAAGTGTTAATAGTAGTGTTCATTTCATAACTTTGATACATACATACATAAATGAGTATACATTATATGATTATTGAGAGTAAAAAGAAGTCTGTGCAGGTCTGCAGTACGACGAGTAATGGATCAGCTATCAGTGATATGTTAAGTATGTATGTATGTATAATGTGGCAAATCTATAGAAGACACCACTTTATACATATGTAGTTATTCGTGTGCTTCATATTTGTGCTATATATCAATTTTAATAAAAATAAATAAATTACGTATTTTACTTGCAAAAGGCTTTGCAAACCTTTCTTCAATTTATTTAGTTATATGCTTTAACTGAGCTCATTGCCCTCATAAAGGCTCTCACAGCTCTCGAGCAAGCGAAGCACGGGAGATATATCATATGGATATAGCTGACGCGATACCAGTCGAGAGATTTGCAAACGCAGCCGTATAAGCACACCCATAGCTTCATCCAGCATAGCACTGCCCATGCCAAAGCTGTGGCAACTGTGCACAAACATATTCCAGTTCATCCGTATATATTTTAAAAGTCGCAGTAAGTAGAGCAAAAAACATGTCTCATTGCTCACCAAAAGGTCCAGTAGTAGATCGGAGCTATTCGATGTCATTTTTAGAAATTCTAGGAATGTATATACAGGATTTAGCATCGCGACCAGCTCGGGGAATGCGTTATTTCGAAAGGATATGCCGGATGTGACATCTAGAGTGCAGACCATTGCCTCTATTAAATGGTCATCCTGATCATCAAACAGATGGATTAAAATCTTACTAAAATGGCATTCCGGATGAAATTGCAACGTTTGTTTGATGAACGTTTCCAATTTACTTAGCACATCGCGAATGGATAACTCGATAAGTAGTATATCCTGAAATGCATCATAATCCGAAGAATCAATAGATGAATCTGATGAATCACTGCGTATCTCCTTGACGGTAACAGCGATGGATTTCAACACCAATAGCACCATTTTCTGCAACAACGTTTTATCCATTTCGATAAGGTCCATGCCACCACTACCACTGGCAACATGTTGCATCTGGATTGGGGTATGAAGCGCACCAGTCGCATAGTTAACGGTTGCACCATTATATCCAATTAAACCGACAATATTTTCGGGTTGGCGACGTGGTAAAGATTCTAGGATACGTGGATTACGTACATGGCAGACTATCTGATGTGCCAGTTTGCATGTTTCGTCTGGCAGCATGTCTTGTAACGCCAGCGTTGAGCCATAGCATAACGCTTCATTAAACAGACACAACATTTGCTTATATACCGTAGAAGATAGATTTTGATTGAGCAGCAGCTCAAACTTATCCAGCTGAGCGTAAAATGGACGTGTCTCATCAATAGAAAGATTCGCTTTCACCGATATAATATTCTCCCAAAGCTCCAGAAAATTTAGTACACAATGCTCCGCCGTGTCCTGGTGCGTTGGCGTCATCAGCTCCGACATGTTCTTCACCAACGTAGGCCATTTGTGTTCCAACTTTTGGATTGTAACACATTTCAGATGCGTTGTATCGAAACTCTCGGAATCGGTAAGGGCGACGACATGACACCCATTCGGTGGAATGTAGTTTGCAGGTGTATTATTTCCAATTGGTGCACTGTTGTGGTGTTGCCTGTCGTCCGCATCCAATGGATTATCCCGAAATTGTAGTGCAAAATAATTATTAGCTAGTGGTTGATCCTGCACTGGGAAATGCATATAGCTAACGGAAGCATCACCAGAGCTCCCCAGATGTCCAATGGCAGATTCATCTTCCAGAGGATGAAGTTCTACATCCTTCCACTCCACAATACGTTTAATTATATCTAAACTAAAATTGATCTTTTGTACGGCTGCCTCATCTAATAACTCATCATAGTTGAATAACTGATCCACAATTTTCTGCAGCCACTCATCGTTTAGATCTTGTTTTGCAATTACTAGAAATGCGGCTAGCACACGTCCCGCTAGAAATTGCACATAGGAATTATTGTAGCCAGCGAGAACAATAATCTCATCGATCAACTTATGATCGTTTCGTATTAAGGCATCGCACACGTCCATGATGCGCGTGCAAATAAATCCCTTTGCATTTTGTTTTAAATATATATCGAACAGCAGCTGTAGATTCGAAAGGAATTGCAATAGTTTATTTGTTGGCCATTCCCGAAGATATGCAATTCTCTTCTGGCCATTCGAGTCGTGGGAATAGTGGGATTGAAAGGGTTTCCTCAACGTACGCTCCGATACCCCGCACAGGCATTGACGCGTTAAGGATTGTTCAAATTCCAACATATCATCGATAACAATGCTATTGCTGTTACTGCTGCTGCTGCTGCTAATCTTACTGTCTCTGTTATTAATGTTGTTACTGGTATTATTTTGTTGCAGAGTGGCAATCTGCAATTCAGATAGCTGCGCCTCTCGATCTACTTCATCCTTTGCAACTCCTTGGCTAGCTGTGGCGATTTCACTATTTTGTGGCAAGGTATTGTTGACTAAATTTTGTACACTGCCCAGTAACTGCGCATAAGATGCGACACGTGAATTACAAGGTGTCGCTGTGGGCGAATTGTTTGTGCTGGAGGAGAGTGAATGCGATGTGGAACATGAGGACGACAGAGATGAGTAGAAATGGTGGTTTTGTTTGTTGCCATTGGCATCCACAACATCGCTGCTTGCATCGAGTATATCCAGCGGTGATTTTGTACCCACTAAACGTATTTGTTTATCTATTTTTTGCCTCTTTGTTTGGGGCTGTTCGATGTGATGTACTGTAGTTGACGCAGTGGCGACGCCCATGTTTCCACTTGTGCTGCCACCCACTAAGCAAGGACATCCATTACCGTTACTGTTGGTGCTGCTAGTACTGCTGCTAGTGCTGCTTGAACAGCTACTGCCGTTAGTAGCGTCCATGTTGTTCTATCTTGTGTTTATAGCTGATGTACTCGACGTCCTTTTATTGTGATGTTTTTTTTTTGTTCACTGCAAAATAAGTTAAATGCACACATTAAAAATTTGATCATAAAAATCACCAAAAAGGAATCCATTATCATTAAGCCCAGCTACGGTTAGATACTACTGTCACCGCTTCTACTGCTACCGTATTACGCACACAAGGTTACGTGTGCAGTATAAAACTAGCATTTGCTTTTATTTTGATTATGCTCACATTTTATATATTTGTAATGAAAGTAATCCCGCTAACTGATGCTGGACAATATATGATATTATTTTGCGTAATAATCGCATATAATATCCATTGAACAATTTGGTTACTTCTTGCTCATGTATGTACCTTTGCCTTTGTAATGTTTGTATTAGTTTCACTCTGACCTTCGTTTTTCGTTTCAAAACAACTTGTACATTTGCGCAGCTCATTATGAATTTATTGTGCACATTTTTTGATCGCCAGTTTTGCATATTTTGTTTACATCATTTATTTCAAGGCGTAAAACATTTCAGAAGAAAACAACTTGCACTGTTAATTAACAAGTAGCGAGCGCGTCGCCATCTTTGTAGTGTTGGTTTGTTCATATGCTGGTCAGTGGCAATACACGAAGCAACCGCGGCAACTGTTGGTTCACGCACGATACAACCGATTTAATTATATTCACTTTTATATTTTTAGCCTACATACATAACTTGGGGTTTCTTTTTAATATTCAGAGCTGTAAAAAAACACAAAATAATGTGTGATAAATAAACATTAATTATGACCTGTATATACTGATTCTAAAAGAGTGGCAACGCCATGTATAAAGCTCTGCCACTTTGACAAATTTATAAAATTTTGACTTCTAATATAAAATTGATAAGTAAATTTATAAACAGAATTCTGGAAGAAATTCTGTATTTGAACTTTTAATATAAAAATTTTTTTTGTAAATTGTAAGACCGCTGTTGCACTACGTGGCAACACTGCAACTTGTTTTTCATTTGACATTGAAGGTGCTCACATCTCCAGCTGGCTGTGAGTGGAAAAGGACTACCATTGCGGTACCATCAATTACGTTATTCGCAATAAGACGGCTACATTGTGGAGTTTATCATTGGGTAGTCTTGCCCGGTTCCGATTAGTACAAAAATTGGCCTCTTCTAAATCAAATACCAGTCTCGTATTAAAGTAAAGTTTAGTGTATTTTGCGCGCACAGTTCTAATTTGCCTTTGTGTCAAGTTGTGTTTTAATAAAACCTTTAAAAGGAAAATGGCTGGAACGCTGCCCCCTCTAAACCAAGAACCCGTCTTTAAAAAGTTGCAAGACTGCTATAGTGCAAACAATAAAGCTCTGATAATTAGCGAACTATTTATCAATGATCCTAAGCGTTTCTCAAAATACAGGTAAGCGACAGTCTTTATCAATTATTATGCATGTACATAAGAGTGGGTTGTATGGCTCATTTAGTTTCAACGTACATACATGCAAAAGTTAAGTTATTGCATATCTACTTATGTACATACATATGTGGCATTTCTGAACCGCTGAAAATGAAAACATAAAACGTGCGATTAAAAGTTACATGCAGGATTCACTAAGAATCAGGTTCAAATAAAATTTGAAATGCAGAATGCTAGTGTTGTACAGTCTTTTGTTTTTGTTTTGTGTCCTTGTATAAGGTCAAAGCAACGACCTATTCAGAACGTTTAACGTTTAACGGTCAAATAAATTGATTTTTATTTCACCTCTCTGTATCAATTACTAAATTATTTATTTTTGTGTCTATTAGCTTACGTTTGCCCACGCCCAGCGATGGTGAAATTCTTTTGGATTACTCAAAGAATCGTGTGAATGAAGATGTGTGGCCCCTTTTGTTAGAATTGGCCAAGGCGCGCAGGGTGGAGGCAGCACGTGACGCAATGTTCTCTGGCCAGCACATTAATATTACGGAGAATCGCGCTGTCCTGCATACGGCATTGCGTAATCGTGGCTCAGACGCAGTAACTGTGGATAATCGGGATGTCATGCCAGATGTACGGGCTGAACTAGTCCACATGAAGGAGTTCACCAACAAGGTCATCTCTGGAGTTTGGCGTGGTTGCACCGGCAAACAAATCACCGATGTAGTAAACATTGGTATTGGTGGCTCTGATTTGGGTCCATTAATGGTCACCGAAGCCCTGAAACCCTATGGCAAGGGGTTACATTCACATTTCGTGTCCAATATCGATGGAACCCATATGGCCGAAGTACTCAAAAAGGTTTCATATGAGACAACATTGTTTATCATTGCGTCGAAGACTTTTACCACGCAGGAAACCATCACGAATGCTACTTCAGCTAAGTCTTGGCTGCTGGAATATACCAAGGACGTAAGTTTACATATTACACTTTATAGTCTTGGTATCTGAATTACTACCTATTTATTTAAGGCGGATGCAGTGGCCAAACATTTTGTAGCGCTGTCTACAAACAAGGAGAAGGTAACGGCTTTTGGTATCGACAGCGCCAACATGTTTGGCTTCTGGGATTGGGTGGGCGGTCGGTACTCCTTGTGGTCAGCTATTGGTCTATCCATTTGCCTATCTATTGGATTTGAGAACTTTGAACAGCTGCTTGACGGCGCCTACTTTATGGATAACCATTTCAAGACGGCACCGCTGGAGAAGAATGTATGAATGTTCAGTACGAATTTCAGTTTTATTTACATATATTCTCGTTTGTAGGCGCCTGTTATACTTGCTTTGCTTGGTGTTTGGTATTCCAACTTCTATAATGCGGAGACGCATGCTCTACTGCCGTACGATCAATATCTGCATCGATTTGCAGCCTATTTTCAACAGGGCGATATGGAAAGTAATGGCAAATTTGTTAGCAAATCTGGCAAGAATGTTGAGTATAATACTGGACCAATTGTTTGGGGAGAACCAGGAACAAATGGTCAGCATGCGTTCTATCAGTTAATCCATCAGGGAACACGTTTGATTCCATGCGATTTTATTGCTCCGGCACAGACACATAACCCAATTGCTGGTGGCAAACACCATAAAATCTTGTTATCGAATTTTCTGGCTCAAACTGAAGCCCTGATGATGGGTAAGACCGCGGATCAGGCACGAGAAGAGCTTAGTAAGAGCGGACTGTGCGGCAACGAGCTTGAGAATCTCTTGCCACACAAGGTGTTTATGGGTAATCGGCCGACCAACTCAATTGTGGTGAAAAAGGTTTCACCATTCACTTTGGGTGCATTGATTGGTAATTAATTATGACTATGCAATAACTAAACTTTGGTGAACTAATTCTTTTTCCCTTCCCTAATAGCACTTTATGAACACAAGATTTTTGTGCAGGGTATCATCTGGGATATTAATTCGTTTGACCAGTGGGGTGTTGAACTGGGCAAGCAGTTGGCCAAGGCAATTGAACCGGAACTGGACCATTGTGAGGAAGTGACCTCACACGACAGCTCCACAAATGGTCTAATTAATTTTATTAAAAACAACTGGAAGTAAATGTGGAACGTGGTGCTCTATGGGTTCATTATATACTTATTTAGAAACTCAAGAATTTGGCAGCCTCTGTTAAAATGCACAAAATTAATATATATCAATCTATTCTACTTACATGCATATTTAAATTAAAAGTAATGCATTTGTTTGGCGAGTTGCAAAAAAAAAGTTCACTGTCAGTAGTTAAAACCGAATATTATCGCATATATATTGTTGTTGTTAAATGTAATTCAAAATTAAAACTCTTTAAAAAAATTAAACAAAATGTATTTTAAATAAGTAAACACACTGTATTTAATGCTCTATGGAAGAGTAGTTCAGATATAGGATTTTTTTAAATCTTTTTCCTCGTCATCGCTCTCTGATGAATTCTGTGTCATGTTAAGATCCTCCTCATCGGCTGCAACGTCATCATCAGCTTCCATTTTATTATCGTCCTGTTTGTCTTTATTTACATCCGCGTCTTCCAAATCGCTCCAACTATTCTCGGCTAGTTGTGTTGATGGCACCTCCTCATCTGCAAATATCAGATCGATTAAACTCTCAAATTGTATGCAAATAATTATATCAATTTACCTGGATCTTCGTCGACAACTAACACATTATTTTCGTTCAAATGATTCTCCGCGTTGCGTTTCATTTGACTTATAATTAAATTAATACGTCCAGAAACCCTGAAAATTATAGACACAGGAATAGTTAACACAAATGTCAGAGAAACAGAAAATTTTCATTTCATTACACAAAATTGTTTATATACAGAAAAAGCTAGCAGCATGGATTCACCGTTGGACCGCCCTGTGGAACAGGATGGCTCCAGTGCAGCGAATTCGACGCACGACTTAGTAGTTAACGAATTCGATTTGCAGGTACCGGCGGAAAGGGATTACCTAACCGAATCAGTGGCATTGTGCAATAAACCCTTATGTGATGATGCTGACGTGGAATGTCTTGTAAACATGGTTAATGCAACAGTTTGCGAGGCTTTGCTGATTATTGAATCCGATCCCAGAGGATTGTTTTGCTACAAATACCCAAAATATCAATGCTATTACTCATACAGTGCATCTTATAGTATATTTAGTGATTATAAGGATGAATATTCAATTACCAGTGATAATGTACGTAAATGGATGAACATTGCAGAATTTGAATATACCAACACGATTCCATTGATACGCGACTTTATCAGCCAGTGGAAATTATCACCGGAAACGAAATGTGTTGTTTTAACCAACCAAAGGCATCATGAAGTACCACTGAAGGGAACAATTCATTTCGTCGATGCGCACTTCTCGCGGCCCACGCCACGTTGTCCCAACCCTCTGGCTGTGGCCAAGGTGCGTTTCATTATAACCGTTTCAAAAGTAATGCAAGAGTTTTATCCCATCATGATGACATACCGTTTTGAAGGCTATCGTACACTTTATTATGCATTGGGCGAGCGTGCATTCGCTTCAAATACATTTCAAAGATTCTATATTGATTCGATTTTGCACACAAAACTTAGTTTTTATGCGGAAATTTGCGAGTGTCGACATGGTACAATGGAGAACCCCAAGAAAAGTGAGGAGAAAAAGAAATCAACGTAGCTGTTCCCTACATAGCTTTCATTACTCCTGTCATCATAAATAAATAATAAAATACTTACTGTAACGCTTCAGTGAGGCAATGCATACGTTGTTCAGCTATCCCTAAGCAGATTCCCAACTTGTCCCGCAGGTCCTCCTTATCCTCGGACATCATGATGCTTGCGTGCGTAGTGGCCAACACCTGCAGCCAGCGTACAGCACAAACTACACTATAAAATGAACAAATACATTTAGTAATTATAATTTAAATTAAAACGTTTACCATACATACTTTACTGCCTTGCCTTGTAAAAGCACTGATAGTTCGTTAATTAAAGGACTAATATAGTCGAGCGGCAAACGATCTACGGTAAGCTGCATGGTCTTTACATCATTGCTGTCTAGCACAGCTTGCAGCATCCTTTAAGACGGTAAAGAAAGTTAAATTTGCTTTAATATAGAGGACTATATTTATTATGACATTAAAGCTTACGTTTGATCCTGACTGTGCAGAGCCTGCATTAAAAGTTGCGTTTTGCTTTGGCTCTGCATTTTGCCATTCGTTAGTTTGGGTGCCTGTATGGTTAAATTCTGCAACCGGTTTTCCATGGGCACCTCGTTTCTGAGTTTCTTTTTGGACATGGGCAGAGCACTATTATATTCCACATCATCGCGAATGATAGGAGTTCGCACTTTTAACGCTGTTTCTGTGCCGTTTTTTGTGTCACGCTGTCGATTCGCATAGAGTTTCTTCGGATTGGTGCGAACAATAACATTTAATTTTTCGATATAACTTGGAGTGTATTTTTCAAACTGCAATATGTGTCGACCGCCATAGCCGAACAGTATATCATGCGAGCGCTGTGAGTCTTGAACAAAATGCGTAGCAACTGCATAAATGGGTTCCACAGTATTAGCGTCATCCGAGGCTATTTGTACGGAAACCTTTGGCTTTATATACTTCTCAGCAGAAAGACTAAAACAAATGTATGAACATAGCAAAAGAATAATCTAATTGATATTATATGAGCTTACTTGTCAACATCTAGTAGATAAATGTGTATATTGCCATTACGTGTGACACTTGCCACACGCAGCTGTCCATCGTCACGCATTTCACAGGCCAAATTGTTGGCAATATCCTCCATGAGTAGTGTACAAGATGCGGCCTTATTCCTGCCTTTTTTGTTAATTTTCCACAGTGAGATTATGCGCTCCATTTTTGCTGTAGTTATAACGTATTCTACCCCATTGCTGCTTGTAAAACTGCTAATGGCATTTATTTCACCAGAGTGTCCGATATATGATTCCATCAGTTCCTTTGTATTCACATCGTATATCTTTAACTGTCGAGAGGCAACTGCTAGAGCACGACATTTTGGTAAATATGCAATATTCATTGGTTTTTCAGGTCCCACCGACCACTCGGCAATACAACGTTCCTCTGCCAGTGACCAAACCAGTGCACGACTGTCTGTACCCACTGTATACAGATGTCCATCGTTATCGTAGACAATTGCTTGTACAATTCCGTTGTGGCTTCCATCTTTTAGTGTACGCTCAATCTACGGCAAAAACGTACTTGAATCTTAGCTAATTACATATGATTCCAAAACTACCAACCTTCCCTTCGGCTATTGAATAGAGAACCACGGCGCCTTTTAGTGTACCTATTGCCAGATAGTGTTTTTCTGGAGCCGAAGAAATTTGTTGCTGATGAGACTTGCGTGATTTTTTTCGTTCTGGCCCGGAAGCTGTTATCCACGCTAGAGTCGTGCATGGTCCAACTATTTGCAGATTCGGTGAAAATTCTTGTTTCAACGTATTTGTCTCGGTGTCCCATATTCTGAGAACACCCTGATCATCAACCAAAGCAAATAGCTTTCCACCATTCGGCGAGAACCCCAACACGTGCTTCGTTGCCGACATCGCTTCCAAAGTATTTGAATTAGGGATGAGTATTAGTTAGAAAATAATCGATATTCACATTAAATGGAATATCATATCGCCTAGATATTGAGAATGTCATTAAATATCGATAGTAATCGAAATTGGGAGGCATAATTAACAGAAATTTTAACATTCTCAAACATTATGAAAATCAACTTTTTGACGCAATTCCATTCATAAAATATTATGGGTGTAATATTTTCCTTTAAGCCCTGTATGCACCATCCCGAAAATTTCGTAAGGAAAAATTACAATATATTCCGTGTGTGTGGATTGTATTAGTTTGACATTGCATGATTGGTAGCACTTTTATTTTTAATTGGTAACACTTATTTTAAATTGGCAACACTTATTTTGAATTGGTAACACTCTATATCAACTGTTGTGCCAAAGTGAAAATATATTGGAATTAAAATGAGCGACGAAGTTTTGGACTTAGCAATGGTAACATTGGGGTACTTCTTAATAAAAAATGAAGAAGAGATGTTAAAAAGAGGAGGCAGCGTTCGAAATATTGAAATAAGTACCCATATTGAAAAGAACAAACAAATAAATATATAAGTAATACATATTATTATATGTATGTACAAGTCTGAATATTTCTATTTCACTATTTCTAATGTCCCAAATACAGGCTTGCGCTTTAACTGCATTTATTATTGCAAATTTTGTTTCGCATCTAAATGATATATGCATTATTTGAATTGCCCTCCATTTTTCCGTACGGAATAATTGTTCTGATTTATTTCGTGCAAAATGTCAGTTGCCCAATAGCATCCAACACGACCCACACGATGACAATACCTATGAACTTTTCGATATTTCGCTCGTGTTTTTTGTTCAGTGCTGCATACCGAAAATTTCAATTCCGTACGGAAAAAATTCCATGCCTATGCTTTATGTATGGGAAATGTTAAATTTTGGGATGGTGCATACATGGCTTTAGACTATAAATTATTGCATAAAGCCCTGTATGCACTATCCCAAAAATTTCGTACGGAAAAATTACAATATATTCCGTGTGTGTGGATTGTATTAGTTTGACATAACAGGTTTTATCATACATATGTACATACTCACATTCACATACACATACACATACACTTATACCACTAAGCATTCAATACATAGAGCTGTCAAATAGCCTAAAAAGCGGTACCATGAATTTTGCGACGATCAGGTCCAGCCAACATGCAGCATGTGCGATCGAACATGCGACTGAGCAGCCAGCGCATGAGAAACTGGTTTCGGTCGAGTTGGACCAACGTCAGTCGAGTTGTTGTCAGCAGTGTTGCCAGATTAGCTTATTTCAGGCTAGATCTAGCATATTTAAAAATGGAATAGCTTATAAAATTTGCAAATAGCTTATAGCCTAAAATCTAGCATATTTTAAAGATCATCTAGCAATAAATCTATTCGTGACTTCAACAAAATATTTTATAAGTTTAAAAGGTTTCACGGCATAACAATATCGGAGCTCTATTAGTGCCGATTGCTATGATCGTGATTTTTGTTTTCTAATCGATAGTGTCTATTTGTTTGCTATGATCGTGATTTTTGTTTTCCAATCGATGGTGCCATCGATATATTGTGCTACATGTGTTTTTGCATTTTATTGTGGTTGTGAAATAAAACGAATGTGAAATTAGGAAGACGTGCGTTGGGTTTATTAAGGAATTAATATTACAACTTCGTGAAAGGTACGGATAAGCTGCAATTGATTTGATTATTTTAATATATTAAATATTCTGTTTTTCAATTTCAGATTACCAGATAATTTTGAGATCTTACAAAATATCAACTTATTTTCCGTTGATCATATGCTGATAGCGCATAAAAATATAATTGATTTTATTAAAATTTTTCAATATTTCAATGTCGAAAAAATTGATGATTTGAAATCACAAATTGATAAAATTAATCTTGTTAAATGGGAAAATGTAACTGACACTGCCAAGTTTTGGGCAGAGGTGCTCAATTATAAAGAAGCAGGAAACAGTCATCCTTTGGCTTTATTTGGCATTCAAATGCTCACGCTACCTTGGTCAAATGCTGAAGTGGAACGCCTGTTCAGCCAAATGAATTTAGTAAAATCAAAACTAAGGAATAAAATGCATTTAAAAACTTTAAATGCGATATTAAGCATAAGGTTTGTTTTTTTAAAAATCATAATTATTAATTTGCCTATTAATATTATTTTTAATTTCACAGATATGGATTACGCAGACATGGAGAATGTTGCCATACATATAATGTACCACAGAAATACATAAATCTAATTAAAAAAAAAAACGATAAATATTTAAGTGAAACCCAAAATGAGGATTTGGACGATTTGCTTAATGATTTAATTTAAATAAAAACTTAAAAAATCCTACAATTTTGAACGAATTTTTTGAATTTGTATCAAGCTTGTTTTTCAGCATACTTTTAGCTTATTTTAGCTTATTTTTACTAAAAATCTAGCTTACGCGGGCGCTCGACACCTGGCAACACTGGTTGTCAGTCTTGCACAGACGCTCGAACGGAAAGCACGGTCTGTGTCGAGCATGCGGATTTTTTCCGTTCAATGTGTTTGTGTGTATATGTGTGCCTCATATGCGCATGTATGCTGCTGTGATGCCGACTTTCATGCTTTCCTACTTTGCCATTTCAGAGTCTCAGCGCAGAAATTTGTATACGCTTTGCCTGCGGCTGACCCTTTATATGTATGTTGTTGTTGTCGGCTGAGCAAAACCGGTTTTGCCCAGTTTCTCGCCTTTGCTCGCGGCCTGTGCCTGCCTGCGGTCGTTTGTTGTTGTTCTGGGTGTTTTGCTCGCGGCCTGTGCCTGCCTGCGGTCGATTGTTGTTGTTCTGGGTGTTTTTCAGCTTGTGTGCGATTGCACCTGCTCGATCGCTATACAAACAATAACCAATACTCATACAGAAATTCATACTCACAATGAACAATCACGCTAACGCCCTAGTGGCGGTACGCTGCGACTTCCCCCATCCCCTTGCCAAATGACTAGTGCTTAAAGTTGTTTGTCCAATATCTCCGCTGTTTATTATCCGATTGGATTGCAACTCGCACCAAACATGCAAAGCATCTAAAGCTTTAATCATACAAAAAATTAATCCAGTGACTCTAAAACTATATATACTAAGAACATTTTTGTAAATTTGAGGGGGAGGGGGATGAGATATCAAAATAAAAACATAAACTTGGCCTGCCTATGTAATACACGAATCAAAAAAAAAAATTACGTCTCTAGCTCTTATAGTTTCCGAGATCTCGGTGTTCATACAGACAGACAGACAGACAGACGGACAGACGGACAGACGGACATGGCTAGATCGACTCAACTCGTCGTCCTGATCAAGAATATATATACTTTGTGGGGTCTGCCACGCCTCCTTCTGCCTGTTATACACAAATGTCATTTGCACAAACTTAATAGACCCTTTTGTACTTTTTTAAAGTACAGGGTCTAATGAAGAAGAGATGTTAAAAAGAGGAGGCAGCGTTCGAAATATTGAAATAAGTACCCATATTGAAAAGAACGAGCAAATAAATACATAAGTAATGCATATTATTATATGTATGTACAATTCTGAATATTTTTATTTCACTATTTCTAATGTCCCAAATACAGGTCTGAGCTTTAACTACATTTATTAATGCAAATTTTGTTTCGCATCTAAATGATAAAAGCATTATTTGAATTGCCCTCCATTTTTCCGTACGGAATAATTGTTCTGATTTATTTCGTGCAGTTGCCCAATAGCATCCAACACGACCCACACGATGACAATACCTATGAACTTTTCGATATTTCGCTCGTGTTTTTTGTTCAGTGCTGCATAATAAACATTATAGGGATTCCTGAAACTGATTTTGATTTGATTTTGATTTGCTTTTAGATAATCAAAATCAGTTGACGGAATGACCTTTTTTGCGCACTGATTTGATTTTGATTTGCTTATGATTTTCAGAACATCTGGCAACCTTGCCAAGACACTGTTCCTCTTTCTCTTCAAATTCTAAAACATATTTAAAACTTTAAATAATTCAGTAATTTATTATAAAATTACAGAATGCTTACAAAGTGTTCCATTTTCAAATAGCTCTAATAAAAACCAAGTGTTGCCACTAGTTTTCTACATAGTAAACGGTCACACAAGGGTGAACGGTCTCACAGCAAGATAATCAAAATCAAAATCAGCTTCGGAGCTGATTATGCTAAAACTTTTAGTGTGACCGTCATTTCCGTACTTTCTTTGGTCACACACAAAATTTTGTATGGAACAGCTGCGAACAACTGATTGTCATAATCAAAATCAAATCAAAATCAAATCAAAATCAGTTTCAGGAATCCCTATATTGTAAAATTTCGGGATGGTGCATACAGGGCTTATACAGGTAACCTTCGAAAAATATGTATGTTGAAATTGTCTGTTAGAAGTGCAAAATGGCAGCATATTAGTGAGATTCCTAAAACTTATTTTGTTCGCAGCTGCTCCATACAAAATTTGTGTGACCACAGAAAGTACGGAAATGACGGTCACACTAAAAGTTTTAGCATTATCAGCTCCGAAGCTGATTTTGATTTTGATTATCTTGCTGTGAGACCATTCACCCTTGTGTGACCGTTTACTACGTAGAAAACTAGTGGCAACACTTGGTATTTATTGCAGATATTTGAAAATGGAATACTTTGAAAGCATTCTGCAATTTTATAATAAATTACTGAATTATTTAAAGTTTTAAATTTGTTTTAGAATTTGAAGAGAAAGAGGACCAGTGCACTGCAGTGTCTTGAAGTGGACGGAGCCACAGTTTGGCAAGGTTGCCAGATGTTCTGAAAATCAGTAGCAAATCAAAATCAAATCAGTGCGCAAAAAAGGTCATTCCCTTAACTGATTTTGATTTTCTAAAAGCAAATCAAAAGCAAATCAAAATCAGTTTCAGGAATCTCTATATTATGAAACAAAAGATTCTTAACAATATTTATAACTTTATATCACCCTATGATTATTATTATATTATTATTTATAGATAATTATCATTGCACCTGATCGTAACGAATCAATTTAATTACTGTATTATATGGTAGTTACACCAACCGCATCTGCTTGAAAGATTCGAAACTGTGATGCGAGGTGTTTACACCAAACTCGCATCACACGAACAGCTGTTCGCCCTGCAAAAGTAAACAAACATAAGCAGGAAGAAGAAGAGTTTCAAAGCTAAAACGAAATTAAAAAGAAAAATGAGCGGAAATTTAACTTATAATGCGGCACTTGGTGCAATTAAACATTATATGGCTGACTCTAAATTATTAATAGAGCATGTGATAGCGGAGGAGAGTGTTTTGCTAAAACACATTCTCGCTTCCATGACACAACAGCATGGAAGTGCCACCAATTCCAATTTTGAAGATGAGTTTGGACGTAGCCAAAGAACTGTGTGGACCGTAGTAAGTATTTTTATTTATATTTATTAAATCCATAATATTAAATAACTGAATAATTGAATTATTTAGGACAGATTTGGCCAGTTTTGGGAGTTGGACGTTCCTTCAAACAATGAGGTGTTCTTCAAGGGACATTTCAGAATGAGTCGAACTACATTCGATAATCTCGTTCAGCGGCTTCCATCTATGGCCTGATATTGACCCATTTTTTGCCGTTTCCCAGGTGGCTCCTCTGATGCTGATGCCAATGCTGATGTTGACGCCACTTCATAGCTTTCATCTGGGTTGGATTCATGTACGTCTAAAATTGTTAATAAAGAATTTTTAAAAACTATTTTTACTTTGTTTCTTGTGTATTGTCTTACCTGTGCTCTCCTCTACGTAGGCCTGGAAGTTGATGCTTTTCGAAGCATCTAGCACTTGCGCAATTTTGGTGAAGTGCTTCCACTCCGAGGGTGAGCCGCCACTCGGTCCCACACTACATTTTTCCAACCTGAAAGCAAATAATTAGTTCCAATACATAAATTTGTTTGTGGATTACTTACACATATTTTCGCCGCAAGTTGTCTAATTTCGTTTTAATTTCTTGCACAGAGACATTTAATTAATTTGTTGCTGTGCAAGCTCCTCTACCATCTCTAAATATACGTGGGTATTCTTTCGAACGCCACGTAATTCTACCTGTTTTTCGCCCCACAGGTCTATTAAAACATTTTCCTCCGCATCGGTCCATTTTCTTTTCTTCTGCTTTTGAGCCATGTTGAATAATTAATTGTTTTGAATTTATTTGAAAGAAGCGTTTAAAATCAGCTGTTTTCTATCAAAATCGCCCTTTTTTCGTTAGCAAACACTGATTTCTATCGATATATTAGTCAAGATACAGCCACACTTTTCGCATCATACTCGAATCTTTAATGATTCGACTCTTCTTCTACCCACCGGCCGCTTATGGCAAACACGGTTGAAGGTTCCATTCTAACGGGAAAACTCGAATGTTCGGCCAGTCTAAACAGCCTATTAATTGACGTTTTATTAAGTGATAAAAAGCGGCACATTAAGCCAAGACATGAGATTCTCTTTTCTCTTATCTCCAATATAGCAATAAAAAAAACTCGGAAAGCTACAGTCGGATTCAACCGACAGTAGGAGACCCTGTACTTTCCTTCGCACACACACGCACTAACAAACACTCACACATGCACACGTATCGTAAAGTCGCATGCAACCACACATACGCTCGCGCTGCTCCCCCTTTACCAAGTACAGGGAATTGAATCTTGAATATCTCCGGTGTTTATTATCCGATTGAGCCACAATTCACAGCACAGATAAAGATTATAATAAGATTATTGTATGCCAAAACACAAGTTTGTATCTTTAAAATTGTGGGTGTGACAGTTTTTTGCGGTTTTTGGAGGAAGGGGGGGGGGGCAGGTATCAAAAATCGAACACAAACTTGATCTGCTTGCACTGTAGGGGCATCTAACTGCCAAATATGATGTCTCTAGCTCTTACAGTTTCCGAGATCTAGGTGTTCATACAGACGGACAGACAGACAGACGGACATGGCTAGATCGACTCAGCTCGTCGTCCTGATCAAGAATATATATACTTTATGGGGTCTGCCACGCCTCCTTCTGCCTGTTACATACATTTCGAACTTGCACAATCTTAATAGACCCTTTTGTACTTTTTTAAAGTACAGGGTCTAAAAAACTCGGAAAGCTACAGTCGGACGCAACCGATAGTAGCAGACCCTGTACTTTGGTTTGCCCTGGGTGTCGATAACAGCAGCAGCATATATGAACTTACTCACATACACATGCACTTATACATACAAATATACGCTCAAATACAAACAATAACCAATACGCATACAGAAATTCACACTCACAATCAAAAATCACGCATACGCCCTAGTGCCCGCGTACACTGTAGCTTTCCCCCTCCCCCAACCAAATGAATAGTACAGAAAATTGTTTGTTCAATATCTCCGGTGTTTATTATCCGATTGGGCTGCAAATCGCACCAAACATTCAAAGCATCTAAAGCTTTATTCATACAAAATAAATCCAGTGACTCTAAAACTGTATATGCTAAGAACGTTTTTGTAAATTTGAGAGGGAGGGGATGAGATATCAAATTAAAAACATAAACTTGGCCTGCCTATGTAATACACGAATCAAACAACAAAAAAATTACGTCTCTAGCTCTTATAGTTGCCTAGATCTGGATGTTCATACAGACGGACGGACAGACAGACAGACGAACAGACGGACATGGCTATATCGACTCAGCTCGTCGTCCTGATCAAGAATATATATACTTTATGGGGTCTGCCACACCCCCTTCTGCCTGTTACACACAACTGTCATTTGCACAATCTTAATAGACCCTTTTGTACTTTTTTAAAGTACAGGGCCTAATTACAAATATTGAAGACACATATTGTTTAATCTTACAATATTGAAACACATAGAACTTCTGCTGAGAGCATAGAAACCACACGGACAGTATATATAACATCTAAAATAGATTCACAAGCTATTAAAAAATCTGCTTAACATTATAGAATAATTTTTCACGGCCGATAAGGATAACACATTGATAGAGTTACATACAATTGCGGAGTCCTCGCACCACTTGAATATGTCAAGCCTGTTCCCTGTTCCCATTTTCACTTCGAAACCGAAAACGAAGCAAAACGGGTTCGTTTTCAAATTGCTGTTCTCATTTTCGATCCAGTTCGAATTTCGTTTTTGTCTTCGAAGACGAATTCGAAGTTAATTATAAATATATACTAAATATATATTAATAATAAAATTTGCAAACCACATATATAATTATTGTAAATCAAAGAAAAATGCCAGCACCTATAATCGTCTATGCCGAAGAAATACGTCGACGCAAAATAAGAGCGTTGGAGAATGAAGCATATATTACAAACCGCATATATATAATATGTTCTGAACATTTCAAATAATGAAAAAAAAAATAACATTAATTAAAAATTTGCATAAGTTTTTATGTAAATAATACATTCGTTTGCAATTCACTGACACAAAGCTGATCGATTTCAAATCGTAGCAAAAACGAAGAAACGCGAAACAAATTGAAGCAAAACGAAAACGAACATTCGAAATTCGGAACCGCATTTTAGCCAAAAGTAAATCGAATGACCGAATTCGAAAATGGGAACAGGCCTGATTATCCGCTGCCAAAAATTGGCCGAAAATCGTTTTACAACACTATGGACTTTTTTGTCGTAGCTCTCACGACCACTGCTGTCAATTCCGCTTTTTTCCCGTCAAAACTGGCTTTTTTTGAAGACCAACTGCGGGAAAAATTTGTGTATTGCGGGAAGCGGGAATTCTGGCCTTTTTAGAAATTCACTTGGTTTCGATTTTTTTCGATTCTTTTTCGATTTTTTTTTGTGTTGTTAACATTTAAGTACAAAATATGAAAAAGTGGCAGCTTTACGATAGTCACTTAGTCCCTATTTACACGATGAAGTTTTCTCATGAAGTTTTTTTCGATTCCGTTTTGAAACATCTTCGAAAATCACGTCGCATTTACACGGTGAAGTTTCCTCATGAAGTTTTTCTTTTGTTTACATATGTTTCGCAGTATATTTATTATCGATATACATATATTTAATATTTATATTTATATTTATAATAATATTAAATATTATTTATTATAATCAGGCATGCTCCGGTTTTCACTTTCACATATTTTAAGTGCTTTACTTTTCAATCCGCAAAATATTGGTGCTCCGGTTTTCACTTCCACATATTTTATGTGCTTTGAATTCACTGAACTTTTAGTCAGTGAATTGAAAAGTAAATCGCAGTACAGGCGTGAATAAGAACCTGAAAAACATCCACGATATTTTTTACATATTTATTCATCTTTTAAAATTAATTTGCCATACTCCCTATAATAAAATTCATTGTATTTATTTTATAATTTAATATTTAATGAACCTGCCTCATTTTTCATCTGTGCTGGGCGACAACAAAAAGTGAATTCGTGCGTGCGATAACATCGGTATTTGGAACGATATTCGATATATTTGCAGGGACTGCCAGCTCATCGCTAGGAACGTGGTATCTTATTGGAACACTTTTTATATTGATTTTTATGAATGAAAAAGTATATGGGTTGTTAAAATAATAATGCAAAACGTATTAAACAATTAAAATCAATGTATTGCGCATAAATGCATATAACAGGATAAGGAATTTGTGACTTCGTTATTCAAAACAAAAAACCAGCAGCAAAGTTGGCAGCTCTGCAAGAACAATCGGCTGTTTCAGCGGCCGCTTATTACAAAACTAAATTAAATATTTATAGAAGGGCATAAATGTATTTTAATTAATATATTTTTTGCGACAAACATAAAACAAAAAAACAAGTCGAATTCATTAATACAATTAAACAGCTGTTTTTATCGATATTTACTAAAGTATATCGTATGCCATACGTTCCGATATGAGGAAAAAAGTGAAAACCGGAGCACGCAACTTTTGAATTCACGTATTTTCGTCAAAAAGTAAAGCACCTAAAATAAGTGAAAACCGGAGCATGCCTGAATATTTATATTTATATTTGTCCACAACATTGCCACTTTTCTTATTTCCATACAAATTTGTTTACCGCCAAATTTTACTACTCCGATATGTGCTTATCGATAGCTAATTTGCTTACATGCAACCCTGTGCTAATGCGTGTGCAACTCTGTGTTTGCAAACAATCGGAATAGCGCAAAGCAAAATAGACGAAAAGTCGTGCAGCTTGATGGGTCATGCAGTTTTGTCATGAAGTCGAACCCCTCTACACCCCTTGCCGACAAACAGAAACGTCATGAAGAAATATCATGAAGAAACTTCATCGTGTAAATAGGGACTTACAAACAAACAAGAAAATGTGATGGAGTATACAAAAACATCAATTTGATCAAGTGAGACAACATCAGCGACACACACAAACTTTGGTTTGAGGTGATAAACTTTAAAGATTCTGGTGGAAACAGCAGATTTTTTGAGTTGGCAATTGTGGCCATCCAAATGTTGTGTTTGCCCTGGTCAAACTCGGAAATAGAAAGGGCTTTTAGCCAGGGTAACCTAATTAAATCCAAATTAAGGAATTCGATGAGCCTCAGCATGACTTACAGCGTTCTATGCATAAGGTAAAGGTTTAATTTCAAGGAAAAGATGAATACAGTATCATTATTATTTTAATATACAGATACGGTTTGCGAAGGATCGGAAAATGCTGCGTATTGAAGTGCCTGGAAATTATCTGCGCATGATAGGCACTAATATACTAATTCGCGAATGAGGAAGGCCATGAAAATATTGATAAAATAATGGAAATCTTAAAAAAAAATAGTTATTTTTTGAATTTTTTTCGGTTTTTTGATCAGTTATTTTAAGCTTTTTTTTTGGATTTTTTAATCATTATAGGGATTCCTGAAACTGATTTTGATTTGATTTTGATTTGCTTTAAGATAATCAAAATCAGTTGGCGGAATGACCTTTTTTGCGCACTGATTTGATTTTGATTTGCTTTTGATTTTCAGAACATCTGGCAACCTTGCCATGACACTGTTCCTCTTTCTCTTCAAATTCTAAAACATATTTAAAACTTTAAATAATTCAGTAATTTATTATAAAATTGAAGAATGCTTATAAATTATTCCATTTTCAAATATCTCTAATAAACACCAAGTGTTGCCACTAGTTTTCTACATAGTAAACGGTCACACAAGGGTGAACGGTCTCACAGCAAGATAATCAAAATCAAAATCAGCTTCGGAGCTGATTATGCTAAAACTTTTAGTGTGACCGTCATTTCCGTACTTTCTTTGGTCACACACAAAATTTTGTATGGATCAGCTGCGAACAGCTGATTGTCATAATCAAAAGCAAATCAAAATCAAATCAAAATCAGTTTCAGGAATCCCTATATTGTTTTTAAGCTTTCATTCATCCCGTCAAAAACAGCTGTTTTTGCTGGTCAAAAGTTGGCAGCACTGCACCGGACTAGAACTGGAAGAGAATGGTTGCCACTATCGATGTTTTCGAAAGTTTTGTTATGAAACCATCTATACTATCGATTGTTTAAAAAAAAATCTTTAATCCAACTTAGAATACCCCTCGACTAAATATTATGAAAATATATAGTTTTTGCATACAATTGAATTAAATAAAATTTAAAAACATATTTACATTGACTTTACTGCTTCAGAGTATATATTTTTTAAGGAACTTTTTCAAACCAATAAGCCCAGGGGCCTTGTCACTATCTACGTAATCCGAATGCACGCTTCATACATACATAGGTGGTCGAGAAGGTTCGACGTGTTCCCACATGTTTTATAATGCTTATCGCACCGCTTACAATTTGCACACTGGTTGTCTTAAAATGCTACTACTGTTGAAAGGGGAACTTTTGCTCCGGAGTTTCCATAATAAAGCACCTGCAATAAATGTAAACAAACAGTTATATATCGTTTTAAACATACTAAAAGTGTTTTATAAGCATTTTCCACAGACAGTATCTTTCGGTACACTGAGGGAAAAAACGTAGTAAAAATCACTATTTTGTAGTTGAATTGAAAATTTATGGGGATAAGAGTCAAGTTAACACTGAAATTGTAACCTTGACATGGAACCACTTTAATTTGCATTTGATTATGAATTTGTTCAATTCAAGAGTTTTCGTATTAAAATATCATAGTCAAATTGATTACGCCTCCTTTCAATTCAAATACGCACACCTTAAAAAAAAGTGTGATTAACCGCCAATTTAAATTAAATTTTTTACATTTATTAAATTTTGTTTATATTTTACTTTTACATACCAAATTTACTTGTCCGGCTTCGCGGTTCGAACTCACGACTCCTCTCCTTGGTTGACACGCAACGCTGTTCAGTGTCGACTTAGACCCTTGCGCCACAAAGCTTTACCGGTTTGGACATCCCAAATACCAAATACAATTCTTATGAACAGATTGAAAGAATGCAGAATGCGGACGACTCGGGTTCAAGTCCCAGCAGAGAACTACGTTTTTTTATTTTTTGTTTAATTTTATATTTTAAAAAAGTAGGGAAAGCTACAGTCGGACGCAACCGACAGTAGGAGACCCTGTACTTTGGTTTGCCCTGTGCGTCGATAACAGCAGCAGCATATATGAACATACTCACATACACATACACATGCACTTATACATACAAATATACGCGCAAATACAAACAATATCCAATACTCATACAGACATTCATACTCACAATCAAAAATCACGCATACGCCGTAGTGGCCGCGTACACTGTAGCTTCCCCCTCCCCCACCCAAATGCTCAGTACAGAAAATTGTTTGTCCAATATCTCCGGTGTTTATTATCCGATTGGGCTGCAAATCGCACTAAACATTCAAAGCACCTAAAGCTTATTCATGCAAAAAAAGGAAAACAGTGACTCTAAAACTGTACTGGGTATATTTTTGCTAATTTGAGGGGGATGGGGATGACTTTTCAAACATTTGAAACAAACTTGACCTGCCTATGTAATACACAAACCTAACAAAAAAATTAAGTCTCTAGATCTTGTAGTTTCTAGATCTAGATCAGTCAGTCGGACAGACAGACAGGGCTATATCGACTCAGCTCGTCGTCCTGATCAAGAATATATATACTTTATGGGGTCTGCCACGCCTCCTTCTGCCTGTTACACACAAATGTCATTTGCACAATCTTAATATACCCTTTTGTACTTTTGTAAAGTACAGGGTCTAAAAAATCAGTCCAACAACAACTCCAATAGCTTATAAAATTTCCCAACAACAGCAGCGTCGCTATCAAATCGTCTGCTGTATATGTTCTTTTTTTATTCCATTTATTTACTAAACCTATAAATAAGCATCACATACAAGTATTTTTAGTATATGTATGTACAAATTATTTATAGGTGACCGTACTTACGACGATAAGTGACGATAAGTCTAATTCGCGGCGGAGCCACGAAATAAAACAATGAGTTACGATATATACTTTTTATTTGTGTGCTGCAGCGATGCTGGCAGTCACTGCATAAAATTCGAACTGAGACATGGGTACAATAATCAAGTCAAACAAAGCGAAATCGCAACTTATGGTTACGAATCGCACCATAGCGGCCACGCAAATATGCTGTGTTTGCCGGCTATGCAACGACATCCGGCCAAGTGCTTATTCAGCTATCTTGACCAGTGTCATATTTCGGTCAGCGTTCTGCCGGCCGTTGACATTGGTTAACTACTCCCCCTTCAAGTCTAAGGCCGCCCTCGGCCGACCCTATCTCCGCAACGACGTCTCTCAGCTGCTTCCCAGATTTCCTTGCCGTAGTGATGCGTCGATAAGTGAGGCCGACACAGATTATAGTGCAACATAAGGCCACCACGAGGAACGCTATGCTGCACACGTTGTTCGATCCGGCAACTTCCTTAAACTTCTTTATCTCCTCCAGGTTACGTTCATTTAGACGATGAAGGTATGGGAGGCTGAGAACATCCTGGCTGGCGGTGATGTTCAGCATGGGAGAGTTGGCAATCCCGGGGACCCTGTTCTGGGCGTTGTTGTGGTTGATGAATAGAGTCCCATTGATTTTGGCGTTGCTGTTAAAGGTGACGAGGTGTGTGCCCTGCACCTTGATCTCAGTGCCGTTGTCAACTTGGACCACTGCCGAATTATTGTTGATGATTATGATGCCATCGTCCACTTCGGTGATCGCCTCCAGATTACTCGGCTGAATTTCGCAATGCGCCGTGCCCCCTGCGTGGAGTTCTTTTGCGCACGAGGTTTCTAGGGCCAGGCGGCAAAATGTGGCCTCAGGTGAAACGATGCAGCTCCGAAGATTATGTGTCTTTCCATCGCAATCGGCTATGACGTTGTCTGGGACTCTCAAAATGAAGTTTTTATGGACGATGGGGTAAATTGTAATTTTATTGCAAGAAAATTTGACTTTTGGGAATTTAATAACAAAGTGCAAAGAGTTAGTGGATTGTAGGACTTTTATGGACGAGACGGACATAAGGTCACCTATTGGTGTATTTGTGGGTTCCTCTAACCAAATTGATTTTAAGTCTGCGTGGTCTAAAATGTTTGGGCTAACAATGTTGGCCTTTGCAAGCGTGATTGCCAGCATTAAATTTTGTAACTCCATCGACAACATTCTATTCCTAGCCAATAATGTTTCGTAAAGATGGCTAGTGTCGATTTCTGACTCTTTGGTTGCTTTTAGAATTCGGTTGACTGTGGAGGTTAGTTTGTTTATCTGATCTTGGACTCTAGTGTTAATATGGATCTGCCTATTATTAGAATTTATTAATTGCATTTCTGTAAACCTAGTCTTTTCCAAATCGCTAGCATCGGGTGTACCCGCCACAACCTTTAGTATGGATCCTAGGAAATCTAAGCTTCTCCCGACCCTATGATGCGTGCCTAACGCTTGCAACATGTCTCGTAAATGCGTTCCATCTACGATTAGGAGCTTCTTCATATGAGACTGTGGGAACATGTCAACTAAGTTAACCGTTTCTTCCACAACTCGTATGTACTCCGATAGGTTCGCGGAGTGTTTGACATAAGCAAACTCCTCTCATACTAAAATTCGACCACCTATTATGGGAATATACTTGGCGCGTGAGTAGTCAGTGACATGTGCCGTGGCCAATGACAAGGAGAAGACAAGTATTATTCCGAACCTGTGGGGTGAAATATTTCTTACTTTAGTTATTGCCTTATATTTTAGAGAGGTTCCCACCACCAAAAGAAAGACTTAAAAACTTATGCCAAGGTGGCTACGGATACAATATGCCTAGTGGCTGATAAAAACGACTGTTAACTTATAATAACGTGCCTAGTGGCAAAAAATATAAGTGCCTAGTGGCTAAGAATGAAAATAAGGTGTCATTTGAGGTTGTCCTTGTGGACTACCCTCCCCTTAATCAGGACCGTGGTCCCCAGGTCCGCTTGCACGGCTCTTTCTTCGCATAGTGGCGTTAGCTTGTTGCCCAGCCTTCGGTTGGACATAACTAACACCTTTTCGCCAACTGCAAAGACTCTATTCCGCCGTGATGCGTTCTCTCTAGATCTGAGTGCATTTTGAGCGTCTCTGATCTTGTTCTGTATTTTGTCCAGCGGTTCATCTGAACGCGCCTAAACTACGTCAACCGGCCTCCTGTTAATAACAGAATGGATTGACTTGTTATATTCAGTAGCCGCCAACAAAATTACCTCTACTGTGTCACTCATATTCTTATCGATTTTTAGACACCTGGCGAGCTCTAGCAGAGTGCTATGAAAACGCTCTACCTGTCCGTTAGAGACACTGTGCAGCGGTGGTGCATTTGCAATGGTAACACCAAAATTGTTGATCAGCATTGCTGAGATTTTCTGCGAGTTCAATGATGGTTCATTGTCGCAATAGATTGTCTTGGCCTTTGGAAAAAAATTCATTATCTGAAGCAGTGCTGGCTTCAAATCCTCAATGGTTCTCGAAGGAATAGGCTGTACTACAGCAAATTTTGAGAACTTGTCAATGCAAGTGAGGAAAAATTTTTTGTCAGTGGAGAAGATGTCCATGTGTAACATCTCCCCCGTTTGGGAAGGGACTGGCGTTTCACCTAACTCTTGTTTCTTAGGGTGTCTGTCGTATTTAGCCCTTCGACATACCTTGCAATTGAGCGTTATCTCATTTGCTAGTTTTGTCATTTTCGGGAAATAATAGTCCGTTAGGACCTGCTTGACATTCTCTTGCGCTGCTCTGTGGGCGCGATTATGTTCGTCTGTCAATATTTCCCTTCTTTCATTGACGTCGAAGATGTCGGTGACCATCTTCTTACAATGTTGGAATTTTGTAGCTGGGAAGGCCTTGACCAGTTCGTCTTGAATCTGGGCGAGAGTGTGGAAATCGCAATGGATTGCGTTCACCACCTAAGGGTTGACTGCTGTCATTACCTCTTTAATCAAAGATTCCCAGTCTACGAAATGAAGCACATGCCGTGTCTTCTCTCGGAACAATATAATTTTCCTTGTTAAAGGAAACTTTGCCTCCTCGATTACTATCTGATTCCTAAAGCAATTTATTGGCTTATCAGAAGTCTCGATAGTGTAAGTGGCAGAAATTTCACTGTGCTCCGTGGCGGCATCAGAGTTTGGGGCGTTGTTTACAAGGGAATTCACGTTTTGCCGGGACAGTGCATCGGCTACGTGATTTTCTTTCCCGGGCTTGTAAAACAATCGTGCACCGGTCTCGTCGATCCGGGCTTTCCAGCGCTTTATCTTTGCATTGGGGTTTCCCTCCGAAACTGCAAATGTCAAAGGCTGGTGATCTGTAAAAACGTTGATCTCTTTTGCTCCGTACACATATTGACGGAGTTTTGCTAAGGCCCATACAATGGCTAAAAGTTCACGCTCGTTAGTAGCGTAATTCGCCTCTCTGTCCTTTAGCGTTCTAGAAATCATCGTGATCGGGCGGCCGTTCTGTGAGAGGACTGCCCCAATGCCGTACGCTGAAGCGTCGGTGGTCAGGTCGAATGGTCGCTTGTAATCTGGGTACATTAGCATGACCTCTTCTGATGCCAAAATGTTACGCTGTTTTTCATCAAAAAACACAAGAATATTTTTGGACTTGTACTTGCTGACTGTGCCGTTCTCACCTTTTAAGATGTCGGACACTGGTTTTGCGATGGCTGCAAAATCTTTCACAAAACACCTATAATAACTAGCTAATCCTAAGAAGGACCTAACCTCGTATAGGTTCTTTGGCTCAGGGTAGTGCTGGATGGCCCTTACTTTCTCGGGGTCAGTCCTAGCTCCCTTATCGGTGACTATGAAGCCCAGGTATCCTACGCTTGTTTTGAAAAACTTAGATTTTTCTTTAGCGACCCTCATGTTTGCTTCATATAATTTTTTCAGGATCTCGTCAACGTGCTTGACATGATCAACCTCGTTTTTCGAAAAAATTATGACGTCGTCTACGTAGACGTAGCATGTTTTACCGATTTCTTCACGGAGCACATCGTCGATAGCTCTCTGAAAGATGCTTCCCGCGTTCTTTAAACCGAACGGGAGCCTACAAAACTCGCATTTGCCTCCATTTACAGAAAATGAGGTCTTTTCGCGATCGCGTTCCGCCAGAGTTATCTGGTGGTAGCCTGACTTCAGGTCTAGTGTCGTGAAATACTTTGCTTGCCAGAGGTTTGCCAATATCATCGATATGTTTGGCATCGGGTATTTGTCGGCAACGGTTTTTGAGTTCAGTTTTCTGAAATCTATTACCATACGTTTTTTTTGTTGCCTGACTCGTCCATACCTTTTTTATCAACAACCCATATGGGGTTATTATATGGTGATCTGGACTTCTGTATGATTTTGTCTTTAAGGAGGCTTTTCACCTCTGAATCGACGAAATCAGCTACGCCCATAGGATATGGGTATAGTTTGGAGTATATTGGCTCCTCGTTCTCCGTTCGTATGGTCGCTACAACCGAAGTATTGAACGGTAGTGCCTCTTCAGGATCAGCAAAGGCCTTATCTCTGAGCTTTATCATCTGTGTGAAGCTCGCCTTAACGCATGACGGAGGCTGTATGTCTGCAGCTGTCGTGAGATTAACGCTTACGCATTTGTGATACCGGATAGTCTCAGACTTGCAGCCTACTCTTAGTTGCTTATTTTTTAAGCATAAGTCAACTCCTGCTTGAGCCAGGAGGTCATGACCTATTATAACATCGAATGTTGACAGGTTATGTAATAGAAAAAATGGGGCAGTTACGCCGAAGATATGTAACAGACATTTTTCTGTCACTTTGTTGGAGCCATGGATTGAATGAATCGTGAATGGCTTTTCGACAGGGGTAACAAACTTTAATTGCTGGAAAGGCTTTATGTAGCTCTTTGCAGCGCCCGTGTCGATTAAGAACTTTTTGCTGACCCCTGCTACTCTGCGCCGGACGTACGGCAGCAGGGACTCTCCCCTAAAAAATTGACCGCATCGCGATCTGAATCTGCGTCGCTGTCAATGTCGTTAACGGCTGCAGTGGCCATCTCATTGTATGCAGCATGCGCTTGTGCCTGCGCTTGCGCTTGCGACGTGTCGGCAGCAATGTGATCGACTCTTTGTCGCCTACCCTGCCCAGGCGTGCGCTCAGAAGCGGATCGCTTTGACGTTTGAGCGTAGTTATTAGCCGGGAGATTTGATTTAGAAAACCCCGTTTGTTGACGGAACTTGGACGAGGATGGGTCCACGTCCATTGGCTCAGGCACGTCTGAGTTGTTTGACCTGTTTTGTGCCTGGTCACCTTGCTTGTTGTTCTGTTGCTGCCTAAAATGTGGAGACTTAACCTGTTTTGGGTTGAATTTTTGGTCTTTGCCCTGAGGCTTCTGTTCTGCTCTGTGGGCTTTATCTTCTAGGCTTCTGGCAAAGCTAGCCGCGAAAGCATACCTTTCGTGGTTTGACTCGACCTCTTGCGCGAGGGCCAAAGCCGAAGGTATTTCTTTAGGCTTTGCAGCAAACAGTACATCTGTGAGACTACGCTTGAGCCCTGATATGAATACTCGCAACGCATCGTCGCGGAACTTTTCACGTAAGCCCTTCGCTAGGGCCGGCTCGTAACACATGTTGACCTTGTTTGTCAGCAGTGTGAGCTTTTTTTCTACTTCATCATAATATTGAAGCAGCGACATGCCGCCTTGCCTCAACGTGCCTAGCTCCTGTACAATGACATGCATTGGGCGCTTGTCACTGTATGTGAAGTCGAGGCGATTTATGATCGCAAGAACTGCATCGGCAGGGCCTCGAACTTTGCTTCTTATCATTAGTACCGCCTGGTAATGGCGTGAGCTGCCGTTATACGGTTTGAATATTTCGCAGGCAGCCAATGCTCCCTGTCTCCAAGATACATATGATTCTTGGACCCCTGCAAATTCTTGCAGGCCCTTGACGGCATCTAATGGCTCGTCACAAAGTACGTCGTTTCTTATTTGTACTGCAGCATATGTCTGCACTTCTGGCTGGGTAACACAAACTGTCGCTATCTGACTCGACAATTCGTCGATTCTTTGTGTGAGGGCTTGTTGTTGCTGCTGGTGTCTAACTGCCTGCTTAGCTAAAGCGTTGGCGATAGCTGCCTCTACAACGACTCTAAGCTGGACTGGATCCATCATTGCCTGAGGATTTCTGACTTTAATGACTCTATTTCTGACTCTGAATCACTAGGGTCTTGCCTCTTGTTTCTGTAATGAGAAAACTGCGAGCTCATGGGCTCTGGTACTGACTGTATAGTCTGGGGGTCGTATTACAGTGCACAAATGCTGACGTTATAAACAAACACGGGCCTATTCACAAGTCAACCAAAAAAATGTATTAAATGTATATTTTTTTTATTATTTAGCCAATATTCAATTTACAAGTTACAAAAAGTAAGGCTTATGCGTGGTAAGTTAAGTTATGTGCAGAAGGAACTCCACTTACATGTTTTTGTAGTTTTAAGGCAGTTATAATGGTGAAGGCGTTGCTCCCGCGCTGCAGTCACTGGTTCGTTGTTTTTTTGTTTTTGTTGTTTTTTGTTTGTTGTTGTTTTGTTTTTTTTAACTCGCTCAACACTGTGTGTTGGGGTTTTATTTTTAGACCCTGTACTTTAAAAAAGTACAAAAGGGTCTATTAAGATTGTGGAAGTCCGAAATGTATGTAACAGGCAGAAGGAGGCGTGGCAGACCCCACAAAGTATATATATTCTTGATCAGAACGACGATCTGAGTCGATCTAGCCATGTCCGTCTGTCCGTCTGTCTGTCCGTCTGTATGAACACCTAGATCTCGGAAACTGTAAGAGCTAGAGACATCATATTTGGCAGTTAGATGCCCCTATAGTGCAAGCAGATCAAGTTTGTTTTAGATTTTCGATACCTCCCCCTCCTCCCCCAAAAATCTACCACGCCCACAATTTTAAAGATACAAACTTGTGTTTTGGCATATGATAATCTTATGATAATCTTTATCTGTGCTGTGAATTGTGGCTTAATCGGATAATAAACACCGGAGATATTCAAGATTCAATTCCCTGCAATAGGTAAGGGGGGAGCAGCGCGAGCGTATGTGTGGTTGCGCGCGACTTTACGATATGTGTGCATGTGTGAGTGTTTGTTAGCGTGTGTGTGTGCGAAGGAAAGTACAGGGTCTCCTACTGTCGGTTGCACCCGACTGCAGCTTTCCGAGTTTTTTTTTAGGTTTACAGGTTTGTGTTTTGTTGTTGTTGTTTTGCTGTTTTTTTTTTTTCACTCACTCAACACTGTGTGTTGGGGTTTTGTTGTCTATTTATTATTATTAGTTTCTTTTAAGTGTTATTTATTATACTGGTACACTTCACTGCGCGTGTTGTTAAATGCACTTCGCGTGGGTAACTATCGTTGGGCGCCAATTATTTATAGGTGACCGTACTTACGACGATAAGTGACGATAAGTCTAATTCGCGGCGGAGCCACGAAATAAAACAATGAGTTATAATATATACTTTTTATTTGTGTGCTGCAGCGATGCTGGCATTCACTGCATAAAATTCGAACTGAGACATGGGTACAATAATCAAGTCAAACAAAGCGAAATCGCAACTTATGGTTACGAATCGCACCATAGCGGCCACGCAAATATGCTGTGTTTGCCGGCTATGCAACGACATCCGGCCAAGTGCTTATTCAGCTATCTTGACTAGTGTCATATTTCGGTCAGCGTTCTGCCGGCCGTTGACATTGGTTAACTTACATATCACGAACAGAACATTATTACAACAGCACCTTCTCGTCGTACTTCGTCTTATCCCGCGCTGATATGTCTAACCTGCGCAGCTTTCGCATGGTCAGCGTAGCAAACTCGCTGACCGCTTCCCACGCGTCCGAGCCTGTAGCAACTTTGGCACCAAATTGTGATCATCGAACGCGCCTATGCGTCGACACAGCGCCTCTCTTTATGTGAGAACCTCTGGCACTCTAGCAGCACGTGTTTTGCGTCCGCTGCCACTTCTCCGGCCACCAGGTGCATGCCGGGCTGGGTGCGTGCCCAAAACCATGCAGTTATTTCCTAAAGCCTTTCCACTCAGGAGCTAGGACGGGTAGTTGCTCACCTGGCCATACATCCAAGTTCAACGGCCTTTGGCTGACTGCTTCCAGCGGGTCTGCTATCTCTGCAGTCCACTTCTGGCCTCCAACTTGATTTCGGCGTAGGTGGTCGAGTCACGCGCTTTCCATTTCTCCTCGGCTTCCCTGGCCAGCTTATCAATGGGCACGACACTGGATATTACCAGGGCTGCGTTATCGGAGACCGTTCTAAAAGCACAGCATACCCTTAGGGCGCATAGCCGGTAGACAGATTCCAGGCAACGCCTAATCGCCTTGGTCTCCAGAGCCGATGCCCAGATTGGAGCTGCATATAGGATGGTTGACCGGACCACACTTGTCAGCAGAACTCTTCGGCACTTCCTCGGGTCCCTAGTGTTCGGTAGAATCCTAGCCAAAGCCCTGGCGCAAACCGCTGCCTTCCTTGCCGTAAACTGAATGTGCTCGCGAAAACTGAGCCTGCAGTCCAGTGTTGCCAATTTGTCCTTTTTCCGGACAGATCTGTCCTTTTTTAAACTGGCATTGCCGGAAAAATTCTAAAACGTCCCCTGTCCGGAAAAAATGTTTTTTTTTATATAATCTATCCTTTTTTCATCCTTTTTTTATTTTTGTAAACCCGCTCATACAACTTATCATTATCAACAACGTGGCATCGCTTTCATATTATGATTTTACGTATTCGATAAGCATTTTGATTGCAATCGAAATTATGTGTCTCGATTGGCGGTTGACTGTGTTTTGATTATTGGCTTATAATGCATATTTCAACTTTTCCAAAGAGAAATAAACCAAGTTATACTCCAAGTATTGCAAGTGCAGTTTAAATGCAATAATTTTCCAAATACGAGCGATGAGCAAAAAAAAAAAAAAAACATGCAAAATGCAGTGTCCTTCGCTCAGGTGAACAAATTACCGTTTACACCAGTTTTAACTTCTGCCGTTCGTCAGGAAGCCTTTAACCGTTAACCTATGTTAACTAATGCTCAAGTACTCCATGAAAATAGTGAATTTCTATGAATAAATATCTGAATATTAATAAAATAAAGTTGTCCTGTTTTTTTGTCCTTTTTTTTTAATCTATCCTTTTTCTGTCCGTTTTTCCGGGCTCATCTGTCCTTTTTTTTTTTTTGGTGAGGAGTTGGCAACACTGCTGCAGTCCAACCAGACCCCTAGGTACCGAATAGCACGCATCGAGGTTATCTCCGCTCCACCAATGCTGATTTTAGCTAGCTTTACACGCTTCCTGCTAGATTGCCAAACCGCCTTGGTCTTTTCGACCCACGGATTCTAACCAAGAGCTAATCCTTGTGAATGCCCTATTAGCCGCCGCTTCCACCGACGACATGATTACCGACCGCTACTCGCTCACGTCGCCTGCAATCCGATTGTACTCACCCTTTGAGGCATATCGAGACGCAGGAGTCCGTTGTACATGACTCTCCACAACAAGGGGCCAAGAATGGACCCTTAGGGAACACCCGCAGAGACACGACGAGACTCTGTGTCGTCGACGGATTGAAAAAGGAGGACTCTGTTTACAAAATAACTGTTCACGATGCGTATGAGATACTCTGGCTCCCTGAAAGTGATCAGCGCTCCCAGGATACTGTCCCAGTCTGCGGTGTTAAACTCGTTTCTGACATCCATACTCTTCAGTCTTTTTTCCTTGTATTTTGCCATACAAATTGCCTATATATGCTTGCACACACACACACACAAACGCATATGAACAGCAGACGTTTTTTTCAGTGATGCTCGCGACGCTGTTGCTGATATTAATAAAGAATTAATTGTTGGTAACTAAGGTGTGGAATCGCGCTCAATTTTTTTTTTTTTTATTTAAAAAATTTTTTGCCTGCGGTATACATTTTTTCTCACCATTTCACGCTTGCTCCCCACAGACCACATTCAGACCTGTTCTAACATTTCGATTCCGAGCAAAAATGCTTGTTTTGAAACGAGTGCCTTTGAGCAGTTTGAATGAAAACGATTTGGCAAATTTAACATGTATATGGGTGTTTTTCCGCCCTGTACTAATTTTTCTATGAAATTTCAGATTTTTGGAGATTATAAAATTGTTTTGTTTGAATGGCTTTCATGGAATTTTCATGTAAACTTTAATTTATAAAATATGCTTCTTATTTTGCCTAGTACAACTAAACCGACAACGTCTGGCATTTCGACTCGTTTTGTGAGGAGTCGCTTGGCAGAGATGTCAACTTGAGTAAAAATATGTATAGGAGTTTTTAGTTTTGGTTATATACGGTTATATATTTGGTTATAAATGTTGCTTAAAATATGTATACGTAGGTTTTGTTTAAAATATATTTGGACGAAAACAGTAATTAAAAAAATTATTAGCGAGTGTAAGTAATCGTTTCATTCGATAATTGACATCTTATCGATAATAAAAATTATATCGACAACGAAGCTTACACACAGCTGACTGCAACTGCAACTATGTAAGTAATTTAAATTATTCCTCTATTTTCTATTTGGTAATGTTTGATGAGTGCTGGCATTTTATATATTTGAAACAACTATGTTTTCGTTGGTGGAAAGCCCAAATGTCAAACATCTGTTTTCTACGATATATATTTGTTATCGAATCGTTATGAAAACGAGTATAATAGGCTGTTTATAGGCTGTTTAGACTGGCCGAACATTCGAGTTTTCCCGTTAGAATGGAACCTTCGGCCGTGTTTGCCATAAGCTGCCTGTGGGTAGAAGAAGAGTCGAATCATTAAAGATTCGAGTATGATGCGAAAAGTGTGGCTGTATCTTGACTAATATATCGATAGAAATCAGTGTTTGCTAACGAAAAAAGTGCGATTTTGATAGAAAACAGCTGATTTTTAACGCTTCTTTCAAATAAATTCAAAACAATTAATTCAATTATTCAGTTATTTAATATTATGGATTTAATAAATATACATAAAAATACTTACTACGGTCCAACCAGTTCTTTGGCTACGTCCAAACTCATCTTCAAAATTGGAATTGGTGGCACTTCCATGCTGTTGTGTCATGGAAGCAAGAATGTGTTTTAGCAAAACACTCTCCTCCGCTATCACATGCTCTATTAATAATTTAGAGCCAGCCATATGATGTTTAATTGCACCAAGTGCCGCATTATAAGTTAAATTTCCGCTCATTTTTCTTTTTAATTTCGTTTTTGCTTTGAAACTCTTCTTCTTCCTGCTTATGTTTGTTTACTTTTGCAGGGCGAACAGCTGTTCGTGTGATGCGAGTTTGGTGTAAACACCTCGCATCACAGTTTCGAATCTTTCAAGCAGATGCGGTTGGTGTAACTACCCTATAAGACTAGTATAAGTCGATCGAAAACTACAACAAGTACGATCGAAATCAAATAGTTTTCCCCCAAAATGACTCGATATTCAGAATAGGTCTGATTAATTATTAATAGAAAATCAATAGCAATCATAAATGATTCTAATACGCACTTTTCGTAAAAGGCACCAACATTACGCTTGTGAGTCGAGCGACACATATCAAGCTTAATAAAAATGTACCGTTTTTGTCTATCCATTGTCGCGAGCATCACTGACAAAAACGTTCGCTGTATATGTGCGCTTGTGTGTGTGAATGTGCAAGTGAATATAGGAAAATACAACGAAAAAATCAAACTTTGACGATTTTTCCTGACTAAACTAAACTTTTCCGCAAGATAATTCTTTCATCACAATTCATGATTAATCGAGGTTTTTTTAGACCCTGTACTTTAAAAAAGTACAAAAGGGTCTATTAAGATAGCGCAAGTCCGAAATGTATGTAACAGGCAGAAGGAGGCGTGGCAGACCCCACAAAGTATATTCTTGATCTGGACGACGAGCTGAGTCGATCTAGCCATGTCCGTCTGTCTGTCTGTATGAATACCTAGATCTCGTAAGTTGTAAGAGCTAGAGACATCATATTTGGCAGTTAGATGCCCCTATAGTGCAAGCAGATTAAGTTTGTTTTAGATTTTTGATACCTCTCCCCCCTCCCCCAAAAACCGCGAAAAACCACCACAATTATAAAGATAGAAGCTTGTGCTTGGGCATACTATAATCTTATGATAACCTTCATCAGTGCTGTAAATTGTGGCCCAATCGGATAATAAACACCGGAGATATTCGAGATTAAAATTTCCGTACTAGGCAAGGGGGAGCAGCATGCACAGAATATATGTACATATGTACATAAGTGTGTATGCGTGCTTGCGTCTGACCTTGCGATGTGTGTGTGTGTGTGTGTGTGTGTGTGTGTGTGCATTGTTAGCCTTAGCTGCTGCAAAGGAAAGTACAGGGTCTCCTACTGTCGGTTGCATCCTACTATAGCTTCCGAGTTTTTTTAATCTAAGAGACGGGGTTGGTAATTATCTATTAGTGGAGCCCCTTCCAAAAAAAAAAAAAAAAAAAACCATAGATAGGGGGTACTTCAACTAGCATTTGGGTATCAAAATTATGTTGGGGACGCTTTTAGTTTAGCCACAACAAATCTTTAAAGTTTGGCCTAATTCCCATACAAAATGCTAGCAAACACGCACACTGACAAATTATGAATACACAAAATTCAAGCGCCTGTCTGTGTGCTCGTCGCGGTACAGTGGTCTGTGAAGCTTAAAATTTTTGTCAAATTTTGCTTAGCGTAAATACTGTGTTTACATATATTTATTTATATTTTATATATTTTCACTTTTCACACTTTAAATATACTTATGCGTGAAATATAAATAAATCAAAAATTTTACAACGTAAAATACGTAGTAATTAACTTTTTTTTATTTTTTTTATTTCAATATGAAGATTATATTGTATATCAAATTATAAAGGAAAAAAGAATATGCAAAGTAGCGCCGCAGACAAGAAATTTTTTTTTCAAAAAAATTTCTCGCCTGCGGCGCTACTTTGCGTTTTCTTTTGCCTAATGTTCATAACAATACTCTTCTTTTACCTAATCAAACTTTAAGTCCATTTGTATAATATTCATCTTCTTAGGAAACGAAAAATGCGTTTCGCGACTATTGGTCGCGACATTGTGGCGCTTAGATCGGGAGCATGCATTTTGTGTATTCATAATTTGCGCATTGTGTATCGAATTAAGGTTAATCTTCAAAAATGAATTGCGACTAAAATGTACGTCTTAATATTAAATAGTCGTTAATTACTAAGTATTTTACGTTGTAAACTGTTTGTTTTATTTATATTTCACGCATAAATGTATTCAAAGTGTGCAAAGTTTCGACATATATAGTATTTAAACTAAGCACAATTTGACAAAAATTTTAAGCTTCACAGACCACTGTACCGATCACACAGACAGGCGCTTGTCATTGTGCGCGTGTTTGCGTAGCAACGGTTTTCAAGCACATTTTGTATGGGAATTAGACAAAACTTTAAAGATTTATTGTGGCTAAACTAAGAGCGTCCCTAACATAATTTTGATACCCAAATGCTAGTTGAAGTACCCCCTATCTATGGTTTTTTTTTTTTTTTTTTTGGAAGGGGCTCCACTAATAGATAATTACCACGGGGTTAAAATAGATATGTATTTACCTAGGATTCTTCCACAGAGCATCATTTGAAGCATTCGAGCCAAGTGTGACACACTTGTTTATACTAAACCCCATAAGGCTCGCCTGTACATTCAAACGTCACTCGGTAGCAATGTACTTTTCGAATGGCATTCGTTCCGAAGTTTTTCAGAATTTTTATAGATCACGCGATGATTTCGTGCTATCACCTCCATATCAAGCTATTCTGCCAATGAAAATAAAGCATAAATTGCGTGTCAAATAAAATATTTGAAAATGTTTTATTTTGAATGCGTTAACAATGAAAATGATGACATTTATTTTTTGGTTCTCCATACTTTTTATGTACACTCAGAGAAAGAAGCCATGTGAAAAATGACTTGGTCGTAGTTACATTTTTTTTATTCCGAAAACACCTAAAAATAAACACAAATGTACTTAATTTGACTAAAATCATATTCAATTCGCAAATAAATATGAATCTTGTCAAATCAAAGTTGAAAGTGTTCAATTCAATATCAAATCAACTTCAATTCAACTACAGAATTGCTTGATTTGACTAAAAACATATTAAATGTGAAAACAAATATGCATCTATTCAAATCAACAACGAACAACATTAACGCTGAACAAAAATCGAAACAGTTATGTTCGCATTCTTTGGTGTCTATTCGTAATGCGCGATACACATACATACATAAATATGTCGAACTTTATTAGTTTGTTCTTTCGTTCTTGCAGTAAGAATTTAGTACTGACATAAAAATATTACTATTTTTTTTAGACCCTGTACTTTACAAAAGTACAAAAGGGTATATTAAGATTGTGCAAATGACATTTGTGTGTAACAGGCAGAAGGAGGCGTGGCAGACCCCATAAAGTATATATATTCTTGATCAGGACGACGAGCTGAGTCGATATAGCCCTGTCTGTCTGTCCGACTGACTGATCTAGATCTAGAAACTACAAGATCTAGAGACTTAATTTTTTTGTTAGGTTTGTGTATTACATAGGCAGGTCAAGTTTGTTTGAAATGTTTGAAAAGTCATCCCCATCCCCCTCAAATTAGCAAAAATATTCCCAGTACAGTTTTAGAGTCACTGTTTTCCTTTTTTTGCATGAATATGCTTTAGGTCCTTTGAATGTTTAGTGCGATTTGCAGCCCAATCGGATACTAAACACCGGAGATATTGGACAAACAATTTTCTGTACTGAGCATTTGGGTGGGGGAGGGGGAAGCCACAGTGTACGCGGCCACTACGGTGTATGCGTGATTTTTGATTGTGAGTATGAATGTCTGTATGAGTATTGGATATTGTTTGTATTTGCGCGTATATTTGTATGTATAAGTGCATGTGTATGTGTATGTGAGTATGTTCATATATGCTGCTGCTGTTATCGACGCACAGGGCAAACCAAAGTACAGGGTCTCCTACTGTCGGTTGCGTCCGACTGTAGCTTTCCCTACTTTTTTAAAATATAAAATTAAACAAAAAATAAAAAAAACGTAGTTCTCTGCTGGGACTTGAACCCGAGTCGTCCGCATTCTGCATTCTTTCAATCTGTTCATAAGAATTGTATTTGGTATTTGGGATGTCCAAACCGGTAAAGCTTTGTGGCGCAAGGGTCTAAGTCGAGACCGAACAGCGTTGCGTGTCAACCAAGGAGAGGAGTCGTGAGTTCGAACCGCGAAGCCGGACAAGTAAATTTGGTATGTAAAAGTAAAATATAAACAAAATTTAATAAATGTAAAAAATTTAATTTAAATTGGCGGTTAATCACACTTTTTTTTAAGGTGTGCGTATTTGAATTGAAAGGAGGCGTAATCAATTTGACTATGATATTTTAATACGAAAACTCTTGAATTGAACAAATTCATAATCAAATGCAAATTAAAGTGGTTCCATGTCAAGGTTATAATTTCAGTGTTAACTTGACTCTTATCCCCATAAATTTTCAATTCAACTACAAAATAGTGATTTTTACTACGTTTTTTCCCTCAGTGTACCGAAAGATACTGTCTGTGGAAAATGCTTATAAAACACTTTTAGTATGTTTAAAACGATATATAACTGTTTGTTTACATTTCTTGCAGGTGCTTTATTATGGAAACTCCGGAGCAAAAGTTCCCCTTTCAACAGTAGTAGCATTTTAAGACAACCAGTGTGCAAATTGTAAGGGGTGCGGTAAGCATTATAAAACATGTGGGAACACGTCGAACCTTCTCGACCACCTATGTATGTATGAAGCGTGCATTCGGATTACGTAGATAGTGACAAGGCCCCTGGGCTTATTGGTTTGAAAAAGTTCCTTAAAAAATATATACTCTGAAGCAGTAAAGTCAATATAGGGATTCCTGAAACTGATTTTGATTTGATTTTGATTTGATTTTGATTATGACAATCAGCTGTTCGCAGCTGTTCCATACAAAATTTTGTGTGTGACCAAAAAAAGTACGGAAATGACGGTCACACTAAAAGTTTTAGCATAATCAGCTCCGAAGCTGATTTTGATTATCTTGCTGTGAAACCGTTCACCCTTGTGTGACCGTTTACTATGTAGAAAACTAGTGGCAACACTTGGTTTTTTTAAAGCTATTTGAAAATGGAATACTTTGTAAGCATTCTGCAATTTTATAATAAATTACTGAATTATTTAATGTTTTAAATATGTTTTAAAATTTGAAGAGAAAGAGGAACAGTGTCATGGCAAGGCTGCCAGATGTTCTGAAAATCAAAAGCAAATCAAAATCAAATCAGTGCGCAAAAAAGGTCATTCCGTCAACTGATTTTGATTATCTAAAAGCAAATCAAAATCAAATCAAAATCAGTTTCAGGAATCCCTATAATGTAAATATGTTTTTAAATTTTATTTAATTCAATTGTATGCAAAAACTATATATTTTCATAATATTTAGCCGAGGGTTATTCTAAGTTGGATTAAAGATTTTTTTTTAAACAATCGATAGTATAGATGGTTTCATAAGAAAACTTTCGAAAACATCGATAGTGGCAACCATTCTCTTCCTGTTCTAGTCCGGTGCAGTGCTGCCAACTTTTGACCAGCAAAAACAGCTGTTTTTGACGGGATGAATGAAAGCTTAAAAACAATGATTAAAAAATCCAAAAAAAAAGCTTAAAATAACTGATCAAAAAACCGAAAAAAATTCAAAAAATAACTATTTTTTTTTAAGATTTCCATTATTTTATCAATATCTTCATGGCCTTCCTCATTCGCGTATTAGTATATTAGTGCCTATCATGCGCAGATAATTTCCAGGCACTTCAATACGCAGCATTTTCCGATCCTTCGCAAACCGTATCTGTATATTAAAATAATAATGATACTGTATTCATCTTTTCCTTGAAATTAAACCTTTACCTTATGCATAGAACGCTGTAAGTCATGCTGAGGCCCATCGAATTCCTTAATTTGGATTTAATTAGGTTACCCTGGCTAAAAGCCCTTTCTATTTCCGAGTTTGACCAGGGCAAACACAACATTTGGATGGCCACAATTGCCAACTCAAAAAATCTGCTGTTTCCACCAGAATCTTTAAAGTTTAGCACCTCAAACCAAAATATGTGTTGTCGCTGATGTTGTCCCACTTGATCAAATTGATGTTTTTGTAGACGCCATCACATTTTCTGGTTTGTTTGTAAGTGACTATCGTAAAGCTGCCACTTTTTCATATTTTGTACTTAAATGTTAACAACACAAAGAAAAAATCGGGAAAAAGCCAGTTGAATTTCTAAACAAAAGCCAGAATTCCCGCTTCCCGCAATTCACAAATTTTTCCCGCAGTTGTTCTTCAAAAAAAGCCAGTTTTGACGGGAAAAAAGCGGAATTGGCAGCAGTGGTCCGGTGTCTCTCTCGCTGTGTGTTACCACACTCTGCACGAGTGCGAGCGAGATGGCCCGTCAGTGTGGCCGTCTGCACATAAGGCAAAAATCCCTTTCCTAACATAAATACATTAACAAATAAAACTAACCGCTCCTTGCAGAGGGAAACACATCATTGTCCTGAAAATAGCATTGTTAATGTTAATAGAAGGTACAGGGATTTGTGCCAAATCTAATTACCTGTGGAAATAGCTATGAATTTGGAGCTTTAATTTGAAATAAATGGCTCAGGGTTCCCACATTGTCCTACAGTGGTGTTAATATTATTCATTTTTGGTACATTTTTACATTTTCAAGTGGGTTTCCAGACAACTTGCTCGCTTTCGACATTGAGGTTAAGTTTAAATTACCGACTGACGGCCTGGTATAGTTGTTCTGCATTTTAGTGACTATCTGTGAAGAAAAATGGCTTTATCGATTCCAAAAGCACCCGGAGTAGCGCAAATGCTAAAGGATGGCGCCCGAGTAAGTGAAATAAACATAAAAAACTAAGAATTTTTTGTTTCCCATAGGAATTTCATATAAATTTTATATAAAACATGGCCATGCGATGTCGATGCGCGTGATTAGTCATCGCAGATGTTCTCATGTTAAACTTAGTAAATTAATATGCGTTTAAATGTCTGCTCCTATAATGTTTCGATTTATTAGATGTACAGCGGCTTGGAGGAAGCGGTCTATCGCAACATCACAGCCTGCAAGGAGTTCGCACAGACAATGCGTTCTGCCTACGGTCCGAATGGAATGAATAAAATGATTATTAATCATATCGAGAAGCAATTTGTGACAAGTGATGCAGGCACTATAATGCGTGAGCTAGATGTGGAGCATCCGGCTGCTAAATTAATTGTGATGGCCAGTCAGATGCAGGACGCTGAAGTCGGTGATGGAACCAATTTCGTGGTTGTTTTGGCAGGTGGTCTTCTTGAGGCAGCGGAGGAGCTACTTCGTTTGGGCATTACCACGTCTGAAATTGCTGATGGCTATGAGAAGGCTTTGACAAAGTCATTGGAGATACTGCCAAAGTTGGTGTGTCATAAGATTGAGGACTATCGTGATGCCGATAAGGTCAAAGAAGTGATGCGAACAGCCATCATGTCTAAGCAGTATGGTCAGGAGGACTTTCTCAATGATCTGGTGAGCAAAGCCTGCGTCTCTATATTGCCCGATGAGGGCACCTTCAATGTCGACAACATTCGTATCTGTAAGATTCTGGGAAGTGGTCTGTCGAAATCAGAGGTTGTGCGCGGCATGGTATTCAAGCGGTTCGTGGAGGGTGATGTTACCTACGCCGAGAAAGGAAAAATTGTTATATTTTCCTGCCCCGTCGATATCATTCAGACGGAAACCAAGGGTACTGTGTTAATCAAATCAGCGGATGAACTAATGAACTTCTCTTCCGGCGAAGAGAGCCTCCTGGAGGCTCAAATCAAAGCTATTGCCGATGTCGGCGTAAAAGTTGTCGTTTCCGGTGGCAAAGTTGGAGACATGGCTTTACATTTCCTTAACAAATATGGCATGATGGCGGTACGTTTGAATTCCAAATTCGATTTGCGACGTTTAAGCCGTTCCGTGAATGCAACGGTGCTACCCAGAATAACAACTCCCAGCCAAGAAGAGTTAGGTTACTGCGACAAAGTCTGCATCGAAGAGCTAGGTGATACCACAATTGTGGCCTTCAGGTATGTAAACGTGCATATAATTTAGATCATTCATTATTTAAAGCGTGTATTGCTTTGCAGGAATGAGGGAAAGGATTCTCGCATTGCCACCATTGTCATCCGTGGTGCCACAGATAATTTTATGGATGATATCGAGCGTGCTGTAGACGATGGTGTCAACAATTTCAAATGCCTGAGTCGTGATGGACGTTATCTGCCTGGTGCTGGCGCTACAGAAATAGAGCTAGCCACACAACTGGCAGCCTATGCTGATACACTGCCTGGCTTGGATCAGTATGCTGTGCGCAAGTTTGCCAATGCTCTGGAAGTATTCCCCAAGGCTCTGGCCGAAAACTCTGGCATCAATGGCACTGACATTGTTAACCAAATGTACCTCGCCCATAACTCAGACCAGGGCAAAACCATTGGCTTTGATATCGAGGCTGAAAAAGCGTCAACAATCGATGTAACCAAATCGAAGGTCTTTGATCTCTATCAAGCCAAGTACTGGGGTCTGAAATACGCCGTTGGGGCTGCCACAACCATATTAAAAGTGGATCAAATTATTATGGCAAAGCGAGCCGGTGGACCCAAACCACGTCAGGCAGCGGGCAGCGACGATGAAAGTTAGATTTCTTTACAGCATTAACATTTCTTTGCTTACTTAACAACATTAGTCTGACAGACATCAGAAGGCGTCATTTATGTGTTTTCATACACTAATATAAATTGGGAATTTCATTAACAAAACACACACAAAGCACTCACCTAAACAGATTTATTGTATTAATAAAACTAAACATACAAAAAACTGAAAACGATTGTTTATTAACGGGGAAGGAATTGAGGCAAACATAAATAAAACACAAATTTTTGGTGTCTCCGCTAGATAACTCATCTAAGCTTTTTATTTCAAGCTAAGTTATATTGGTGTTGTTTGTTCGTTTTGGAGTACATAACAATTCAAATGCGAATGCGCTGATACATTTTCATTATTTTTGTTCGAATAAAATACGACATCGTTGTCATTTTCAAATTGAAGATAATAAAGTTCTTAAAGTGTGTAAATCTCATACTTGGTATTTCGTGCATATATTATAATTCAATTCGGTGTATGTATATTTCGTGTAACTATTAGCTATAATATGCCAGTTGTAAATATGAATAACAAGCTGCTAAGTTTGTCTGTCTTAAGCAATTGCAACAATCCGTGCTCCATTGAATGTGTTACAATTGTTTACCAGCAAACAAATTTAATTTTAAACTAAAACCCTTATATCAAGCTCAAGATCATGAAATGAAACTTGCGTTTGATCGAAAATTGTTTTCAAAATACTTTTTTTCTGTACCTAGTCCAATAGTTTCGGTCTAAAAATCCACAAGGAAATAGGAAGGGTTGCAGGCCTTTTAATAAGATTTTGAACAATTTTCTGCTGAATGCTCACAACAGCAGAACAGAGTTCAAAACCTGTTTGAAAACGTCTTCGCAAGGAATTAATGTGTTGTCAAGAATCCGTGATTGAAAAGGAACATAAAAAATGTTGCCAAAAATGTTCTGTAAATGCAATAATGGATGAACCAATTCAATAAGATTTCCAAAGTAATTACTGACAGAGCAAATCATCATATTTATCGTGTCATCTTTAATGAAATGAGTGTAATTTTTGTATGGTATGGCAATTTAATGTGAAATGGATGTTTATCTCGTGTGGGAGAACCGTATTCTATCATTCCAATACCATACAAATATGCCCTTGACTATTTTTATGTTCGTAAAAAAATAACTCGGCTTTAATATACTTTTCCACATCATGCCAATTACATTTTTGGTATAGTTACAAAAATATAGGTTCAACCGCGAACAACTCATTTGGGATGATTTTTGTAATTCGAAATGGCACTGCCGACATAAGCCCATTATGAATATTATAACGAATGAACGGTTTCATAGTACAGTATTTCATACAGAATGATGTATTCTTTTAAAATTTATTTAAATACGAAGGATATTCAAACAATTTTCGGATCTTATGCGCCTGTTCTTGTTTCATTCGGAATCTAAATGCATAAAATAAATTATCGTTCAACAATTGAAATTGAATATTTTTTGCATTGTAATAAACATACTCGTATATAATTTTCTTTGGCATAATTAGCTCTTTTGGTTGCAATTACGAATTCACAAAAGACGAAAAAACTACACTAGGTATAAGTATATATTTTAGCATGTTAATATTTGCCTTTGTTGCTGCGGCGATGCAACGAGATATCATAGTATAATTCGCTAAGGAAAACTTTACTTTCACTTTAGATAATGTAAACGCGCTAAATTAAACTAGCATTTGTCATTGTTAATTGCAATTCTGTCCGAATTTAAAGCTTCTCTTTAATGTAATAAATTTAATAAATGTATTGCTGATTTTCCATTGGCATAACAATTGGAACAGATTAAATCTCGAAATAAGTAGGAAAAAAATGTGTTTTATCTGTTTTACTTTATATACTTTTTATTTGTGTATGCGTTTACTGGTTGCTTTAATAAAGATATATATTTATATTATTACACCGATATTATACTGATACAATATTATAATAAATATAATATTATAATATATATATATTTGTGTATATTTATGTGGATATAGTTTAGGTAGTAGTTGCTGCTATGTAGTCCGCACCTTAATTGTCCTTCATTGTTGGGTTATTCGTGTACATGCTAGCGATTATAAGACTTATTGCAACAAAGTAGTAGATAGGTGATATATTTCGAATAAGTGCCAAAATGTTAAGAATTGGCCATTGTTCAACATATGTATCAGTTTATACTTATCAGTTTTGAGATATTTCAATAGCCCTGTCTGTCTTTGGTACACTTTTTCGATTCACTAATTGTTTTATTTTCTTTAATATTGCTTTAAACATTTATATTTGCATTCGATATTTCAGCGGGTGTTGTTGACATTTTGTATATTGTTTGAAATTCATTTATTCACAATAAGTGTGCTATCATAATATGACTTAAGAACGAAATAGAAAGTTCCTCCTTAAAGAGCTGTGCAGCTGGATTTTTCACGGTACGGATTCACCTTTTGACTGGTGAAACCAGTCCAAAGGTAATCCTCCTGCTCGTGCTCTGTTATATATTTCATCATTTTGGCGCACGACTCCGATACGGTCTGTCTGTCGAGGGCCGCCTCACGGCGAAGTTGTTCAACGACAGTGCGCTGCTGTTGTAGAGATGATGACATTACGTCCATTACGGCTGTCTCGGATAGGCCTATGGTTGAAAATGTTCTCAGATACGATAGGTAATAAATAAACAATGTAGTTGGTGGTTGTGTGTTTGTTTTACTGTTTTCAAGACTGTTTAAAGGATGTTTTTTATTGGGGGCTCTGTAAATGTAATAACAAAATGATTGATTTTGATTTAAAGTATAGTTTTCTTTGAACTAATGAAATCATTTCGGGACACACTACATTGACCAAACGACATACATATAAATACTATGTAGTAGTACGAAGAAAGAAAGTTAAAGCTTGAAAGATTTAGGCGATTTTGATAGGATTGTATTGTTTATTAATAGAGTTTTTTTCATTTTTTAAGGCCGACTCGAGGTGATAGGTTCCTGTAATGTACTTTTTCTAGTCGATGAAGGGAATCAAATTATATTGGAATAAGCTAAAAGAATAAAGAAATTTATTTTCTCCTACATCAAAGGTTTAGTTCACTTCGAGCCGACCAACAGAAATTTAACAAGTAGAAACGGCACAAAAAAAAAATTAATAGGTTTTATTGTCACATGTCTGGTAAAGATGATGCCGCAATGTCATAGCCAAGGTTTTCATATACATATGCATGTATTTATGTTGTGTGTACATCCCTGCAGTACTAGATTGGCGATTGACCATGCTTGAACTACCTACTCCACTACTCCCTTCATAGGTGCTTACTAGAGTAACCCTATAGTAAGCAAACGCATAGCCAGCAATCAAAGTCCACAGATAGTTCATACATGGGTACTTATTTGACTGACCCTATGGTAAGCGAACACTGAACCACCAAAAATATGTTATGCTTATAAAAATTGCAGAAAGATTAAAAAATTTTATTTGCTATTTAGGTTATAAAAAAAACTCGGAAAGACCCTGTACTTATAATTTAAACAAGGCACAAATTAAAAAACTCGGAAAGCTACAGTCGGACACAACCGACAGTAGGTGACCCTGTACTTTGATTTGCCCTGGGAGTCCATAATAGCAACTGCATATATGTACATATTCACATACACATACACATACACATGCACTTATACACACACACATACACTTATTCATACAAATATATACTAAAATACAAACAATAACCAATACTCATACAGAAATTCAAACTCACAATCAAAAATCACGCATACGCCCTAGTGGCCGCGTACGCTGTGGTTCCCCCCTCCCCTACCCAAATGCCTAGTACTAAACATTTTTGTCCAATATCTTCGGTGTTTATTATCCGATTGAGCTGCAACTCGCACCAAACATGCAAAGCATCTAAAGCTTTAATCGTGAATCCAGTGACTCTAAAACTGTATATACTAAGAACATTTTTGTAAATTTGAGGGGGAGGGGATGAGATATCAAATTAAAAACATAAACTTGGCCTGCCTATGTAATACGAAGCAAAAAAAAAAAAAAAATTACGTCTCTAGCTCTTATAGTTTCCGAGATCTCTGTGTTCATACAGACAGACGGACAGACAGACAGACGGACAGACAGACAGACAGACAGACGGACATGGCTACATCGACACAGCTCGCCGTCCTGATCAAGAATATATATATGTGTGTAACAGGCAGAAGGAGGCGTGGCAGACCCCACAAAGTATATATAATCTTGATCAGGACGACGAGCTGAGTCGATGTAGCCATGTCCGTCTGTCTGTCTGTCTGTCTGTCCGTCTGTCTGTCTGTCCGTCCGTCTGTATGAACACCTAGATCTCGGAAACTATAGGAGCTAGAGACTTAATTTTTTTTTTTTGGTTTGTGTGTTACATAGGCAGGTCAAGTTTATTTCAAATATTTGAAAAGTCATCCCCCTCCCCCTCAAATTCGCAAAAATATTCTCAGCATGTACAGTTTTAGAGTCACTGTTTCCTTTTTTGCATGAATAAAGCTTTAGGTGCTTTGAATGTTTGGTGCGATTTGCAGCTATTGGACAAACAATTTTCTGTACTGAGCATTTGGGTGGGGGAGGGGGAAGCTACAGTGTACGCGGCCACTAGGGCGTATGCGTGATTTTTGATTGTAAGTATGAATGACTGTATGAGTTTTGAATATTGTTTGTATTTGAGCATATATTTGTATGTATAAGTGTATGTGTGTATGTATACACACATATGTATATATGTATGTGTATGTGAGTATGTTCATATATGCTGCTGTTGTTATCGACGCCCAGGGCAAACCAAAGTACAGGGTCTCCTACTGTCGGTTGCGTCCGACTGTAGCTTTCCCTACTTTTCTAATAGCTGTAATAAACACCAAGTGTTGCCACTAGTTTTCTACGTAGTAAACGGTCACACAAGGGTGAACGGTCTCACAGCAAGATAATCAAAATCAAAATCAGCTTCGGAGCTGATTATGCTAAAACTTTCAGTGTGACCGTCATTCCACTACTTTCTTTGGTCACATCCAAAATTTTGTATGAAGCAGCTGCGAACAGCTGATTGTCATAATGAAAATCAAATCAAAAGCAAATCAAAATCAGTTTCATGAATCCCACTAATATATGATAAACATGGATCATTTTTTTTTATTTAACCACTAACATTGGTCTGGTTGGGTTTTCCCAATCCATGCAGCAAATGCTGGACCACTCTCTCATTTTAATTTTTAGTTTTCTCATCCCCAGATTTAGATTTATTCTTATTTTTTAAATCTAATTACTAAATTTAAATTTAATTAAATTATTAATCTGTCGACTGGACATAGTCGAAGTTAAATAATAAATAAAAAAAATAAATTCAATCCGGATTTTTTGTATGTAAGACCCATTTTCATGGGTCCTATAGCAGGACACTTTATACAAAAACAGAAATGATGAAATGCATTGCTTGGTGAAGTAAGTATAGGTCAGTTAGTGACTAGTGATTTTACCAGTTACGAACTAATCCTCAGTTCTGCAGGGTTGTGATAATAGTACTCACACCACAACAAAATAATAATTTTCTTATTATTCATTATTAATTATTTTAGACATTGCAGACTAGTTTACTATATCTTTACGCTGTTTACTGCTTCTCTTTAATTATTCTGATTTTATTCATGATTAAATATCACGAAATTAACAGAACAGTATTTTTTTTTTTTTTGTAATTTCGTAATTGATTTTATTTAGCTCATGCTGACAAGGTATGCATTAACTCATATGTACATACATATGTATGTATATATACACATATGCTAAATAAAGTACACTAACATTTTGATTAATTGGTCACACACACAAGCACAACTACATTTCAAAGTGTAAAGTTTAATAATTTACCAGCTCTTTTTGATGGTTTTTATATCTGTTGGAAAAGAGTTTGAAGTTCTCTTAGGCTGAACAAAAAGATACACACCCAAAACCAAAAACGCGAAGTTGGCTGCTAAGTAGGGCTGCAAAAACATCGATGTCAACATCGATGTAATCGATGTTTTAAAATTTTCCGATGTATCGATGTTTTTTTTTTCAACATCGATGCATCAAATCATTCCATGGTGAAAAGCTACAGCATGAGTACATTTTAATAAAATAGTTTATTTTGTTAAATTATATCAATACTTTTTATAGTTTCATTTAGATTTGGTTGGCGGTTACTAAAATGAACAAGTTTTTAAATATGTCATATAAGTAAGAGTCAAAGCGGTTTTAGCGTAATGTCTTTAAAATTTTATTTCGTTTAAAAAAAAAACGGTGCAGGTGATTCTACTGCTTCTTCTTCGCCTGCTGGTGAGCCGCCTTGTTATTTAACTTTTTCAATTTTTTTATTTTTATTTACTTTCATAATAATTAAATGATAAGAAAATGTTTAGTTAATTTTAAGACCTGAAAAGAAGACTTAAAATAAATTAATTTTTGTTATTTAATTCTTTAATTTTTTTGTTTGTTTACTTGAAAAGACTTGAAAAGAAGGCTTGAAATGAATCTATTTATTTTATTTAATTTTTTTTGTGATTTTTTTACTATTGCTTAAAAATACATTTAAAAATCCCAATACTAACTATTTATTTTGTAATTAAAACATTAAAATAAGTACATTTTGTACCAATTTCTGAGTGATTTCAATTATTTTAAAATTGTTCGATGTTTTCAACATCGATGTTTCAAAACATCGAAGATTAAAACATCGATGTTTCAAAACATTGAAGATGAAAACGTCGAGGTATCCAACATCGATGTTTTTGCAGCTCTACTGCGAAGTGAAATCGAAAATGATTGCAGTTATCGAAGTTAATGTACAGAAAAATATCGGGTCATTACGTGTGTTTGTGTTTTGTGTCCCTGGAAATATAAAATGATGGCTAAGGATGAGTGGTCCGCTGAGGAGGAGCTACAACTGTTCCATGCCATGGATGGCTTACGTCCAGTTGGTATTAACAAACATTTCTATATGTCTTGCATTACGGAACGTCTTTCAAAATCCTTAAATCGGGAAATGCATAGTGATTTGATCTGGAAACACCTGAGCACAATGTACAAACTAAAGGAGTTGGACGAACTTGAGTGCCTTCCATTCCCAAACGACGAGAAAGAGTTTTGTTTACCAGAGCACGAATTTGCAATTTTCCTGAAGAAAAAATCTATTGCGGTAATAAATGGTGGTGGAGCGGCAGAGACACTACCTCAGACTGGAACGTCATCTGTTACTCAAGTTGCAGATAGTAACAGTAAAAGTAATGCACTTAAATATAAATATATGTATATAAACCTTAATTATGTTTTTGCTTATCTTATTATTTATTTCAGACTCAAAGTTTGCAATAGTGCAAGGAAATGCTGGAAAAGAAAGTGAGAAAAAGGCGTCGGCCAAGAATGCCGATTTACCAAAACGTCCAGCCAAACGTACTCGAGGTTCCATGTCGAACGAATCTATTAGCCCCTCAACAACACCTCCACCGATGCAGAGCAACAAACGTCGACGAATTTAGAATGCATCAATGGTTTAAAATATAATTTTTATTAGTATTAGATAAACCATGACCAAACTATTAATTTAATGTAAATATAAGTAACATTAATTAATCTTCAAACTCATTATCGCTTGATTCCGAATTATTTGGTTCATCTTGTGGCTCCAATGACATCTTCATCGATTTCAACAAAGACTTTAAAAGTCGTTTATTGAGATGATCTGTTTGAGTGAGTTCTCGAACAGGCTGCGTCTGTTGGTCATCGGCTTCGGGTGGTGGTGGTGCTTTCGGGTCCGCAGTCATATCGTCAATGTTCTCACAAACAGGCATTATAAATATGACAATGTTGATTTTCCGCTTTTTTCGTGTGATTTTCCCTTATTTTTCCCAAAAATATTTTATAAAATGGCAGGTGCGTCACACATCTCCTAGGGCTGCAGTGTGTATGCATGTAGGTTATAAACAAGTTTTGCATTCAACTCAACCTTAGCTTACTCAATTCGCTAAATGTAACCAAAAAATAATTTAACCTTTAACATTTATAAATTGTTCTGAAACTCTTTCTCTACAGTACTTTAGTTATTTGTTTTCTCTGTTTTTATTTTCATCCCTTAAAGAATCGGCAGGGCTACTGTAATATTTTTGCATGCATAATCTACTATTCGATTATATTTCGTTTTGTCCATCCCTATTTACAAACAGCTTTGTTCGCTTGCGCTGTACGTGTTGAGTAGCGCTCAAATTCAATTTGAACGGTGTATTTAATTAGCAAGAGAAAATGTTCATGCCTGAAACGGAAGACATGCTGCCAAGAGCAGCACCAAGACCAAGTGCGCCAGCACCACAAGGACATACCGTCGGGATTATAAAACCCGCAGTGCCTGAAGTGTCAATACTGTTTGGGCAACCCCCACAGCAGGAGCAACAACAACTGCACCAACAAGAACAACAACACTTAGCCGCGTTGTTACAACGTCCTCTAGGAACCTTTGCCTCTTGGAAGAAACAAATATTACCTCGGGTGAACTTTTCACCTGTTTTAACAACAGAATTAGGCCCCTCACCAACACAGGCATCTTCCTCTCCTGTAATCAGCAGTTCATGCGTAGAAAATCACTATAATTTTCAGTCCAGAAATCGAGGCTTGGAATCTGATCGCCCAGCACCTGTGCAGGATTTGAATATAAAGACTGGGTATGCAACAGCAATATCTGCGCCTGTTTCTTACACACGGGAAGTATATCCCACAGAAACGCAGACGCACCACACACCTAATACGCACATGCTTCCAATCGCAGTTATTGATCGGGATGTACTTACAATATGTGCAGGCACTCAAACAGATTCTGAGAATACCTTCAGCCGAAGAGATTCCAGCGGCGATATTACCAATTTGGCTAATAAGCAAGACTTGCGGGAGGTGGTGCAAATATTAGAAATTATTCGTCAGGAACAACATCAGTTAAGGCGTCTCTGTGAAACCGTAGCGCATCAACAGCAACTGCAACTGAAGAATTCTCAGACATACAAAGAAACCGCAACTCAGTGTGAGATTTTAGCTACTAATAATAGTAAGTATGCTGATCGCTATAAAATCTCGTAAAGAAAATAACTAATACAATCTCTTTTAGCTAATGCAACAGTTAAACGAGTTTCGCCTATAGTGCAAGATTATATTATCGAAGAGGAAGAACAACCTGTTGTCAGAGTTTTGCCACTATTTCAATCACCTCGCGTCGCAGTTCCCATGGCTCAATCTACTGGATACCGATCTAATACTCCACAGCGAAAACAATCCAACGTTCCACCATCTACATCAAATAGTCCGATGTTAGACAAACCCAGCACAGATAAAAGTTTAGTTATGAATGAACTCGCTCTAAAATATTTGCCTCAAAAGCAAATCAACGAGCTTATGGACGAACTACATCTGTCACCAAAACCAGCGAATGAAGCTTTTCCCAATACTAAATCCAACGGAACTCCATTGCTTCAAAAAGATAACTTTGAACAAAATCCTAGTAATATATCGAATGCATCTTACAGATATCTTAAAAAATATCGTCTATTGCCCGATGAGCAATTCGTCTATGAGCACATGGAATCACCAGATAAAACATCTCCAAAATGCCCGCCCCAGGCTATGCTCGATTTAGATAATATACGTAATCAGCCAAAATTAATATAGGAGACAATTTATAAATTTTATATTATTTATAGTTTATTAGTTTTTGTGAAATACGATTTCATTTTTATCTTCAACTGTCTGAGTACTTTTATAACACAAATCTAAACAAACATAATGCAAATTTTTAATATTAAACACAGAATAATTGTATAAATTGTTTACTGTAGTAGCGCCTATTTGGGCGACTGTATTTAGCGTAAAGCCACTTGCAGCTCCGATGCTGATTGCAACAGCACTTTCAGACCTTGCATAAACCCAGCACATTGGGCAAAATCCGTGCCAAAGGCAATGCGAGTATGCACATCCAGGGCATTAGCATAGTCGGCTATTTGAATGAATTGCACAATTTGATGAAGATGCTGCACGGTTGTTGGTGTGAGCTGTGGGGAGGAAAGCAGTTAAGTTATTTTTTAGATATATATGAATGAATAATGAATTATATTTTATATAATGGTAACGCAAGTTTGTCTTTACATTAAACATTAGCTTACCCTGCCATCGCGCAAGCAATCAAAGAGATTTTCCAATCGCTTCACCACATCTACAAATTTTCGTTTGATGCGCTGTATAAATGGAAAATTAATGTTAGTTAATTTAGTTTAATATTATAGCGGAGAACTTTGGTTATATTATTTCGCCTCATTACCGGATCATGAGCCGCAATTAAACATTGATTTTTTAGCTCTTCTAGAACAGTTTGCATGTATAAATATTCCTCTGGTAGTGGCGGCTTTTCCTTGGGTGGTTCCGGTTGGTGCTGTTCTTGTATAGGTGCTGGTTGCTCGGTGTAGCCAATAGATTGCTGATGCTGTTGAACAGGCCAACGTTGCTGCGACTGTTGTTGCTGTAGATTAGCTACCGCCGAAGTTTGGAACTGCTGTTGTTGTGGATAACTTTGAGGATTATTGTTGTAGAAACCACTTGACGCTGGTGGTGCACTTTGCTGTAAATCAAATACATTTTAGACAGAACACTAAAAGAAAATAAAAAAAATAACCTGATATTGATTGGGATCTACATAATTATTTGGATTTTGATTAGGATCAACCCCATATAAAGGATGTAGAATTGGCGCGGCAGTAGGTTCCACTGTAGGCTTAGGCTTGGGCTTAAATATAATATATAATAACATCACTTATTTATTTTAATATGCTGAGTACGTAACATCTAATACAGACTTACCACTCTTGATGACTTCAAAACAGGCGGGTCGTTCCAGCCTGGTGGTGGTGTCGGATTACGTTGTATATTTTGCAAAATTGATGCAGGACCTGCCTGTGCTACAGGTATGGTGTCTAATGGTCCCAGATAATTGCTCTGTGACGTACCCATAAATGGACTTGGATTATATGTTTGAGCAGAGCCCAAAGGATTGGTGTTAAAAGCGTTACTACTATACGCTTGTGACACACTTGGATTCTGTGTAACAGGAGCAATGGCACCCGGGAAAGTAACTGACGCAGTTACGGGCACTGGATTATATGGCATGCCATAGGATGTGTTTGGTGCTGCCACGGAAGGATCCAATACATATTTGGAGCGCGAATATAAGCCTGTCACGGGTATAGTAGCAGGTGAGGCCGACAAAGTAGGACCCCCTGTCGAACTGGCGTTGCTCTGTGGTCTTGGTGGATGCACTAATGGTTCTACCTTCATTTGTGGAGGATTAAAAATCTGCGTTGCTTGCTGACCTGCCTGAAAAGGAGCTGGCACTAGAGGTACAGGCATAGGCACTGCTGGTTGGGGTGCTCCTGGTTGTTGCCAACTGCCATTTGATGAGACATTCGCATGAAATTGATTATGCTGTGACTGACCAAATATCATAGTATTCGTCGATTGTTTGGAGAAAGATGGATGCCGTTGGTGCATATATTTCATAGATGCAGCTGTTTTCGGCTGTTGTAAGGGATCTATGTTGACAGCATTTGTAATTCTATCGCGCAGTTCATTCAAATCTTCACTCTCCGCATTGGCCTTGCTTAGTGTAGTAATATACTGCAGTGCTGCGCTCAGTGCACCCTGCGAGGCTAGGAGACCACTATACTCGAAAATAAACCCAGCAAAACGTTGAGTTAAATCAACAGTAATACCCTGTTGCTCCAATGATTTGGTTAGCAGCATCACCACCTCCGCCAGCTCCTGTAGTTCACTTGTATTTAGCTTGTAATTTTGATTCTTCTGCTCCAGTTGCTTTAGTTGATACCAGGCAGTCACCATCTTGTCAATGCTTCCCGCACAGATATAGCACAGCATTGCATTGCGCGTAAACTCAATACTGCTGGTACACTCGTTAAGTAGCCGATCTCCCAATCTCTCACAGATATCGACCACCTTTCGCTCGCTATGCTTCAATACAGCTACCAGTGCTTCCTTCCAGGAATCAACTGTTGAACGATTCACAAAGTCAAGCCAGTCTCGAGTTACCAGCGCTGAGATAACATTCGAAAGATCGTTTTTTTGCTGGTCCAAATAACGAGACTGTGTACGTGTCAGCATATCAATGCCTGCTGTGGAGGCTATGATGAGTGCTTCTGGTATGCGTTGTGCTTCCAGGCACAGTTCAACGGCGGCCTCAGTGTTCCCGGTGAGTATAGCCTCCGTAATTAAGGCGTCGGCGTCTACAAGAAAATAATTAAAGAAATTATTAATAAATTTTAATGACTTTTATCCTTTACTAATAAGGGTGCTACAGGAATCGAAACCAACCGAAAACCAACCTTGGTTGAGTTTTGCTTAGTTTCAATATAATACTTGTTATGCATAGGAGGAGTTACTGTTTTGGAAAGGTCGTCAAATTTCCAATATATCTGCATTAATGCATTTCAACTTTAAAAATTTTTTCATTCATAACTTATAACTTTACAAAAACTATTAAATGAGGAGTGCAAAATATCATTCGGTGTAACAGTACGAAACTGTCTTGAACATGCGAGTTGCCATCTAGTTTCGGAATAAGTTCCAAATAATTATTCGGAGTCTTCAATATGTCACTTAATTCTGCTCTTTTGTATATCAAATGAATATAACCAAAATTTTATTTGCATAAGTTTACATTATTGGAGCTGTAAGCAGTATATAGTTAAAAATTTCTGTAGTACACCATTTATGCCATTAAGTGGCACCCCCGTATGTTATCATTTCTGATCCCTAGGTTCAACGTCAGGAAGTTTAAGAGAATTTAATGTTGAAAGGTCTTGACTGGACAAATAGCTAGTTAGGATATTATCAAATATTCTCGTTAGTAATCGTAGAATTGTTATTGGCAAACTGTATTTATGCACAGGCAAAAAATTTAAAGCACATGAAACTAATTTTTTTTTGCCAAAATTAAATTTAATGTTTATTCACAACACATTTTGAAATATTCCAATGCAATGTCGAACAAGTGGAAACGTTCTGTTTAGAGCAGTGGTGCCCAAACTCACACAATCAAACTGTGTGCTTCTGTGCGTAGCAGCACAGCACGCGGCTGTGAAAAAAAAAATAGCCGAACGCGTGCGTTTGTAAAATCGTACAATCAACGAAGCGTGACGCATATACATGTGAGAAATTTTACTGTATGTGTCAAAGCAGCGCTGTTTAGCAAAGCGCACATGTGATAGGAAATATGAGTTTTGGGCACCACTGGTTTAGAACATTTCTATTGCACATTTTGTATGTATGCGGCATTTTTGATTGTAAGTATGAATTTCTATATGAGTATTGGTTATTGTTTGTATGTATAAGTGTATGTGTGTATGTATACACATAATTAAAATGAAACTTATGCGTGTTTAATTACATAAAAAGTGGAAAAAAATATATGAAGCCTGATGGAATAAATGTAGCGTGCGACAGCAATTAAATTATAGAAAAAAACTCTGAAAGCTACACTGATGCAACCGACAGTAGGAGACCCTGTACTTTCCTTCGCACACACACACGCTAACAGACACTCACACATGCACACATAGCGCAAAGTCACACGGAACCATACATACGCACGCGCTGCCTTTACCTAGTGCAGGATCTTGAATCTTGAACATCTCCGGTGTTTATTATTCAGCACGGATTAAAGTTGCTATATGCTCATTGTATGATAAGTTTGTATCTTTTAAATTGTGGCTGTGGTAGTTTTACGCGGTTTGTGGGGGAGGAGGGAAGGTATAAAAAATCGAACACAAACTTAATCTGCTTGCACTATAGGGATAGGGGATTCTAACTTCCAAATATGATGTCTCTCTCTCTCTCTAGCTGTTACAACTTACGAGATCTAGGTATTCATACAGACAGACAGACGGACATGGCTAGATCGACTCAGCTCGTAGTCCAGATCAAGAATATATATACTTTGTGGGGTCTGCCACGCCTCCTTCTGCCTGTTACATACATTTCGGACTTGCACAATCTTAATAGACCCTTTTGTACTTTTTTAAAGTACAGGGTCTAAACAATAACAAACTACATTAATGCATAAGAGGCCTATTCCCATTTTCGAATTCGTTCATTCGATTTACTTTTTCACTAAAATGCGGTTCCGAATTCCGAATGTTCGTTTTCGTTTTGCTTCAATTTGCTTAGCTTTGCTTCGTTTTTGCTACGATTTGAAATCGATCAGCTTTGTGTCAGTGAATTGAAAACGAATGTAGTATTTACACAAAAACTTATACAAATTTTTAATTAATGTTATTTTTTCTTCATTATTTAAAATGTCAGAACATACATATGTACGAAACTTCTTTAGCTGTCCGCAATTTCATTTCACATTTCAAGACACACACAAACGCATCACACAAATTATTCGAACACAAGGTTTTTGGTGTGTAATAATCTTAAACATGAAAATGAATTGCATTATTAATGTTTTTAATTGATGTTATTTCTATATCATTGGTTGGAACTAGAGATGGGCATGGACTGCAATTTTTCGGCACGACCTAACACGGCACGAAAACAAAAATTTCTAACACGCACTCACACGCACGCTTCAAAATTTTCCAAACACGGTCCAACACGAAATATTATAATATATTTTTTTTTTTCATATTTATTCATACTAAACTTATGCTTAATTTAGTTATTTTATGTTTTTACATATTTTTGTACAAAAATAATAGTTCATCTAGATTTGAGCTAGATAAACGAGTTCGACGTTCATTTAATATTTGCCCGGATGTCGAAAACACCCTCTCGCTCGTAGCAGTGCTTGCAGGAATACTTAACATTTTTCGTGCTAGTATATTCGGGCTAGTATATTTGTATATCGAATTTTCATTCCGAATTGCTTGCTGTATTTCAAACTTTTCCATTTTTATAAGTGACGCCGTGATTTGTGTTAAAGCTAAAAAATATCGGTTTAATTGACTATCGCTTTTTTGGCATTTTTAAGTGCATTTTAATGATCGGCGTGTTTTTTCGTGCCGAATATGTACTAAACGAACACGCACGCCCATGGACAAAATTCAAATTTTCAACACGAACACGCGGGCGCCCATCGTGTCACGGTGTGACACGAAGAAAACACGGTCCATGCCCAACTCTAGTTGGAACCCTAGAGTCGATAAAATAAAATTAATTTGTATCGATTTGTTATCGTACACACTTTGCCGTCAGCTGTTCATTCAAAATGTATCTAGCGATGCAAATTTTTTGCGCCCTTCCGCAAAATACGTCTTTTCCGCAACGCTCTTATTTTGCTTCGACGTATTTCTTTTGCAATTTTTTGCACTTCGACAATCAATTAAGCTTGAACAGCTGTTGTCGAATTAACTTCGAATTCGTCTTCGCACTTTTTGCACTTCGACAATCAATTAAGCTTGAACAGCTGTTGTCGAATTAACTTCGAATTCGTCTTCGAAGACAAAAACGAAATTCGAACTGGATCGAAAATGCGAACATCAATTTGAAAACGAATCCGGTTTGCTTCGTTTTCGAAGTGAAAATGGGAACAGGCCTGAATATGTTAAAATTTGTCCGGTTACAGTAATCCTTTGGGAATCGCTGCAATCATCGTTTGAAAAGTCGGTCGTGAACACGACTTCTGTTTTTATCGCGTGCGAATCCTCTACTTTTTTAGAATTTGATACCTGATGTATTAGCATTAGCTGCGAATAAGTGAATTTGTTTGCTCCGGTTTTCACTTTTTTAGATACATACATACATATATTTAATACATATGTACATAGACATTTTTACATATATGCATACATATATACATCAGGACATATCTATGTACATGCATATAAACATACTTTCGTATGTATGTAATGATGTACATATGTATGTATGTACTGATGTACATATGTATGTATGCATGTATATACATCAGTACATACATATGTATGTATGCATGTATATATACATTAGTACATACATATGTATGTATGTACATACATATTTACGTACATAGATTATACATTCATTCATACATGTATGTACATTTATGCGTACATACAAACATTTAAGCATATATACATGCATAGATATGTACATTCATATATTGAAACATATTTACGTACATACATTTAAACATGTGTATATACATACATAGATATGTATGTACAGTGAACACTATACAGCTTTTGCCCCTGCATCCTCTACAGACACTGCAGAACCCACAACACAAACAATTACATACATACATATATTGTTTTAATATTCTTAGAACATACATTCATTCATACATTCCTGCATACATGTATGTACTTTCATGCGTACAAACATACATTTAAGCATATATACATGCATAAATATGTACATATACATATTGGCACATATTTACGTACATACATTTAAACATGTGCACGTACATGCATACATATACAGAGAAAACTGTACAGCGATTGTCCCTACATTCTCTGCCGACACTGCAGAATCCACAACAACAACAATTTCATATATTGTTACATTCATGCACAATGTCGAAAATTTAAATACTAATTTCTATTAGACAAATATATCTTAATATTTTTAGACCCTGTACTTAAAAAAGTACAAAGGGTCTATTAAGATTGTGCAAGCCCGAAATGTATGTAACAGGCGGCGTGGCAAACCCCATAAAGTATATATATTCTTGATCAGGACGACGAGCTGAGTCGATCTGTCCGTCCGTATGAACACCTAGATCTCGGAAACTGTAACAGCTAGAGACATCATATTTAGCAGTTAGATGCCCCAATAGTGCAAGCAGATCAAGTTTGTTTTAGATTTTTGATACCTCCCCCCCTCTCCCAAAAACCGCGAAAAACCACCACACCCACAATTTATCTGTGCTGTGAATTGTGGCTCAATCGGATAATAAACACCGGAGATAATTAAGATTCAATTCCCTGTATTAGGTAAGGGGGAAGCAGCGCGAGCGTATGTGTGATTGCGTGCGACTTTACGATATGTGTGCATGTGTGAGTGTTTCTTAGTGTGTGTGTGTGCGAAGGAAAGTACAGGGTCTCCTACTGTCGGTTGAATCCGACTGTAGCTTTCCGAGTTTTTTTAAATTAAGATCATGTTCTGGAAAGCTAAACTTGCTTTGTGTCAAAAAATTTAGAGATTTACTTTTCATACCGGTTACTTTTATGAAGTCTAATATTTTAAAATGGTGTAATTTGTCACTTACGATCTCCACTTGGTATCTTAAACTGCTGCTTTGGAGCCGCACTGAAGTCGTTATCAATGCCAGTACCATTGTTGTCGACAGTTTGCTAAAAAGTAAAGACAGTTAAGGTATTACTTAAGATAAATGAGTTAACAGTAAATTTAAAACAGTTTCCGCAAACGTTCTAACTTCTTACCGAATTATCAGTGCTAGAACTTTGATCGCATTCAACTTCAGAAGAATCGCTCTATATTGCAGGCATAAAATTTGTTATCAGAGAAATATAAGAAGAATGAAGCCAAGACTGTGAGACTGTGTACTTTAAAGTACAAGTATTTAGGTTGTGTGTCAAAGACAGAAGCATTGTAGACCCAATAAAGTATATACTATTTTATATAACACATAGTATTTTATGACGAGATCAGACGAAATAGCTCTTTCTGTCTGTCCGACCGTCTGTCTGTATGAACACCTAAATCTCCTAAACTGTACTTCTCCCACAAACCGGGAAAAACCACAGCAATTTTTATAGATACAAACTCTACAAAGTATACATATTCTTCATCAGGACGACGAGCTGTTTGTATGAACACCTAGATCTCGGAAACTATAAGAGCTAGAGACTTAATTCTGTTTTGTTAGGTTCGTATATTGCATAAGCAGCTCAAGTTTATATTTGATTTTCGATATGCCAACCCCCTCTCCCTCAAATTCGCAAAAGTATTCTTAGCATGTACAGTTTTAGAGTCATTGTCTTCCTTCTTTGTTTAAGATGCATTGAATGTATGGTACGCTTTGCAGTCCGATCGGATAATAAACACCAAAGATATGGGATAATCAATTTTCATTGCAAGTAATATGCTATGTGAGTATTGGTTAGTTTGTATTTGCGCGTATATTTGTACATGTAATTATATATATACATACATGTGAATCTGTGTATGTTTATGCAGCTGCTAACGAGGCCCAAGGGAAAGCAAAGTACAGGGTCTCCTGTCGGTTGCGCCGGACTGTAGCTTTCCGGGCTTTTTAGACCCTGTACTTTAAAAAAGTACAAAGGGTCTATTAGTTTTGTGCAAGTCCGAAATGTATGTAACAGGCAGAAGCAGGCGTGGCAGACCCCACAAAGTATATATATTCTTGATCAGGACGACGAGCTGAGTCAATATAGCCATGTCCGTCTGTCCGTCCGTCCGTCTGTTTGTCCGTCTGTATGAACACCTCGTGTTCCTCCTCCGTCTAGATCTCGTAAACTATAAGAGCTAGAGCCCCTCCCCCAAAAACCGCGAAAAACCACCACAGCCACAATTTTAAAGATACAAACTTTTGCTTTAGCATACATACGGCCCAATCGGATAATAAACACCGGAGATATTCAAGATTCAATTCCCCGCACTTGGTAAGGGGGGAGCAGCGCGAGCGTATGTGTGGTTGCGTGTGGCTTTGCGCTATGTGTGCATGTGTGAGTGTATGTTAGTGTGTGTGTGTGCAAAGGAAAGTACAGGGTCTCCTACTGTCGGTTGAATCCGACTGTAGCTTTCCGAGTTTTTTTTGTTTTATTTTAGTGGAGATAAGAGTTGAACTAAAAAATGAAATCGAAAATATGTTTGTAGCGGAAACACTCACATGTGTTAAATTTGATATACGGGCCGTAAGTGTATCCACGACAGATTGTGAAGTATTTTCGGTCTCTTTAATGAACTTTGTAAATTTACCATCGATATCATCTCTGTTGTAGCCTACGAAAGAAATTAGAGATTAATAAGCAATATCAAAGTTTAATTTATTAATTACCTAAGAGATTAAGCATATCTTCCTTGGGGTTAAGCTCAAAATTGGCCTTAATAAAATACCATAGGTAGCGTCCATGTTGATCCGCAGATTTATCTGCACGCTGTCGGCAATAGTCGGCAAAGTTAGCCTCTCTTAATGATTGCTCCAAAGCATTCGCACGCTCGACAACATCTGGTTCTGTGGTTAACTGCTGTACTTTCACGGCTTTCGAGCTGTTATTGAAGCTAACCAATTTGCCTCCAAACTATAAATAAATTATTCATTATCAACTCTAATAACAGAATAGTTACATTACTCACACCGAAGGCTACGCCGCATGGACGTTTCATCCATTTTGGTGCATGCGTTAGATCGTGATAGACTACTTGAGTGGCTTGCTGTGGCAATGGGGCTTGTGCAAATTGATCCATGCCTGGGAATGAGTCGGCAATCTTTTCGGATGTTTGCACCAAATGATGAGTTCCACCATTTAGAGAGTAAATGGAAACAGATCCATCTAAGCTGGCACTGGCAATCAACGCTGGATTGCGCGGACAGAACTGCACATCAGAATACCAAGATGCCGTAGTAGCCACCTCAGAGAGAATCTCACCTTCGGGTATGTTTGTATTTGGGTTCCAGCAATATATGCGATTATCTTTGCCGCATGATACCATCAAATCCGTATCCTGCAAGCACCACGACATGCCAAGTACTCCACGATCGTGTATCTGATAAGTTTTTGCAGGCGCTGTTGCATAACGTAAATCCCAGAGTTGTACAACGGGTGCCTGATCATCTTCGGACGCTAACCAGACTTGAGTGGCCACTTCGGGATGCCACTCTATGGCATGCCAACGAACACGTGACTGAGTGTCTGATAACTTCATAATTTGCTGACTTTTTCGTAAATCCCAGATGACACAGCGTGTGCTGAACACGGAGGCTAGAATGTGTTGCACTTGCCGGTTCCAAGCGACATTCTTAACATCCTCCAAAGGCTGAGGTTTCGCGCCGGGATTCAAAGGGCTAACGGGATTATTTAGATCCCAAATATAAATTTCCGACTCCGAAGCACAAGATGCTAGCAAATTATTTAGAAAGGGATTAAAGTCCAAGCCAGTAACTGCACCTGTATGTTTATCCTGGCGTGCCAAAAGGGATTCTTGATTGGCTAACATTTTGGCTGCGGAATATATGTTAATAAGCCCACCCTCACAGCCACCCACAATCAGACCATTTGGATGTGTGCTATTTATACCAATGGGACTCCACATTATTTTCTGGAATCTGTAAATATAGACAGTTAAGCTTTTTATTGCACAAAATTTATCTCGTTAAACTAACTTGAATTCACTCGGTGCAGTCGCCTTTAACTCCAAATCATAGCTGGCATCGCCTATGTTGGGCGAATATATTTCCAAACTGTGATTACCATTTGAATCGAATTGCTGGGCTGCTGTACCAGCAGCCAACAAAATTTGTTGTTGCTGGACTGGCGACCAGGCAACGTTTACAGTTTTCTGTAGTTCCTTGATTTTCATTTTGGAATTCAATAACACTTAATTGCAATCTGTAATGGAATTTTAATATTTTCAATAGTTTAATTAATTTTTTATGAATTGGTGTCACGTCCAATTGGACCGCGCCTCGTCATCACTTTTTTATTCTCATTCGGCGAAAACTGTGGCGTGGCCAAACAAAAGTTTAGATAGACGATTTAATTTAATTGTATTATTGTTATTAAGTATAACTTATACGAAATTATATTCTTCTAACTGCTACAACAATAATGTCTATTGTATAAGGTAAAATACAAATAATTATACCTTTAATTTTCTAAGAACTAAAGTTGACAAAACTTCGATAATGCTAATACCGATGTATTGAACTTCGATATTTCAAAATTATCGATAATACTTTGACAATAATTGATGGTTTAGCACCACAACTATAGCGAGATTCCTGAAAGTGATTTTGATTTTGACCATCAGCTGTTCGCAGCTGCTCCAAATGCTTTAGCGAAATCACCTGGTACCTAACTTATTTAAATTTAAAAACTAAAAACCCTAAAATTAATCTTTTTTGAGTACCGGTATCGGTACCGAAACGTTATACCGGTACTGCTTCGGTTTTTAGTTCTTTTAACTCTGTATACCAGTGTTGCCAACTCCTCACCATAAAAAAGGACAGATGAGCTCGGAACAAAAGACAGAAATGAATAGATTTTCAATAAAGTGACAAAAGAACAGGGCAAACTTTATTTTATTAATATGAATATATGCATATGTCACTATTTTCGTGCATTTCATACAGTACTTCGTCGAAAACTAAGTCATCTAAATTATTTTTCTTGCATATATGCAGCATTAGTTCTAATTTATATACATAGTTCATAATTTTTGCAAAGTGCAAGTGTACAACTCGCTTAGATGCCCAAAAAACTAAAATGCAGCACGTTAAGCCCATAACATTGCCAGTGCTGCTTCCAGGCGACAAACCGCAGAAGTTAAAACTGGTGTAAATGGTATTCTGTTTACCTGAGCGAAGGGTACTGCATTTTGCATGTGTTTCTTTGTGTCTCCATGCGATCGTGTTTGATCAATTTTTGGATTTAAGCTGTACTTGCAATACTTGCAGTATGGCATACTTGCAGTAGGCATGTTGAAATGAGCGTTTTAAGCCGATAATCAAAACAAAGTCAACTCCCAATCGATATACATAACTTCGATTATATTAAAATAAAGCAGGGCTGCATCTCTTATAAAAATGCTTATTGAAAGCGGAAAATAATATAGGGATTCCTGAAACTGATTTTGATTTGCTTTTAGATAATCAAAATCAGTTGACGGAATGACCTTTTTTGCGCACTGATTTGATTTTGATTTGCTTCTGATTTTCAGAACATCTGGCAGCCTTGCCATGACACTGTTCCTCTTTCTCTTCAAATTTTAAAACATATTTAAAACATTAAATAATTCAGTAATTTATTATAAAATTGCAGAATGCTTACAAAGTATTCCATTTTCAAATAGCTTTAAAAAAACCAAGTGTTGCCACTAGTTTTCTACATAGTATAGGGATTCCTGAAACTGATTTTGATTTGATTTTGATTTGATTTTGATTATGACAATCAGCTGTTCGCAGCTGTTCCATACAAAACTTTGTGTGTGACCAAAGAAAGTACGGAAATGACGGTCACACTAAAAGTTTTAGCATAATCAGCTCCGAAGCTGATTTTGATTTTGATTATCTTGCTGTGAGACCGTTCACCCTTGTGTGACCGTTTACTATGTAGAAAACTAGTGGCAACACTTGATGTTTATTATAGCTATTTGAAAATGAAATACTTTTTAAGCTTTCTGCAATGTTATAATAAATTACTGAATTATTTAAAGTTTTAAATATGCTTTAGAATTTGAAGAGAAAGGGGAAAAGTGTCATGACAAGGCTGCCAGATGTTCTGAAAACCAAAAGCAAATCAAAATCAAATCAGTGCGCAAAAAAGGTCATTCCGTCAACTGATTTTGATTATCTAAAAGCAAATCAAAATCAAATCAAAATCAGTTTCAGGAATCCCTATAAAATCAAAATTAGCTTCGGAGCTGATTAAGCTTAAACTTTTAGTGTGACCGTCATTTCCGTACTTTCTTTGGTCACACGCAAAATTTTGTACGGAGCAGCTGCGAACAGCTGATTGTCATAATCAAAATCAAATCAAAAGCAAATCAAAATCAGTTTCAGGAATCCCTATAATATAAAAGCTATACCACGTAGTTGCAAATGATAAATTGTATGAGCGATTTACAAAAAAAAAGGATGAAAAAAGGATAGATTATAATAAAAACAAAATTTTTCCGGATAAGGGACAAAAATAAAAATATTTAAAAAAAATAGAATATAATCAAAAAGGATTTTTTTTTGCGGATAGAGGACGTTTTAGAATTTTTCCGGGAATACCAGTTTAAAAAATGACAGATCTGTCCGTCTGTTTGGTTCGTGTATTACATAGGCAGGCCAAGTTTATGTTTTTAATTTGATATCTCATCGCCCTCCCCCTCAAATTTGCAAAAACGTACTTAGCATTTACAGTTTTAGAGTCATTGGATTCATTTGCATGAATAAAGATTTAGATACTTTGAATGTTTGGTGCGATTTGTACAAAGTACAGGGTATCATATTGTCGGTTGCGTCCGACTGTAGCTTTCCCTACTTTTTAGACCCTGTACTTTAAAAAAGTACAAAAGGGTCTATTAAGATTGTGCAAATGACATTTGTGTGTAACAGGCAGAAGGAGGCGTAGCAGACCCCATAAAGTATATATATTCTTGATCAGGACGACGAGTTGAGTCGATATAACCCTGTCTGTCTGTCCGTCTGTCTGTATGAACACTTAGATCTCGGAAACTATAAGAGCTAGAGACTTAATTTTTTTTAGACCCTGTACTTTAAAAAAGTACAAAAGGGTCTATTAAGATTGTGCAAATGACATTTTTGTGTAACAGGCAGAAGGAGGCGTGGCAGACCCCATAAAGTATATATATTCTTGATCAGGACGACGAGCTGAGTCGATATAGCCCTGTCTGTCTGTCCGTCCGTCTGTATGAACACCTAGATCTCGGAAACTATAAGAGCTAGAGACTTAATTTTTTTTGTTAGGTTTGTGTATTACATAGGCAGGTCAAATTTGTTTTAAATGTTTGAAAAGGCATCCCCCTCCCCCTCAATGTCGCAAAAATATTCCCAGCATGTACAGTTTTAGAGTCACTGTGTTCCTGCATGAATAAAGCTTTAGGTGCTTTGAATGTTTGCTGCGATTTGCAGCCCAATCGGATAATAAACACCAGAGATATTTGACAAACAATTTTCTGTACTGAGCATTTGAGTGGGGGAGGTGGAAGCCACAGTGTACGCGGCCACTAAGGCGTATGCGTGATTTTTAGACCCTGTACTTTAAAAAAGACCAAAAGTTTCTATTAAGTTTGTGCAAAAGACATTTGTGTGTAACAGGCAGAAGGAGGCGTGGCAGACCCCACAAAGTAAATATATTCTTGATCATGTCCGTCTGTCTGTCTGTCCGTCTGTCTGTATGAACACCGAGATCTCGGCAACTATAAGAGCTAGAGACGTAATTTTGTTGTTGTTTGATTCGTGTATTACATAGGCAGGCTAAGTTTATGTTTTTAATTTGATATCTCATCCCCCTCTCCTCAAATTTACAAAAATGTTCTTAGTATATACAGTTTTAGAGTCACTGGATTCATTTTTTGCAGGATTAAATGCTTTGCATGTTTGGTGCGAGTTGCTGCCCAATCGGGTGATAAACACCGGAGATATTTAACAAACAATTTTCAGTACTAGGCATTTGGGTAGGGGGGAACCACTAGGGCGTATGCGTGATTTTTGATTGTGAGTTTGAATTTCTGTATGAGTATTGGTTATTGTTTGTATTTTAGTATATATTTGTATGTATAAGTGTATGTGTGTGTGTATAAGTGCATGTGTATGTGTATCTGAGTATGTATGTACATATATGCTGCTGCTATTATGGACTCCCAGGGCAAATCAAAGTACAGGGTCTCCTACCGTCGGTTGCGTCCGACTGTAGCTTTCCCTACTTTTTATCTTTAAAATTGTGGCTACAGTTGCTCTTCGTGGTTACAAGGGGAGGAGGTTAGCAGATTTGAGGTCTTATCGACAAAATTAAGTCGCTATACGATCTCATCGTTTGCGCTGTGCGTTGATGATTAGTCAGTCAGTCAGTCAGAACGAACTACTTTATATATAGAGATTTTCAAAGCCACTTATTTCCAATAAAGGTAAGGACCCCAACTTTGTTATCAGTAATAGGTCTCGGACTCTCTTAATGGCAAGCTTATAGACTGGAAGGTCCTCGATGAATACTTTTTCTTTGGCCACAGGTATATCAGAATCGTCATCTCACTTTCTGTATCTAAGCCTGCCCAGTTCAGAAACATCAAAAGAGTCATTTGTACTGTGGAGTTCACTGCCTCACCGATGCATGTGATGTCCTTGACAACTCTGGCAACCTGGTTCACCAGGCGGGTCTTCGAAGACTCTATGGTGGACCCGGGAAGTGGGCCAGATCAACGGCTAGGCGTATTTTTAATATAACTAAATCGGCTGATGGTGGCCAGTCGTGGTCAACATATACATAGATATATACAAAAAAATCTTTCGCCAAGCCAAACGAGAGGCCTAGCGCAATTTCTGCCAAATTTTTAGGGCTGCTCATCGATTAATCCTCAAGCAACGACACCGACAATCTCAGCATCGTCAATGCCTTTACATTTTTTATCACAGGGCAACATTAAATGGGCTGTTAACAGTTTTAACGCCTTTAAATCCGCTGGACCTGATCCTTTGGTCCTTTCTGTTGAAAACATAAGAACGATTAATTGGACTAAACCTTATGTGTTATCCCCCTTACGTGTCAATCTGACTCTTAACATGCCTATAGGAAAGGTCGATACACTGAGACGACATTACATTCCGTCATCTCAACTACAGAAAAGTCTCTAGATCTCAAGGAATATCACCTGATTGCCTTCTTTGGCATTGAAGGAGCCTTTAACAAGGAGCGGCAAAGCTTCGGTTTTTTGATAAAGAAAAACTTAATGAATCTACAATACGTGAAATTAAAGAAAATATTCGGGAGTTGATTCGATTTCTAAGAATATCTAAAACTTTTAGAGGCAATAAATAAAACAAAATTTTACCGCTAATTATCTCATATTATAATTTTCTCATTTTTTCATGTTAATACTTATAGCCTTTTATTTTCTCATATTCGCTTATATTTGTATGCCTAAGTGTATGTGTATATGCATTTGTGTATATGCTGCTGCTGCTATCAACACCCAAGGCAAAGCAAAGTATTGGGCCTACTGTCAGTTGGAACCGACTGTAATTTTCCAGGCTTTTTTCTTTACTTTTGTGCTTTATTGATTAATTTAAGTAATTGCATGTATATAATGGTTATTAATCGATATAAACTGTATCCCAGTTAATTACTTAGCTCCGGCTATGGCTGTAACACGCTGTTCGACCTTAGACACTTTACTATTAATGGTTTCCAAATTATGCGCAACAGTCTCCTGCACCGAATGAAGCAGTAATTTATTGTTTACCAAGCTGGTCGTAATTGTGCCTTGCTTTTGCTCAATTTCTGCAATAATTTTAGCAAAATTGTTTGCTGCGAAGGGAAAAACGATTGATAGCTAAGAATTATCGTATATAGTATGATGTTTCTTACCATATTTATGCAAGGCCTCCAATGCCTGCATGCGCTCGATGACATGTGGTAGTATTTCTACAACAGGCTCAGTTCGTTTAGCAATATCATAAAGTTCAGAAACCTTTTGATCCCGTTTCGCATCCTGTGCACTGCCACTAGACTTCTCTGCAATAGCATCCATCTTATCACATAAGGACGATAGACGTTGTTCCATTGCATCTAGTTTATCCGGCTGTAGCAATGCTGCCTTGGTGCTTAGGTGCCGTACTGCTTCAAAAATATTTGACGTATTTGTAACGGACGTAAGGCGATTTAATTTCTCGGGTTGCGCTCCCACAGCCTTTTCTAGTTGATGTAAACGCTGTTCCAAGCTTGCAACACGAGCTGTAGACGCCAGATCTGTGGCTGGTGTTGGTAAAGCCGTAAGAACACCAGACTGTTTAAATTCCTCCACTTGAGCGACCAGAGCCTTGACCTGGTTATCATTGGGCACTTCTTCCTTGCCGAGCACTTGCTCCAGTTTCAACGTATCTAATACTCTCTTTGCAGTGCTAATAACAGTTGCCACCGCATCGTAAGACTGTTTCTTTTCATCAGCGATTTTACGATCCACTTGCAATGCGACAATTTCATTAAGCAGTTCATTCATTTCAATTTGCAAGCGTTGGCATTTTTGCATAGGAGACTCCTTTTCTCCTAGACCAACAAGTTCGTATTCTCCGCCTCGCACATCGTATCCACGGCTAACGCGTCGTCCAATTTGATCAGAAAAGTCAACGCTACCTCCCAGTGTTGCACTATTGAACCGCTTGTGAGCGGTGCTAGGCGAAATATGTAAGCGCTCAATGGCCTCGTTTTCTGGCTCCTCCTCATAATAGTCAGAAGTGTCCGGTTCAGGATCATCCACAGTTTCATAAACATCCGGCTGGTCATAAGCCTGCAGAATAAGAATTTTATTGTGTGTGTGTGTGGGTAATACATTAGTAATACTATTGTGTCTTACAATGCCAGGTAAGTTTTGAAATTTCGGATCTGCCATTATGTTGGGCACTGTGGATTATGCTTATTAAATTCGTTTTGATATTACGGATAAAACTTTGCAACAATTTTTATGTAGCCAAATGCTAAATAAACCAATATTACTATGATGTAGAGTTGCAAGTACATCAATGGTAAAATGATGTAATCGATGTTTTAACCATTAGGCGATACATCGATAGTTTTTTTTTAAGCATTGATGTTTCAAATTGACTGACTTTACAATTCGTGTTCGCCGTTTTGTTCGACGAAAATAGAAATTATTCTATCTTCGCTGTGTTCGCCGAACATGTTTGACAGAGGATGGCTATGTTGGCGCGAACATAATTTTTAAACCAATTTTCTTGCGTAAACAGGTGCGCACGCTTTTAAAATTGTCAAAGCAGTTTTTAACGGAATTTATTCTTTGCTTGCAAAATGAGCCTGCGCTGTGGCAAGCTAAGAGTGATGCTTACAAAGATAAGAAAATTAGAATGAAATCATGGGATGTACTCTTAAAAAAATTAAAAGAGGTTGATGAAGAGGCAACTATTGACTCGGTAAAAAAAAGTCAATTCGCTGCGTGCATCATACAGACGCGAGCTACAAAAAATTAAACGAAGCAAAAAGTCTGGCGCTGGAGCGGATGATGTTTACCAGCCAAACTTATGGTACTTTAGCGATTTACATTTTTTACATGAGCTGGAGTCCTCTGTTGATGGAATCAACACCTTCGACTACTCCCCGGAAATTGAAATAGTAAGTAGTTTGAGTATAAAAACAAATTATTTATTTTTAGAAAATGAAATAAAATAAGGTGCCTTTTATAAAAAAAATTAATATTTAATGCGCTTATTTTGCCAAGCCACAGCTCCAATTGTATTAAAATATTCGAGGAAGTTGTCACGAACTTTTTTCGCATCTGCGCCAGAATTACCCCCTATTAGTGGCTCCAAATTGTCCATTCTCTGGTCGGCCTGCAAAACTTCTCCAGACATATTATTAGGATCTGCTGCACCTCGCAAATATACTGCACCGTTCTTTTTGGACAAATAATTGTGCAAATAGCAACAGCATAAAACGATAACGCTAGCCTTTTCTGGCTCCAAAGCTATAGTTGTAAGAAGGATCCTAAACATGCTCGCAATAATCCCAAAAGCATTTTCAACTATACGCCTAGCCCTTGAGAGGCGGTAATTAAAAATTAGCTGCTCTTTATCCAGCTTTTGTCGGCTGTAAGGTTTCATTAAATTTGATGACACGGGAAAGGCATTATCCCCTACTAAGATATATGGCAGTTTATATGGAGTATTTTCAATTTGCCGCGGCTCCGGTATAAAAAGGGATTGCTCATCGTAGAGCCTTTTGTATGCAGATTGTGTAAATACTCCAGCATCTGATGCCCTTCCATTTGCTCCGACTTCCACACAAATAAATTCATAATTTGCGTTCACAATGGCCATCATTACTATGCTGAACGTCTTATAGTAATTAAAATAGAATGAGCCTGATGTTTTTGGCTTTCTTATATGCACATGCTTTCCGTCGATAGCGCCAATGCAATTCACAAAATTCCATTGAGTTTCAAAATCAGTGGCAATTTCCTTCCATTCACCCTCATTCTTTGGCATCTAAAATTGTTTAGCCAAAGGCCACTAAACGCAAATGCGATGAAGGAACTGAGTTCCTGAAAAAGGCAGTAGCGCACTTGAACAATATGAGCAGCAAAAAACCAAGAGATGACGCTGAAGTTTATTCTGAAGGATGGGCTGTCATGTTCAGGCAGTTGTCGAAGGAGCAACAGCTTTTCGCCAAAAAAGGAATTGACGAGCTCCTTATGCAAGGCCAAATGAACATGCTCACATAACAAGGCGTATCAAGCATTACACGCTTTCCCAGTAGGCAGGAATGTTATACCGGACCCGTTTGTCAGATGCCCGTTCCGGCTTATCAGCGTCATCAAATGTTTGCGAGCACTCCACTAACAAGTGACTCCACCACAACATCTTCATTTATTTCGCAGCATTCTAAAGATCCGAACGGACAAAATGTAATAGTTACAGCTACCTCATTCAACGCGTTATTTAATAGCGATGAATATGTATAAGAGGTTTTATATTTTATAATTATATTTAAATAAAACAATATTTCTTACCTTTATATAAGGCTTCAGCATTTAATTTATAGCACTACATGTCTCCAGTACTATGCGCCCGAGACTCTGGGGAGAAATGCCTGTTAAAAATTTGAGGTCTTCATAGCTTTGGCCACTGGCCAAAAAGCGCAAAGTCGATGAGAGTCTTTCGTTTGGGCTTATTGCATTCCTCATCACTGTGTCCTGTCGGTGAATTTCCGGAGCAACTAAACTTAAAAGTGCTTCATACGTTCCACTGTCCATTCTTAAAAAGTTTTTCAAATCAATTGAAGGGGTTTCCTTTAGCTCCTTTAATAGATTAGTATGGGTGAATTTTTGGCGCTTTGCATACCACTCTTTCATCCACATACTCTGCTTCCTTTTTTCTGCTGGCTCTTTTTTTTTCTCCCCAAAAATATGTATTGCCATTAAGGCAATTACACTCTCGGTATCCCCTGATATGTTGACTGTACAAAAGCATAGATAAAATGGCGTTCGAGAGAAATGTTCGCACTCGTTGGTGGCAAATGAAATTCTTGCTGTCGAGCATGTTCGCCGAACAAATTCGCAGGCCATCCACGTTCGAATTTGTTTGGCGAATATGTTGTCGAACATGAATTTCATTTGCCACCAACGGGTGCAAACATCTCTCGAACATGATTTATTTTATATATTGATACAGTCAACATGCCAGCGGACACCGAGACTGTAATTGCGTTAATGGCAATACAGAATTTCGTGGAGAAAAAAAAAATAAAAGCTTGGAAAGCTACAGTCGGATGCAACCGACAGAAGGAGGCCCTGTACTTTCCACGCGCTAAAGCCCCGTTTCCACTGAGCTCGTAAGACCAAAATTGAGACTTTTTGCTTGAGACCGGTCTCAAGGCCATACAAAATGTTGTCAGTTGCGTTTAAATTTGGGACTAGTCGTGAGAGCTGCGACCAAAAAATCCAGAGTGTTGTAAAACGATTTTCTGCCAAAAATGTGGCAGCATTGTGAAATTTGCCCGCATTTTATCGAAATTTAACTCTGTTTACAGTTAAAAAATGTAAATAAAGGAAGAAAATTCGTAAACAATAAGTTGTTTTTGTTTATTATTTATAATATTAAGTTTTCTGATTAGTATAAATGGTTTGTTTGTATTTTATATTATTGCAGTGAACAATATATATTTTTAATAAATGACACAATTTGTTATATCAACTTATGCCATTTGTTCCAAATGGCTTTTATGCCACTTCGATACACTTCAGTTCGCTTATGTCCACCATTATCTGGGACTGAGCAATTAAATCAATACTCATTTTCTCCATTTTATAATCAAAATCTTTTAATTTATTCTGCAAGTCACGAATCAAATTAAATGTAAACAAAAAACAGCTGATTTCGACTTGCGAATTACGACCGTTTGTTCAGTGGAAACACCTAAAAGGTCGTAGCCCCAAAAAAAAGTCGTAAGACCGCAGTGGAAATTGGGTATAACAGACACTCACACATGCACACATAGCGCAAAGTCACTCGCAACTAGAGTTGGGCGCGTGTCGTGTTAATTCTCGTGTCACATCGTGAACACGACTCAACACGGGTGTTCGTGTTGCACGCAATCAATTTTCGCGTGCTCGTGCGTGTCCGTGTTGGGCACTCCAACACAAAAACACGACTCAACACGAAGCAACACGACAACATAAAGCAAACAATCTGTCTTATTTTTTTTGCCTTCAGCAGGAATTGGTATACAACAACACATACGATAACATTTTTTCTTTGAACTTTGAAGTGACGCCAAAAAAATGCAAATCCGAGTGAAAATTTAAGAGGCGATTCGGATAAACGAGGACAAATACACATTAATTGAGAATATGAATGGCATAAGCCTTATTCGGCAGAGATTTTATTTTATTGAATGCGGTAGTAAAACCCTTTATTTTGTGTGCTGTAAAAAGTGCAAAGGTGTGCTTGCATACACCCCGAGAACTGGAACCGGCGTATTAAATCGCCACAAATGTGTCGCTCAGAAGGACGCACGGCAACAAAAAATTTTCGTGTTGGTCGTGCGTGTTTCGCGCGTGCTCGTGTTGGACTAAAATCGACCGTGCGTGTTCGTGTTACACAAAATAATTTTTTTCGTGTTCGTGTTGAAAAAATTAGACACGCGCCCATCTTTACTCGCAACCACACATGCGCTCGCGCTGCTCCCCCCTTACCAAGTACAGGGAATTGAATCTTGAATATCTCAGGTGTTTATTAACCGATCGGGTCAAACACAGCACAGATTAAGGTTTCTATATGCTCATTGTATGCTAAATCACAAGTTTGTATCATTTAAATTGTGGTGGTGGTAGTTTTTCGCGGTTAGTGGGGGAGGGCGGAAGATACCAAAATTTTAACGCAAACTTGATCTGCCTACATTATAGGGGCATCTAACTGCCAAATATGATGTCTCTGGCTTTTACAGTTTCCGAGATCTAGGTGTTCATACGGACGGACGGACATGGCTATATCGACTCAGCTCGTCGTCCTGATCAAGAATATATATAAATATTTGTGGGGTCTGCCACGCCTCCTTCTGACTGTTACATACATTTCGGATTTGCACAAACTTAATAGACCCCCTGTACTTTTTTAAAGTACAGGGTCTGAAAAAGAACTAGCGGAAAAACAAAAAAGAACTATGTATGGTGATGAAAGAGAAAAATTCACCCATACAAATATTTTAAAGGAGCTAAATGAAAGCGCGCGCACGTCTTTGCGCAAGAAAATTGGTTTCTTATGTAAATGATATACATATTAGACATCTGCATGATTCCACTCATAACATACGTCACATAGAATACATTCGAATGGAATTGAATTGAATGAGTGGAACGCACGAAATGAAACGACATTGTATGAGTGAGAGGTTCTCATTCCACTCATAACTTACTACCTGCAACGAAATGAACGTAAATGAATGAAGCGTAAAATGAAATGAAACATTTGGAAATGCCTAGAACATTCGAATGATTCGAGTTGTTGCGTGCGAATTCGGTCCATTCCTTTGCTTATTCTTGACAGCTGTACTTCAAAGACGCAATAATGGACGCATTATTTTCAAAAGAAGCCGACAAATCTGTATGTATTTGTGTAACGTTTTGTTTTAATTTACTATTGTTGTTTAAATGTATATATATTTATAACAATTCGCTTATTTGTTTTGATCGTGCTTAGATTTATTTTAGTAATAAGTTTAATATATAACCAAATTACATATATGCATACACAACTATAAAAACACATTTCATTTCTTTTTCATTGTTTTCAGTTGTCACTCGAATCATTCGAATGAAGCGTCTCAATTTACTGTGTTCTCATTCCATTCAATTCATTTCCATCTGTTTCGTTGTTGTGCGACTGAGTCGTACGTAAATTCACTCACTCACTCATACCAGTTTGACTTTGCTTTCATTCTCATTCCATTCATTTTCGGCATTGTGCATTTGAATGTGCCTTTTTCGCCACTCATGCAGATGTCTAATACATATGATATAAACATTTTTTGTTTTGTCCTGTATGCACCATCCCGAAATTTTACATTTCCCATACAAAAAGCATAGGCATAGAATTTTTTCCGTACGGAATTGAAATTCTTGATATGCAGCACTGAACAAAAAACACGAGCGAAATATCGATAAGTTCACTGGTATTGTCATCGATAGCTATTGTGTGGGTCGTGTTGGATGCTATTGATCAACTGACATTCCGCACGAAATAAATTAAAACAATTATTCCTTTCTTATTCCTTCCCTAATTTTCTATATAATATGTCTAATATTAATAAAATGGAACAAATACACATAATAAATAAAAGCTATAGCGATCGAGCAGAGGCAAACACACACAAGCTGGCAAAACACTCAGAACAACAACAATCGATTCACTGCATCGTAAAAAGTTAAAGTTCGAGTACGTACAGTTTCAATTCATTTTATTTTTCCTAATTTTATTATTATTTCCCTAAAATACATTTATCAGGGGTGCTACAGAAATCACTTCAGCGTCATTTCAGCTTAAAAACCATTCAGCGGTGCCACAGACCTAGTTTTTTGGCTGATTCGAAATAGCTGACTATTGAGCCAGCTATTTGACTAAATACACCTATAAAACCAAGTTGATACATGAAACATTATACCTTTTCTTAAAGGTTGTTTAATTTCTAATTAACTTACATCAAAATAATTTAACATTAAAGGTGTTAAGTTAAAAAAAAACGCATTTTAGTAAAACCTTAACGAATCAGCGTGTTCTATTAGTCAAGTACTTTGAAACACCAATCAGCCGACACATCTTTGACCCTTTCTTGGGCATACATATTACTTTACATTCTACATTTACATCTTACATTCAGCTTAGGTAGAGTTCCATCTTATCTTATCTCTTAGGTAGTTTTCCTATGTTCAGGGTTTTCCCTTGTAAGGGTGTATTTCCCAGCCTGCCATCTGTGTCTTAATTGCTTAGGTCTAGTCTGGACTCTATTATCTTTTATTATCTGTCTAGTGAGCCTAATCTCAATGCAATGTCTAGGCTCACTGGCAGACTTATTATTGTGATATAATATAAGATTAAACATCCTGGCCCTGTTGAAAGGTTTACTTTCAATACAACAGAGACCAGGCTCTTTTGAACTATATATAAAATAATATAACTTTATATCTTAAGAACCTAATTCAATACGATGTCTGGCTTTCTGGCTTACTTATAAGTATAAGATTCAACATCCTGGCCCTGTTGAAAGGCTCACTTTCAATAGCACAGCGACCAGGCTCTTATTAACTATATATGTATTCATTTTTTAAGATTAATATATCTACTGTCTTATATGTACGATATTGATATTACATGTTGAGTTGAGTTGTTATCCAGCATCCACATGTGTGTCGTCACTACTTCGTATGGCCAGAGATTGACGTCTTCCTTATAAAGATCGCATCCTGGTATTGCTGAAGAGTTCCTCGACCAGACATCTTAAATGATTTCAGCTTGTTCTTACAAACATCAGCGGTTATTTCCTTTGGCCTGGAAACTACCCATGTGTTTGCTCTGCCAAGCTGGTTCCAAAACGTTATTCGATTTTGGGGGAGGCTTTGTCATCTAGCCTCCTTCCATTGTGTTCCGGCGATGGTGAGAACCCCATCCAGTAGATGAATTCTCGTTCCCAGTTACTACCAGAGCGCCGCTGCAGCTTTTTTAGTGGACCTTTGTCCACCTGAAGGAGCACGCTTTTTTGCTCCGGCTTAATATTGGCTGATTCCTTCGCAGACTCGGCATCCTTCTTCTTTTGGCTGGCAGAATTTCGACGCTTACTTTGCCCACTGCTGTGGGCATCTTTTACGGCCTTTTCGCGTCGAGCACGCTTCGAAGTGCTGGCTTTATCCTTAATATCCGATTTTGTGCTCATATTACGAGGTAGCTTAAACCTTTTAGATGCGTTAGGTGCTATGATTGGTCTTGCTGTCGACCGCTCCACACGCTTTAGTCGAACTATAGTCCGACGAATCTTCTTTGTTGTAATTGTCGCCAGAGAATCCTTTTCCTTCGGCTTTGGCAGAACACATTTACTTATGTTCTTGATGGTTGTAGCTGCCTCTATATCATTGTCGATTAGAGAATTTGCAGCAAACGTCTCCAGAGAATCCTTTTCCTCCGGCTTTGGCAAAACACATTTAGTTGTGTTCTTGAGTATTGTGGCTGCCTCTGTATTATTTTCGATTAGCGACTTTGCAGCACTTGTCGCCAGAGAATCCTTTTCCTCTGGCTGTAGCATTTTTTTCATTAAGTCCTCCCATCCATAAACTGTCTCAATAAATTCTTTGATACGCAAATCCTCCGAACTAGTTCGCTTCTGTTGACGATTCAACAAGTGATTGCGCTTCATAATTTTTATGTCAAGTGAGAATGAAGGGGGGGCGAGGTTGAGATCCACATCGGGCAGCGATTCTGGATATTTCTCTGTCGCTTGCCGAGCGATTTCGCGAAACACGTAAGGACATATATCAGGAGTATATTCCCGCAGGACATCCACCATAAAATTCGCCAACCTATTCAGACGTTTATTGTCTAGGCTGATTTTGTCGCGCAACAGATTCATAATACCATTTGGGACCTTGCTCCATGGTATCGAAAAATCCATTAGTTGTTCCGACGATGTCTTAATAGCTGCCTCAATATCATTGTTGATAAGAGACTTGAGTATTGTCTCCAGGGAATCGTTTCCCTTCGACTTACTCCGCATTAGCAGACGACATTTCCTTGCGATCTTTATAGCTTCCTCCTCCTTTAGCAGACGACACATAGTTCGAATCTTATCAGTTGTCTTCTTACTTTCATAATAGTCGAACGTCTCCAGCATGAAATACGTCTCCTCTACTCCCATCGGCACCGTTCCAAATCTAGCTGCCTCATAATCCTCTTTGTTAAGGAACTTTGCAGCAATCGTGTCCCACGATGTCTCTGAATTGTTGCTGAGGGTAACATTTGCCTCTTCTGCAACCTGTTTGTTTGTTGGCTTTACTGTCGAGCCCAGCACCTTTTGGGTCCCAACATTATATATTGTTGGATCGTCGAATATGCCAAAATGATTCGATCGTTCCATTGTCGAGCCCAGCACCTTTCGGGTTCCAGCTTTAACTGTTGTTGAATCGTCGAATCTGCCCAAATGGCTTGATCGATTCATTGTCGAGCCCAGCACCTTTTGGGTCTCAACATTATTATTGATAAGCCACTCCGTACTAACTTGCTTCTGTTGATGAGTATCGATACAAAAATTGGAACCAATTGTCTCCAAAGAGTAGGTTTTTTCCTCTCGGTCGTAGGAGCTCCTGTCCCCTTGATCGATACACGAAGTGGCAGCAATTGTCTCCAACGAGTCGGTCTTTTCCTCTCGCTGCAGAAAACAATATCTCGTTTTCTCGAATGCTTTAAGTGTCTCAGCATGCTTTTCGCTAGCTAGCCACTTTTCTATATTAAATCGCTCCTCTGTCGAGCCCAAGTTCTTTTGGGTCTCAACATTTGATGTTGTTGAGTCTTCGAATCGAAAACTGCGAGAACGATCTGATCGACTCAGTGTCGAGCCCAAGTTCTTTTGGGACTCAACATCTGATATTGTTGAATCATCGAATCGAAACCTGCCATATCGATCCGATCGATTCATTGCCGAGCCCAATATCTTTTGGGTCCCAACTGTAGTTTTTGTTGAATCGTCGAATCTGCCAAAATGATTCGATCGATTCATGTTTGCCATTATATATACCATTTTATACGCGAACCGAACCGAAATTATACTTTAAATTTTACGGCTTCTTCATTCGCGCACTAAAACAGCGTCGAACTCGCGACTTATTTTTACCATATTTATACAGGAATGTTGCCATCTAGTCGGTTTCGGATTTGTTGTCAGTTGTCTGCTGCCAGAGTTGCAGAGTAAAATGTTCTTTGGCGCGCAATAAAATAAATGATTTTTCATCTGATATTATTAAAGTACTACTCTATAAAATCAATTATTTATATTTTTGTAATGAAAAAAGTATAAACCTATTTCTCTGCAACGTTAATATTAAGAATAATGTTAAACAAACATTAGGGTAATTTTAATCTGGGAAAAAGGCAGCCCTTATCAGGCAATTTCGGAAAGGTTTGTGAAAGGGCTAAAAATCGAAATCGTTCGGAGTTCTGTGGCACCCAGGAAATTTTTCCGCTGAATGGGTTTTTGCTGATTCACAATCAGCGCGCTATTTCTGTAGCACCCCTGTATATATAAATATGAACAAATTATTAAGTCTTTATTATGTAATTAAAACAATAAATTTACAGTCGAGTCTCGATAATTCGTAATGGCACGGGGATCGTATTTTTTAAGAATTACGCGGGACTTCGACTTACCGAGATTTCCATTTAACGAGGCTCAACAAAGAAAAATTCGAATTAACGGGACTTTTATTAATTGTACATCTTAAGTGTTAATAGAAAATTATACAGTAACATGAAATATTAATAACAAAAATTAAGTTAATTAATAAGAAACAAAAAACTATAATCAGCAAACTAAACGATAACAATGAGAGACACAACAGACAAACTCAGCATGTACTATAACGACATAAAGGCGGCATAGACAGTTCGTCAAATCCTAACGGCGACTTAACTGCCAAAAATTTCGCATTGCATTACGATTTATAAGAGGTTACGAAACAAAATTACGATTTATAAGAGGTTTAATATTCTTTGTTTTGCGAAAAATACTACGAATTAACAAGGGGACCAAAATGTATGAAATTTTTACGAACTATCGGGTTTTTTTCAAGGGGACAGATAATTTTACGAATTATTGAGAATTTTAATTTAGCGGGGTGCGAATTATCGCGACTCGACTGTAGTATATTTTGTACCAATTTCTGGGTGATATCAACGATTTTAAAATTTGTCGATGTTTTAAAACATCGGTTTGAAATCATCGATGGTTGAAAACATCGAGATATCCAAAATCGATGTTTTTGCAGCTATACTAGCCAAGAATGACATCACACCTATTGATTGAGTCCAACTCAATAGAAACCAGTTTCTCATGGGCTGGTTGCTCAGTCTCATGTTCGATCGCATATGCTGCATGTTGGCTGGACCTAAACGTCGCAAAATTCATGGGACTGCTTTTTAAGCTGTTTGACACCTCTATGTATTGAATGGTAGTGGTCTGAGCGGTGGGCTAGTTTGCCTGTTTAAGGTAAACGTAACATACTTGCATTCTTGTTCGTTTGTTCACCAGTCAGATAGCCATTTTTCCACTTCTATAAGATGAAGGGCCAATTTCGCTGTTGCTTGCATAGGGTACCTGGAACGGCTGAGAATAGCTGTATCGTCAGCAAAGGTAGATGTTATTAGTCGTCTGCTTATTAGGATGTCTGCCGTGTAGAGGACATATAGCGTTGGCCCAAGTACGCTGCCTTGGAGGATTCCAGCTTCAATGGTGTATTCGTCAGATATAGCAGAATTACATCTCACTGCGAATTTCCGGTCGTATAGGTAAGACTCCAATAGTTTGTATTATTAGGAAGCGTTGTTCTGATCCTATGCATTAAAACTTTTAACCAAACTCTACCGAATGCTTGAGACATATCTAAAAATATTCCATTTCAGAAGTTATGCGATTGACCTGCTCTATAGTTCCATGCTTTTCATGAAGCCCAAATTGATATAATGGGATTTTATGGGTTCTTATAAATGGATTTATCTATAAATGGATTTAATTATTTATTTCGAAGAGTTTCGATAGACAAGATAATAAGCTTATGGGTCTGTATGACGAGGGAATTGTGTCTTTTCCTGGCTTCGGTATCATTATTATAGTTGACTTTTTCCATCTCTCTGGGAAGTGCCCAAGTTTGGTAATGGCATTGAAGAGCTAGGATATGGTGCAAACTACACAATATGGGAGCTCAATAATCATATTTAGCGTTATTTGGTCCAATCCTGGTGATTTTTTCGGGTTCAACTGAGTTTTGACGATATCAGCGACTTCGTTTGGACGAAATTTCATTGGCTTATGTTGAAGCTAAGAGTTATTGGTTGCAGTCGGTAGTGTAAATGATTTTGTGGCTGGAATACATTTTCAAGGTGTTTTGCAAATGTTCTGGCTCTGTCTTCATCGCTGCTAGCCGCTTGCTGGGTTTTGGCACCACGGTTTCTGTCGGTGAGCATAGAATTGGATTTGCTCTCCGCAGTGAATGCTTTGTAGAAGAAGTTGACAATTGATCTATGTAGCGGCGTTGGGTGTTTGCTTCTTGTTGTTTCTTCTTGTTGCAAAAAATAATAAATCTACATAATATGATTTGCTCTTCCGATTTGAGTATATATCGAAATAAAAAAAAAAATACCCGAATACCGAATTGTAACCATTTGCAACGGAAAATCGAATGTAAAGGCAATGGTATGACAGTGTATGCACATATACGTGCGACACTTTAACTACATACATACATATATATTAGACTTTTTTCACAGAGTAACTATTGTTAATTTCACAATATGGCGTCTCAATTCTGAGAACCAAACTAGCGCTTCGGCGGGCAACACACAGCAACACTATAACGGGTCTCTGGCAGGCAGCAGGCAGCAACAATGAACTATTAGTGTATTGGATAAACCTAATAGCATCCAACAGTCTGAATATAGATATAAACCACAGCCACTTTTCAGCACTCAACAATAAGTCCCTATTTACACGATGAAGTTTTCTCATGAAGTTTTTTTCGATTCCGTTTTGAAACATCTTCGAAAATCACGTCGCATTTACACGGTGAAGTTTCCTCATGAAGTTTACTACTCCGATATGTGCTTATCGATAGCTAATTTGCTTACATGCAACCCTGTGATAATGCGTGTGCAACTCTGTGTTTGCAAACAATCGGAATAGCGCAAAGCAAAATAGACGAAAAGTCGTGCAGCTTGATGGGTCATGCAGTTTTGTCATGAAGTCGAACCCCTCTACACCCCTTGCCTACAAACAGAAACGTCATGAAGAAACATCATGAAGAAACTTCATCGTGTAAATAGGGACTAACACAATTGTAGTTTT
>JAWNNL010001012.1:0-48103 GCA_035045005.1 Liodrosophila aerea
TGTAGTTCGGGTGCATGTCAAATATATAGAAGGATCACAATTTGGTTTTGGAACACGAAACTCAGCCATGCCGAATGACCCAAATGAGTTCTATCGTGGAAATTAGCTACGTACTAAAAATAAACACATTCACATTTTTCCGTTTAGATTGTTAGCATAAAAAAGTATTGTTACTGTTATAAAAGTTATCTTGTTAATGAGTTTCCTTTTAAAACATTTAATTCTTATTACTTTTATTGATCAATTGAACCAAATTATGAAGTTGAAATAATTGTTAAGTGTATCGATAAATTAAGTAGGAGCATTAGTTAAATAGAGCTGTTGGTAATTCTTGTAAATAATTAAAAGAAAAAAAGTTAATGCTAATCAATCAGTATTTGGTTACCTACATATTAGTCCGCATTTACACGGTGGGGCATTTGCATCATAAAGCATTAGTTTGTAGGAAAAAAGTGTAGAGGGGTAATTTGTGAAGTATATTCCCCTGTCCACCAAATCAATGCTTCATGACGCAAATGCTTCATCGTGTAAATGCCGACTTAGATCTGTCGCGAACTAAATAATATATGTATATATAAAAAAAATTACTGATTGTTTCTTTAATTAAGTGTAGCACACAAATTTTCTACCACTCAGCATTTAATAAAATTAAATAATAAAAGATATAGCAAAAAATATCTTTTATCGAAGTGTCAATAAATGACAAATACACTTAGGTATGATGGCATATATACAAATACATAAACACATGTACCGAATATGTATAAATTGTCATTCAACAATTAATGTACAGAAATTAGCTTAGAGAAAACTAAAGAAACAGCAACAAACGAATTCAATAAAGTAATATAATGAAATTATCATAAAAACTAAAACATTGTGGTATTATTTACACAGACCTAAAACCCTAAAATCTATAAAATTGTAAAATGTCATGTAATTCATATATAACACAAAAGGCTCAAATGAATTGTATAATCACAATAATAAGCCATAATCCAATTAAAATAATTCAACACAAATACTCGTGGGTAAGAACATAAACATGTTATGGTGTAAAAACCAAATTATTTATTATATTATTTATGCAAAACAATCATTCATTGAAAATAAACAATTTGCTTCATTTCATTAAGCCTGATTTAATTGTTTTTGCATTAAATCTCATTTACAAAAGCATAATACATAAAAAACGTTAAATTACTATTACTCCTCCCATTTGATAACAGCAAACAATTAAATTCATCACGTTCCAAATGCTTATATTATTATATATATTTATAGCTTTTATATGATTATACCCTATACATATTGAAAACGGTTAAGCGTAATAAGTTTCAGAAATTATGTATGTATGTATATGTACATACGAATGTAACTGGCGGAAGAAACATGAAAATCCCCACCAAATATATGTACATACATACATATAATACTATATGAATCCATTATTGAACTGTGCTTATGAAAGTATCGAAATTTATACCACACATAACTGCAGGTTATTCATTTTATTTAATGTTTTTAGAAAACTGTATAACACGCAGAGTTATAGTTTGTCATTGAGGTAGTATTTTAAAATCCCAAGAGTTTTCACATATAATATGTACATAAGTACATATATACTGACTGATATTACATAATACATATTTACATTATTATGTATGTATAGTTATGTTACTGGGTTCACGCAATTTTGTGGCCAGCCAAAACTATGGTGTTCAATGAATTTTTTTTATTTATTTATTTAATGTTGAAGATTTTTCTTATATAACTTTTGAAAACATGTTTTCATTTTGAAATAATGGAATAATAAATTCAAAATACGTAGTTAAACACAAAAAATTCCTCTCATTCATTCAAATTCATGAGTCTCAGATTATTTTCAAAACCGATGAATAATAAATGTGAAACTTATATGCAGATAAATATGTAAAGAATTAAAAATAGCAAAAAGCTAATAATTGTCTAAGTAAAAACAAAACAAAGTAATAAAATTAATTCAAAAACAGAATAATATAAAAATAAAAAAAGCATATAAACAATAGATATAAATAAAGAAAACTCTTAAAACAATAACTTACTTGTTTTTCTATGGGATATTAAATAATATTGAACCTTTTTATTAGTATTCATATGTACATATGTATAGTATGCAACATATACCAACGAACACGCGACTGAGCAGCCAGCGCATGAGAAAGTGGTTTCTGTTGAGTTGGACCAACATCAAAACTTGTGTTGTCAGTCTTGCATAGACGCTCGAACGGAAAGCACGGTCTGTGTCGAGCATGCCGATTTTTTCCGTTCAATGTATTTGTGTACATGAATACGGACCCATATGCTTATGTGTGCTGCTTTGATGCCGACCATGATACAATTCATTGTTGCCATTTTAGCTTATTTCAAGCTAGATTTAGCATATTTTAAAATGAAATAGCTTGAAAAATACTTTAAATGCATATAGCTTAAAATCTGGCGTATTTCAAATTTCATTTAGCTAATTTCGGCTTAAAAAAAATTTATAACAAAACATGTTTTGTTTTTCGATTGTATTATAATTTTTGGTAATTTTTATCGATAATTTGGACAAAAGTCATATTTGTTGTTGGTATTTTAATAATAATCGTTAGCAAGTTTCGGTCACACTGTTTTGATGTACAAGGATGCTGGCCAAAACAAAGCTTTCGAGCAACTGGCGTTATTTGCTTTGCATATACTTTCACTGCCATGGTCGAATGCTGCGGTTGAGATGGTATTCAGCCAAATGAACATCGTAAAAACAAAGTTGCGCAACAAAATGTGTTTAAAAAGCTTGAACGCAATATTAAGAATAAGGTTTGTTTTTGAAATTTTAAATAATTTAAATTATACTAAGTATTTTTTTGTAATGTTATAGATATGTACTGCGACGTCATGGCAAATGTTGCCATGACTACCAACTTCCAACGAAATACCTCGCTTTAGTTCAATCATCCGCCAAATATATGGAATCTAATGATGAAGTTGATGAAATTATTTCTTTACTATAATAGTTATATAAATATCATATCAATATCGTATAAATAAAAGTAAAAAATCAACTATTTTAATGTTTTTCATGGTTAGCTTATTTTTAGCTTCTTTTTTTTTATTTTTAGCTTATTCTAGCTTATTTTTTTCTTCAATCTAGCTTATTTTATCTCTCAAAATCTGGCAGCACTGGTCAGGACATGGGGAAACGCAACACCAACACGCAAACGATCATGACTTGTATGAAGTTTCCCAATCCACTTGACACTATGGAGGAGTTGGCTGCCAAACGTCGAATCTGGCAGCACTGGTCAGGACATGGGGAAACGCAACACCTACACGCAAACGATCATGACTTGTATGAAGTTTCCCAATCCACTTGACACTATGGAGGAGTTGGCTGCCAAACGTCGAATCTGGCAGCACTGGTCAGGACATGGGGAAACGCAACACCAACACGCAAACGATCATGACTTGTATGAAGTTTCCCAATCCACTTGACACTATGGAGGAGTTGGCTGCCAAACGTCGAATCTGGCAGCACTGGTCAGGACATGGGGAAACGCAACACCAACACGCAAACGATCATGACTTGTATGAAGTTTCCCAATCCACTTGACACTATGGAGGAGTTGGCTGCCAAACGTCGAATCTGGCAGCACTGGTCAGGACATGGGGAAACGCAACACCAACACGCAAACGATCATGACTTGTATGAAGTTTCCCAATCCACTTGACACTATGGAGGAGTTGGCTGCCAAACGTCGAATCTGGCAGCACTGGTCAGGACATGGGGAAACGCAACACCTACACGCAAACGATCATGACTTGTATGAAGTTTCCCAATCCACTTGACACTATGGAGGAGTTGGCTGCCAAACGTCGAATCTGGCAGCACTGGTCAGGACATGGGGAAACGCAACACCAACACGCAAACGATCATGACTTGTATGAAGTTTCCCAATCCACTTGACACTATGGAGGAGTTGGCTGCCAAACGTCGAATCTGGCAGCACTGGTCAGGACATGGGGAAACGCAACACCAACACGCAAACGATCATGACTTGTATGAAGTTTCCCAATCCACTTGACACTATGGAGGAGTTGGCTGCCAAACGTCGAATCTGGCAGCACTGGTCAGGACATGGGGAAACGCAACACCAACACGCAAACGATCATGACTTGTATGAAGTTTCCCAATCCACTTGACACTATGGAGGAGTTGGCTGCCAAACGTCCAATCTGGCAGCACTGGTCAGGACATGGGGAAACGCAACACCAACACGCAAACGATCATGACTTGTATGAAGTTTCCCAATCCACTTGACACTATGGAGGAGTTGGCTGCCAAACGTCGAATCTGGCAGCACTGGTCAGGACATGGGGAAACGCAACACCAACACGCAAACGATCATGACTTGTATGAAGTTTCCCAATCCACTTGACACTATGGAGGAGTTGGCTGCCAAACGTCGAATCTGGCAGCACTGGTCAGGACATGGGGAAACGCAACACCAACACGCAAACGATCATGACTTGTATGAAGTTTCCCAATCCACTTGACACTATGGAGGAGTTGGCTGCCAAACGTCGAATCTGGCAGCACTGGTCAGGACATGGGGAAACGCAACACCTACACGCAAACGATCATGACTTGTATGAAGTTTCCCAATCCACTTGACACTATGGAGGAGTTGGCTGCCAAACGTCGAATCTGGCAGCACTGGTCAGGACATGGGGAAACGCAACACCAACACGCAAACGATCATGACTTGTATGAAGTTTCCCAATCCACTTGACACTATGGAGGAGTTGGCTGCCAAACGTCGAATCTGGCAGCACTGGTCAGGACATGGGGAAACGCAACACCTACACGCAAACGATCATGACTTGTATGAAGTTTCCCAATCCACTTGACACTATGGAGGAGTTGGCTGCCAAACGTCGAATCTGGCAGCACTGGTCAGGACATGGGGAAACGCAACACCAACACGCAAACGATCATGACTTGTATGAAGTTTCCCAATCCACTTGACACTATGGAGGAGTTGGCTGCCAAACGTCGAATCTGGCAGCACTGGTCAGGACATGGGGAAACGCAACACCAACACGCAAACGATCATGACTTGTATGAAGTTTCCCAATCCACTTGACACTATGGAGGAGTTGGCTGCCAAACGTCTCAAGCTGTCTGTCGATGCTGATCGTATAGAACTGGAGATGCTACTGGATCATATCAAGGTTTATCCATGGGCTGTGGCCTTGCAGATGCGGCACTATGTGATCAAGCTGCAGAATCGCATTAAGGAGTACGATCATGAATGTACCAAAACGAACTGCAGCCAAAATGAAGAAACCGACTATGACTAAAGCAAAGGACAATGGCATGGATTATGAAACTGAAGAATGGGAAGACGAGTCTGACGACTCAACTATTAATCAATCTGGGGACGAAATAATGAGCCCAAGTACGAACAAGAGATTCAAGAGATTAAAGAAAACTAATAATTCTAAGGTTATTAAATCTACAACAAGGCAATTAACAATCACTGAAATGATTACCAAGCCAGCTATTAATGTGCATGAGGACTCCTCGATGTCCCGCGCTGAACAATTTGCAAGCCTATTGAGTCCTAAAAGTTTAACACTTTTAGGTACCCATAAAACCTCTGGTCCTCCCAGCAAAAAATCTTATATTAACCAAGAAGTTGAAGTGACAGAAACAATCAACTTTTCTGATTCGTCCAACGAGGACATCTTGTTGGGCGGAAAAGAAAACTGTGTCGAAGAGACTTAACCGTCAAAAATAATGGCCACCTAAATGTGCGAATTGCAATGGCCCACATGCCGCCAGTTATAAAGGATGTTTAAGTTATAAGAATGCATGCAAAGCCAAACCTGTTGCCACTAACAAGACTGTCACTGCAAATAAACTTCTTGCAAAAGTTGGTTTGCCGTCACTGCCATCCACTAACAGGAAATTTACTTCCTATGCAGCTGCCGCCCGTAACATGGATACTGCCCATGAGTGCTCCAAAGCAGACTCGTGACAAGTCGCCAACAGTGGCACAAGTTAAAGTACCCAAATCTGGAGGTCACTCATCCTTGCAACCGCAGCAGAAGGAAGCTAGCGCCGCTATTCGAAATGGCAATAGCGTACAAGTATCGAAGTCAAGAGCCACATCCCGATCAACCCGACGGGCAAACAAGCCAGCCAAAAGTCTTGAAATTCAGGACAGTAAGAGGTCAAGGACTCGATCCCGCTCGACTCGGCGTGTAAGTCAGCCAATTAAAAGTACTGAATACCATTAGTCTGCAGCCCGAACTTGGTCGGTGTCTCCTGATCGGTATTCAGGAAAACTCGATACACTGAATAACAACATGATGAGCCTATTGTCATCTATTAAAACTGACTCCCATAATGCCTCTGTAAGGCTTATGTCCAAACTAGATAAACTAATTGAGTTGACAACCAGTTTAATGGCTTGTCTCTCAACTATCATGAAAGCCAATGCCAACAACCCAAATACAGACGTGGAGGAGTCATGCGATGACGACATGGAAGAACATTTCTTTGGCGACGAGATGGATGATATTTTTTAGTTACATTCACGACACAGTTACACAAATATTTTTATTTTTATTATTTACATTTGACACTTCTGTCATACACTTAATACAAATTGTACACAACAATTTTACCATTATTGTAAGCCAAGTAGGCAGTGACAACTTTTTTGAAAAATACTCGTTGTATTGTATAAAAAATAATAAATTAGTCAATCGACTTTATTCTGCTCACAGTAGCAGCAACAGCAAATAAATTGAAAAAAAAAGAAAATTATAAAAAAGAAAATTTTCAACAATTATTGAAAGAAATTCTTGAAGAAAACGTCCATAAAAAATGGAACCAAAGATTTATTATTCGGTTAATGAAAATCGTCATGAGGCGACTACAGCTATTCGTGAGGTGGCACCTCGACCTACTTATGCTACGGTTGGCACTCAGACCGATGCTTGCCCCATTTTCTCTAGGCAAAATTTTCACTGAGACCCAAATAAGTATTTTAAAGAGTGGAGGAAAGAGAGCTTTAATTAATGCAACAGACATGTCTGCTGCCATCTGTCTTCATACCGCGGGTCCTCGTGCCTACAATCATCTGTACAGAAAAGGATTTCCTTTGCCGAGTCGTGCAACATTGTATAGATGGTTGGCAGATGTGGAAATCAATGCCGGTACGCTTGATGTGGTTATAGACCTCATGGAAAATGAGGATATGCCTGAAGTGGATAAACTTTGCGTTTTGTCCTTCGATAAAGCGAAGGTTGCTGCTGCTTTCGAGTACGACAGCTCAGCGGATGTTGTGTATGAGCCGAGAAACTATGTTCAACTGGCTATAGCTCGAGGCTTAAAAAAATCTTGGAAGCAGCCAGTTTACTTTGATTTCAATGCTCGAATGGACGCGGATACTTTGCTATCCATTATAAACAAGCTACTCAAAAGAGGTTATCCCGTTGTTGCTATTGTTTCTGATTTGGGCGCTGGAAATCAAAGATTATGGAGAGAGCTTGGCATATCGGAGAGTAAGTTTCTTATAAGAATTAATCCAAAAGAGAAATTTAAAATATTATTTGTTTTAGCAAAGACCTGGTTCAGCCATCCTGCGGATGAAGACCTGAAAATATTTGCTTTTTCGGATACTCCGTAACCATTATGTCGACTCCGGATTTGTCATCAACGGAAACCGGTTAACAAAGACGACAGTCCAGCAGACAATCAGTCACTGTGCTAGATCTGATGTGTCGATATTGTTCAAGATTACCGATAATCATACTAATGTTGGTTCGCTGGCTAAGCAGAAAGTAAAATTGGCAACACAACTGTTCTCCAACACAACCGCCAGCGCCATTAGACGATGCTATGCGTTGGGCTATGAAGTAGAGAACGCATGCGAAACCGCCGATCTTTTTAAATTATTCAACGATTGGTTTGACGGGTTTAATTCCAAATTTTCAACATCAAATTCCATCGAAACGACTCAACCTTATAGCCAACAAATCGAAGTTCAACGAGGCATTTTGGCAAAAATGTCTGAGATTATTAGCACGGAGATTGTTGGCAAAACTCATAAGCTGCCCTTCCAAAAAGGCATTTTAGTTAACAATGTATCCCTTGATGGTTTGCACGGTTATTTGTCGGAGAAGTACGAGATTCGTTATATCCTAACAAGTCGTCTTAACCAAGACATTGTGGAGATTTTTTTTTGGCGCAATGCGGTCTAAAGGTGGACAGCACGACCACCCGACTCGGCTACAATTTAAGTATAGGTTAAGAAAGTATATCACAGGTATGACAAAATTTAAACAATAAATTATTTATAAATTGATTTTAATAATACTATTTGTCTAATGTTTAGCTCTTTGTTTTAGATAGAAGTTTTGATCTTGATTGTTTGTAGGTTTTCTCTGTATTGTGTATTTTGTGTTGTGTTGTGTTTTGCAAATTATTACGTTTTTTTAGACCCTGTACTTTAAAAAAGTACAAAAGGGTCTATTAAGTTTGTGCAAATGACATTTGTGTGTAACAGGCAGAAGGAGGCGTGGCAGACCCCACAAAGTATATATATTCTTGATCAGGACGACGAGCTGAGTCGATCTAGCCATGTCCGTCTGTCCGTCCGTCTGTATGAACACCGAGATCTCGGAAACTATAAGAGCTAGAGACGTAATTTTTTGTTTGGTTCGTGTATTACATAGGCAGGCCAAGTTTATGTTTTTAATTTGATATCTCATCCCCTCCCCCTCAAATTTACAAAAATGTTCTTAGTATATACAGTTTTAGAGTCACTGGATTCATTTTTTGAAAGATTAAAGCTTTAGATGCTTTGCATGTTTGGTGCAAGTTGCAGCCCAATCGGATAATAAACACCGGAGATATTCGACAAACAATGTTCAGTACCAGGCATTTGGGTAGGGGAGGAGGGAAGCGGCCACTAGGGCGTATGCGTGATTTTTGATTGTGAATTTGAATTTCTGTATGAGTATTGCTGATTGTTTGTATTTTAGTATATATTTGTATGAATAAGTGTATGTGTGTGTGTATAAGTGCATGTGTATGTGTATGTGAGTATGTACATACATATATGCTGCTGCTATTATGGACTCCCAGGGCAAATCAAAGTACAGGGTCACCTACTGTCGGGTTGCGTCCGACTGTAGCTTTCCGAGTTTTTTTTAATAGTATCATTTTTCAATATTTTTTATTTTTATTCAGCCAAGAATACTGAATTATTGTTCAATTCTCAAAATGTTGATGAAGACAATTCTGACACTTGGTTAAACCTAGACATAAGTTCTCAAGCAGACCAAACTAAACACACCAAGGAGAGCGAATATGAAGACTTTGTGGTTGACATAGATAACAGCATAGCACCAGAAACTGAGCTAGACGAGTTAACGGAGGATGCCATTGAGTACCTAGCAGGCTATATTATCAAGAAACTGCGACTATCCATATGAGTTTGCCGAAAATTCGACATTTACCTACGTAGATGAGGTCTCGCATGGAGGACTCATAAAACCTTCTTTACAGTTTAAAAATAAATTAAAAGAGCTAGAAATAATATTTTTAAACATAATGAAAGAACATTTTAATATAACAAAAAATGTAAAACAAATCCTTTTAATAGCTTCAGAAAATGTTAATATTAACTTAGACATAAGAACGTTTTACTTTAAGATTAGAATTTATTTTAAAATTAAAAGCCATAACAAAAAAGTATGTATACAAAAACACAAACAACGATTAATTTCTAATTCAAAATTATTAAAAATTAAATTATAAAAAAAAACAACTCTTTTTAAATAACTTGTAACATGAAACCACATAATCCATCTAAGGGTTAATCAACACGCTCTATTGTTGTTTCACTCACACTTAGCACGCTGAGCCTTTTCAGTCGCACTTATTGTAAGCATTGTTAACGGACAGCTTTTGCCGACGAGACTACCTTGTATAATAGTATCATGATGCCGACTTTCGTGTTTCCATATTTTGCCATTTCAGAGTCTCAGCGCAGAAATTTGTATACGCTTTGCCTGCGGCTGAATCTTTATATGTATGTTGTTGTTGTCGGCTGTGCAAAACAGGTTTTACCGAATTTTTTTGTTTTTCGCCTTTGCTCGCGGCCTGTGCCTGCATGCGGTCGATTGTTGTTGTTCTGGGTGTTTTGCAGCTTGTGTGTGATTGCACCTGCTCGATCGCTATAGCTTTCATTTATTATGAGTATTTGTTCCTTTTTACTAATATTAACAATTAGTATAGACATATTATATTCAAAATTCAGCAAATTTTATTGCGAGATCAATTACGTTACTCTTCTTAACTTTACGATTATTTACATTTTTAACTGTAGTCCTTAAATACATATGTTATTATTACTAGTAAATTCTATAATGTTATAAATTTCTTACACGTATTAATCACCTTACACTTTGATGCGCGATGTACGAAAGAAAGAAGAAGGAACTTTTCCCTATTGCAAGTCATATGTGAGTGTGACCAGACTCTATTTACGAAATATTACTGGTGACATATCAGCAGCATCGATAGCAGAATATCGCTCATGAAAACACCATTAATAAACCAACAGATGGTTTTTTTGTGGAACCCACTTGGCGTTTTTAGACCCTGTACTTTAAAAAAGTACAGAAGGGTCTATTAAGTTTGTGCAAATGACATTTGTGTGTAACAGGCAGAAGGAGGCGTGGCAGACCCCATAAAGTATATATATTCTTGATCAGGACGACGAGCTGAGTCGATATAGCCCTGTCTGTCTGTCCGTCTGTCTGTATGAACACCTAGATCTCGGAAACTATTAGAGCTAGAGACGTAATTTTTTTTTTGTTAGGTTCGTGTATTACATAGGCAGGTCAAGTTTATGTTTCAAATGTTTGAAAAGTCATCCCCCTCCCCCTCAAATTTGCAAAAATGTTCTTAGTATATACAGTTTTAGAGTCACTGGATTCATGTTTTGCAGGATTAAAGCCTTAGATGCTTTTCATGTTTGGTGCGAGTTGCAGCCCAATCAGATAATAAACACCGGAGATATTGAACAAACAATTTTCAGTACTAGGCATTTGGTTTGTGGAGGGGGAAGCCGCAGCGTATGCGGCCACTAGGGCGTATGCGTGATTTTTGATTGTGAGTATGAATGTCTGTATGAGTATTGGATATTGTTTGTATTTGCGCGTATATTTGTATGTATAAGTATGTGTGTATGTATAAGTGCACGTGTATGTGTATGTGAGTTTGTACATATATGCTGCTGCTGTTATCGACGCCCAGGGCAAACCAAAGGGTAATTATCTATTAAAACCATAGATAGGGGGTACTTCAACTAGCATTTGGGTATCAAAATTATGTTGGGGACACTCTTAGTTTAGCCACAATAAATCTTTAAAGTTTTGTCTAATTCCCATACAAAATGTGCTTGGAAACCGTTGCTACACTGATAGAAAAAAGATTCTAAAATCAAGATTTTGGTCTTAGAACTGAGAATTTTGGCCTAAAAAATGCGGCAAGAACATGGAATTCTTGAAGTAAGAATACACAGCTTGATTTCAAGAACATTTTAAATAAGACCAAAATCTTATTAACAAGACCATAAATTCTTAAAATTTTAAGACCATAAATATAAATTTAAGATTATAAGTACTTAGATTTTTAAGAACTAAACATCTTATTTATAGACCACAAATTCTTATATACTCAAGACCACTTATCTAAAAATGAGATTAAACTTCTTAGCAATTTAAGCAGAATTATTCTTGTTTATAGACCAATACGTTTTGAATGACCAAGAAAACAGTTCTTGAAATAAGAAAAAACTTCTTAAAATTTTAAGAAGAATTATTCTAGTTTTCAGACCAACCCGTTTTAAATAGGCAAAAAAATAATTCTTGAAATAAGACAATGATTTTTTATATTTTAGAGGAATTTTCTCTTTATTCTATTTTTTTTTTAGACCCTGTACTTTAAAAAAGTACAAAGGGTCTATTAGGTTTGTGCAAATGACATTTGTGTGTAACAGGCAGAAGGAGGCGTGGCAGACCCCATAAAGTATATATATTCTTGATCAGGACGACGAGCTGAGTCGATATAGCCCTGTCTGTCTGTCCGTCTGTCCGTCTGTCCGTCTGTCCGTCTGTCTGTCTGTCTGTATGAACACCTAGATCTCGCAAACTATAAGAGCTAGAGACTTAATTCTTTTTTTGTTAGGTTTGTGTATTACATAGGCAGGTCAAGTTTATTTCAAATGTTTGAAAAATCATCCCCCTCCCCCTCAAATTCGCAAAAATATTCCCAGCAAGTACAGTTTTAGAGTCACTGTTTTCTTTTTTTGCATGAATAAAGCTTTAGGTGCTTTGCATGTTTGGTGCGAGTTGCAGCCCAATCGGATAATAAACACCAGAGATATTTGACAAACAATTTTCTGTACTGAGCATATGGGTGGGGAAGGGGAAGCCACAGTGTACGCGGTCACTAGGGCGTATGCGTGATTTTTGATTGTGAGTATGAATGTATGTATGAGTATTGGTTATTGTTTGTATTTGAGCGAATAATTGTATGTATATGTGTTTGTGTGTATGTGTGTATGTATAACTGTATGTGAGTATGTTCATACTTATATGCTGCTGCTGTTACCGACGCCCAGGGCAAACCAAAGTACAGGGTCTCCTACTGTCGGTTGCGTCCGACTGTAGCTTTGCGTCCGACTGTTTTTTGTTAATATCATTTAAATATGTTTTTCCCGTACATACGTCTTGGTGTTGTTTAAAGCATATCTGGCTTTGTGGGGTACAATTTATCGAAGTCAATGCGTATCTGTAATATAGAATTTTAGTTTTAAAACTTGTTTTTATGAATTTATAAATACATACTAACTAAATCTGTAGCCCTAGCATCTTTGAGACTTGGCCAATTGTGAAGAAATTCAATGGAATCCATAGAGTCCAAATCACTTTGACGTATATTAAAAGTAGTGCACCACTTCTGCTTGACGTTCTCCCAATCTGAACAGTCGTCTTTTAAAGCTGTTTTCAGATCAATAAAATAATATTCCTGTGAATAACAGAAAGGCTTGAAATTAATTATTTTTAACTATGTTTGTATTTTAGTTAGGTGTTAAGGTTTTGAATTGATTTTTGTTTTTGCGCTGATTGAAATAAGTTGTCAACCACTGCATGTACACGTAGGCAAAAATGTACAGATGACGCCAAAAATTTGCGTGTATCATATGTATGTATGCATAGACACTACGTTTTTTCTTTAACAGAAATTTGTGACTGATGTATGTATGTTGTGCAGAAGTTAATATGTACTGTAAGGAAGCTTTCCCAGCCGAGGTCGGCGTCTCAGTCTGTCCGGGGTCGTTTTTACAGAAAATTTGTAATAATATGTTAATAGGGACGTGTTTAGTGGGGAGCCCTAGGTATTTTTAACTTGTTTCCTCTTTACGGGGCCATTACGTATGCACGTTTAGTGCCGAAGAAGAAGAAAAGAAAGAGAGAAAGGGAGAGAAAGGGAGAGAAAGAGAAAGAATCGTAACAAGGAAGTTTTGTGGTGTGTAAAGGACGGTGTGTGCCATCTCGTGACCGGAGGACTACACGGAACGGGTTTCGCAAGGGCCGAGGTGTAATCCTCGACGCCTTGTGGCACCCCTCCGCCTGTCTCCCGCCACGATCGGCCTGCTACGACATCACGTGTATGGCGGGTCGCAGGGAGAACCCTTGAGAGAAACGACGTGGGCAACACCCGGTATAACCAGGGGGTTGACCAGTCGTCCTCCCAATGGCCTCACCTACACCCAGTCCCCGGCCGTGTTAGTCCAAGTATTACCTTGGAACCGCACGTGTGATGGAAACCCACAGGGGAGAGAAAGGTCACGACCCGGAGTATAACCCCGTGAGTCGGCCATCTTCTCTCCCAGAAAGCACCACGACCCCGAGTATAACTCATGGAGCCGGATGTTCCTCGCTCTGTGGGCCCCCACAGGGGAAAGAAAGGTCACGACCCGGAGTATAACCCCGCGAGTCGGCCATCTTCTCTCCCAGAAAGCACCACGACCCCGAGTATAACTCATGGAGCCGGATGTTCCTCGCTCTGTGGGCCACCACAGGGGAAAGAAAGGTCACGACCCGGAGTATAACCCCGCGAGTCGGCCATCTTCTCTCCCAGAAAGCACCACGACCCCGAGTATAACTCATGGAGCCGGATGTTCCTCGCTCTGTGGGCCACCACTGCAGCTCGTCGGTGTTATCCGATTCGCCGCTACACGCGGGACGACAGCAGGGAATGACCACCAAAGAACCCAGAGTATAACTCGGGAGACTCCATGATGACACTTCCCACCGACGCTCCACGTGGCCATTTGTTGGAGACTTGCCACACCGTCAGTCGTCACCACTCACATGCACTACCAGTCTACATATTCACAAATCAGGGTTGTTATATTTCGTTTATTAAATTTTTATTCATGCAGATTCTTTTTACTGCCGCACCGCATCAAGGAATTAGTTGCTTGTTATCGTTTATGAAAAATCACAGAAAAACACCAAAACATCCACTCACGTGTTCAATTTTCCACCGGGCACCACCGTTGGCGTTCACCCACGTGCTTCTCGCCAATCAGCCGTGGGGTTGAACTTCCTTCTGTTGTGTGTGTGTATGTGTGTGCGTGTAGTTGATGGCAGTGCACGCTGCCGTAGCTTCCTTCTGTGTGTGTGTGTATGTGTGTGCGTGTAGTTAGTGGTAGTGCACGCTACCGTATCTTCCTTCTGTGTGTGTGTGTATGTGGGTGCGTGTAGTTAGTGGCAGTGCACGCTGCCGTAGCTTCCTTCTGTGTGTGTGTGTGTATGTGTGTGCTTGTCTTCACTTTTTTTCTTTGTCACGTGTTTTCACTTTCGATGTCTTTGCACTTAACTTGTGCCGCGCCGTCCGCACTCACGACTGCTCTCTCGGGCAGTCAAAAACCAACTGCCGGCCCGTTTCGCTCTCGCCGCCAACTTCGCTGCCGGTGTCGATCGTAAGCTCTGCTCGACGTCGGCAAGCGAACGTTGCGGTTGCGGTGTGTTTGCGGTGTCTGTTGCATTGTTGCCATTTTAGCTTATTTCAAGCTAGATTTAGCATATTTTAAAATGAAATAGCTTGAAAAATACTTGAAATGCATATAGCTTAAAATCTGGCTTATTTCAAATTTCATTTAGCTAATTTCGGCTTAAAAAAAATGTATAACAAAACATGTTTTGTTTTTCGATTGTATTATAATTTTTGGTAATTTTTATCGATAATTTGGACAAAAGTCATATTTGTTGTTGGTATTTTAATAATAATCGTTAGCAAGTTTCGGTCACACTGTTTTGATGTACAAGGATGCTGGCCAAAACAAAGCTTTCGAGCAACTGGCGTTATTTGCTTTGCATATACTTTCACTGCCATGGTCGAATGCTGCGGTTGAGATAGTATTCAGCCAAATGAACATCGTAAAAACAAAGTTGCGCAACAAATTGTGTTTAAAAAGCTTGAACGCAATATTAAGAATAAGGTTTGTTTTTGAAATTTTAAATTATTTAAATTATACTAAGTATTTTTTTGTAATGTTATAGATATGTACTGCGACGTCATGGCAAATGTTGCCATGACTACCAACTTCCAACGAAATACCTCGCTTTAGTTCAATCATCCGCCAAATATATGGAATCTAATGATGAAGTTGATGAAATTATTTCTTTACTATAATAGTTATATAAATATCATATCAATATCGTATAAATAAAAGTAAAAAATCAACTATTTTAATGTTTTTCATGGTTAGCTTATTTTTAACTTCTTTTTTTTAATTTTTAGCTTATTCTAGCTTATTTTTTTCTTCAATCTAGCTTATTTTATCTCTCAAAATCTGGCAGCACTGGTCTGTTGCGGCTGCGTCGTACAAGTTGTGGTTGTCTGCGACTGCGTCGCGCAAGTTGTGGTTGTTTGTGGTTCTGTTGCGGCTGCGTCGAACAAGTTGTGGTTGTCTGCGACTGCGTCGCGCAAGTTGTGGTTGTTTGTGGTTCTGTCGTACATGTTGTAGACGTTGCGTTCGCGTCGTACCAGTTGCGGCCGTTTCGTTGTCTTTTTGAATGTTGGCGCGCTGTCTCGGTGCGGTGTTTTGGTGTGGTGTTGCGATGTGGTGCGGTGGTGGTGTTTTGGTGTGGCGTGGTGGTGTTTTGGTGTGGTGTTTTCTGGGCTCTTTCTACCTTGAATAATATACGCTTTCTTTCAAACTAAAAAGACTATAATATTCATAATTTCTCTCTTATAACTAACAATAACGAAATGAACTTCTTATAACTAATAATAACAAAATAATAACAAAAGGAACTTCATAAATTGTGGTGGCGTCTATATGCGCCTTCACAGTACATACATACATAAATATGCGTGTAATACAAATACATATGTATATATGAAAATGAAACATAAAAATTTAATATATTTAGTTAACGCACAATGCACATGTATACCTATGCACAAGTTTACAGATTATAAGGTGCTGGTATAAGAAGCACACCAATTTTTGGCGCCAGCTGTACATTTTTGCATACGTATGTTAGCTAAACATGCTATTAAATTTTCATATTTCACTTTTATATATATATATATATATATGTAAATAAGTATTTTGCATTAAATTCATATCAGTCACAATTTTTCTTTTAAATTCTTATTGCACTTATTGTGAAATTAAACTCAAATATTCACACAAGAAACACCACAAAAAAAGGCGGTCACAAAAATACATGGTTACACCTACATATGTACATGTATGTACACGGCCACGAACATTCAATCACATAATATCAATATCAAATGCATATTATTATGCTGTACTCACCTTTTAAATAAATCACAACTTTCCATGTCGCGTTCACTTTCCGTGTCGCACTCACTCACTTAACAGTCGAAACATAAGTAACAAAAATCGCATTGATGCTCGATCGCCAGACGCCAATAATGCAAAAAAAAAGTATATGCGCGCTCTCTATGAGAGTACTTTTTGTCATTGCCGCCAACTACAATTTCGTGTGAGAACAACACACATACATACATGCATGCATGTGTAAAGCACACGAAGAAAATCAGAAATGCAAGGCTTAGTGATGCGCAATTCCCGATTTTTTTAACGCGTGTCACGAACAGGATAGCGTGTGGCAACGTGTTTGAGCGTTGAAAGTAAATATCCAATAGAGTCGTGAGTTCACGTGACTCAAAAATTTGGCTGGCGTTCATCTCTACCAATAGGTATTTACCGTTGCAAGAGTCGACGCATGAATATGACCATAAAGCAGTGGTGCCCAAACTCACACCATCAAATAGTGTGCTTGTGTGCAAAGCCGAATTCTTGCGAAATGGAAAAAATAGCATAACGAAGTCGACGCCTGTATGTAAGAGCAAACAAACATACATACATATTATGCAGATTATTTCGTCAATGTTGCCAATAAAGTTGTTTTTCGGCAAATCTACATGATAATATTTGTCTTAATATTAGTATTTCATAATATGAACTGTATACCCAATATTTTAATTTTCATATTTTTCATAATTTTGCCTAATATACGATTTAAAATCGAAACATCGTATATTAAGTACCTTAAATAATTTTAAGATTTTATTCTTAGTTTTAGCCTTTAATGGTCTTATTTTTTAGAATAATGGTCTTATTTTTAGCAAATTGGTCTTAAAATATTCTTGTTGTGCTAAGATTTTTTTAAGATGTGTTTTCTTGATTTTAGAATCTGGTCTTTTCTATCAGTGTACGCAAACACGCGCACAATGACAGGCGCCTGTCTGTGTGATCGGTACAGTGGTCTGTGAAGCTTAAAATGTTTGTCAAATTGTGCTTCGCTTAAATACTATATATGTCGAAACTTTGCACACTTTGAATACATTTATGCGTGAAATATAAATAAAACAAACAGTTTACAACGTAAAATACTTAGTAATTAACGACTATTTAATATTAAGACGTACATTTTAGTCGCAATTCATTTTTGAAGATTAACCTTAATTCGATACACAATGCGCAAATTATGAATACACAAAATGCATGCTCCCGATCTAAGCGCCACAATGTCGCGACCAATAGTCGCGAAACGCATTTTTCGTTTCCTAAGAAGAAGAATATTATACAAATGGACTTAAAGTTTGATTAGGTAAAAGAAGAGTATTGTTATGAACATTAGGTAAAAGGGAATGCAAAGTAGCGCCGCAGGCGAGAAATTTTTTTGATTTTTTTTTCAAAAAAATTTCTTGCCTACGGCGCTAGTTTGCATATTCTTCTTTCCTTTATAATTTGATATATAATATAATCTTAATATTGAAAAAACTCGGAAAGCTACAGTCGGATGCAACCGACCCTGTACTTTCCTTTGCACACACACACGCTAACACTCACACAAGCACACATAGCGCAAAGTCGCATGCAACCACACATACGCTCGCGGTGCTCCCCCCTTACCTAGTACTGGGAATTGAATCTTGAATATCTCCGGTGTTTATTATCCGATTGAGCCACAATTTACAGTACAGATAAAGATTATCATAAGAATTATCGTATGCCAAAACACATGTTTGTATGTTTAAAATTGTGGGCGTGGCAGTTTTTCGCGGTTTTTGGGGGAGGGGGGGGGGGGGAGGTATCAAAAATCTAAAACAAACTTGATCTGCTTGCACTATAGGGGCATCTAACTATGATGTCTCTAGCTCTTACAGTTTCCGAGATCTAGGTGTTCATACAGACGGACAGACGGACATGGCTAGATCGACTCAGCTCGTCGTCCTGATCAAGAATATATATACTTTATGGGATCTGCCACGCCTCCTTCTGCCTGTTACATACATTTCTGAGTTGCACAATCTTAATAGACCCTTTTGTACTTTTTTAAAGTACAGGGTCTTAAAAATAAAAAAAAAAGTTAATTACTACGTATTTTACGTTGTAAAATATTTGATTTATTTATATTTCACGCATAAGTGTATTTAAAGTGTGAAAAGTGAAAATATTTAAAATATAAATAAATATATGTAGACTAGAGTTGGGCATGGACCGTGTTTTCTTCGTGTCACACCGTGACACGATGGGCGCCCGCGTGTTTGTGTTGAAAATTTAAATTTTGTCCATGGGCGTGCGTATTCGTTTAGTACATATTCGGCACGAAAAAACAAGCCGATCATTAAAATGCACTTAAAAATGCCAAAAAAGCGATAGTCAATTAAACCGATATTTTTTAGCTTTAACACAAATTACTGCGTCACTTATAAAAATGGAAAAGTTTGAAATACAGCAAGCAATTCGGAATAAAAATTCGATATACAAATATACTAGCCCGAATATACTAGCCCGAAAAATGTTAAGTATTCCTGCAAGCTCTGCTACGAGCGAGACGGTGTTTTCGACATCCGGGCAAATATTAAATGAACGTCGAACTCGTTTATCTAGCTCAAATCTAGATGAACTATTATTTTTGTACAAAAATATGTAAAAACATAAAATAACTAAATTAAGCATAAGTTTAGTATGAATAAATATGAAAAAAAAAAATATTATAATATTTCGTGTTGGACCGTGTTGGACCGTGTTTGGAAAATTTTGAAGCGTGCGTGCGAGTGCGTGTTAGAAATTTTTGTTTTCGTGCCGTGTTGGGTCGTGCCGAAAAATTGCAGTCCATGCCCATCTCTAATGTAGACACAGTATTTACGCTAAGCAAAATTTGACAAAAATTTTAAGCTTCACAGACCACTGTACCGCGACGAGCACACAGACAGGCGCTTGAATTTTGTGTATTCATAATTTGTCAGTGTGCGTGTTTGCTAGCATTTTGTATGGGAATTAGGCCAAACTTTAAAGATTTGTTGTGGCTAAACTAAAAGCGTCCCCAACATAATTTTGATACCCAAATGCTAGTTGAAGTACCCCCTATCTATGGTTTTTTTTTTTTTGTTGGAAGGGGCTCCACTAATAGATAATTACCAACCAAAGTACAGGGTCTTCTACTGTCGGTTGAATCCGACTGTAGCTTTCCGAGTTTTTTTATGTAGTGATGTAGTTCGAAATAAATTGGCTGAATAAATAGATTACTGTCGTGGAATTTGGCTATAACTTGATATATTTTTTTTGTAATCTATAATTGACTTTATATGAGTGTGTCACTCGCTTAGTTTAATATAGTTGCCGAAGGTGGCAGCCTTTTTTTTCAAATATTAACCATTGGTACCTGAGAAATACCCGTATTCCTAAAAAGGAAGTAGTGATACTTCAACTGAAAACTGATATTTCCCAATACTATCGAAGAAACGACATCTGCCAACTGTTTTCTTGCGAACTTTCGAGTAAGCTACACGTGCTCCTAACACCTAATGGCGAGTATAGGGAGATTCTTTCGAACATCTCCACTTGACGGGAGTCGCTGTAGCTGATGTACATATTGGCAGACTCTTCGTCTCGTCGGCTGATAACAAAAATGTTCTTGTCGCCACGTTAGATAAGACATTTCCGCAGTGCCAACTTGATTTACAATTCAGCAAGGGTGATAAGATTATGCTAAAAGCTCTTGGCTTTTCGTAGCTTTCCGTATTTGGCTATCAATGGGATGCCATGTCTGTGTCCAATGCTGCAACGCTGGAGAATGCAGACAACGCTGTAGAGAATATAGAGGAGATTGGCAAAAAGGACAGAAAGGCTGAGAAAACCACTTCTGTTGGTGAAGAGGAGCCCACTCCTAAGACGACACAGTTACCACTTCGTAAGGGTTTGCGTAAGCGCAGCCTGGCTGGCGGCGCTCACTCTCTCAATTTGCAAACCGACGAGAAAAGCGAAGAAGATTCATCTGCTTCGTCAGAAGACGATGGGCCTCCGGTGGCTAAGAAGCCAAAGATCGGCGAACCAGCAAAGAAGCCGAAGAACCTTGAACCTGCTAACCTGGTGTTGATGGCGCAGCAGTCATCTGCACTATTAAACTGAAGAAGATTGGAATCTAGCAGCAGCACTACAGCAGCGGAAGTAAAATCAACCCAATATACATACTATACATATGTACATTTAATAATTTTGCGAAAATATCACGCAAGATTTCCACTTTTAACACAACTTTGTTGATTTCAATTTATGGCAAACAAATATAAACAATTTATGTAAAATATTTAGTATTACTGTCGATTTGATTGAAAAATGGAAAGGAAATGGCATAAAGAATAAGAGATATTGAGGATAAGGTATATAGGATGTAGCATATAGCATAAAGAGTATGTGATATAGCATAGGATATGGGAAATGGGACAAAGGAATTATGATATAGACATAGGACATACTGAGTTCAATTACGTTACCCTTCCTAACTTTACAATTATTTATATTTTTTAAATCATTTTAATTAGTTGTTAAATTTTATTGTAGATAGAATTATGCATAAACTTAAATATTTATGTATGTGCGTACATTTTTAATTTAGTTACATACATATACATATGTATTTAAGGACTACAGTTTTGCACAGCCGACAACAACAACATACATATAAAAATTCAGCCGCAGGCAACGCGTATACAAATTTCTGCGCTGAGACTCACAAGTCTGAAATGGCGAAATATGGAAACATGAAAGTCGGCATCAAAGCAGCACACATAAGCATATGGGTCCGTATTCATGTACACAAATACATTGAATGGAAAAAATCGGCATGCTCGACACAGACCGTGCTTTCCGTTCGAGCGTCTATGCAAGACTGACAACACAAGTTTTGAGGTTGGTCCAACTCGACAGAAACCAGTTTCTCATGCGCTGGCTGCTCAGTCGCATGTTCGATCGCATATGTTGCATGTTGGCTGGACCTGATCGTCGCAAAATTCATGGGACCGCTTTTTAGGCTGTTTGACACCTCTATGTATTGAATGCTTAGTGGTAATAGCTTACGATATGAAATCATGTTCCTTTTGAATTTAAATTTTTTTTCCTAAATATGTACATAAAAAATATTTATTAAAAACGAACATTTTAATGATTAACCATTTTTTTTTTTAGCAATTTTCATAACATATTTATCAATTTTTACTTCCAAATCTAGCTATTTTTGCTCTGGAGATTCTGACAGCACTGGTGTCGAGCTTGCCGACTTTTTCCGTTCTATGCATTTGTATACATGTATACAGCCACATATGCTTATGTATGCTGCTATGATCCAGACTTTCATGTTTCCCTATTTTGCCACTCCAGATTTGTGAGTCTCAGCGCAGAAATTTGTATACGCTCTGATTTCAAAAGTCGCAAAGCTGATACTCTTTCTTATTTCCATACATTGTGGTAGCACTGAAAAATAAGAAATAGTAGGAAAGAGCATCTACTTTGCATCTGTAACAATTTGATCTTACCGCTTTGCTTGCTTCTGAATCTTTATAGTATGCTTGTGTTGTTGCCACCACCTACATTCGCCTATGCCGAAGAAAACGTCGACGCAAAATAAGAGCGTTGCGGAAAAGCCGTATTCTGCGGGAGGGCGTAAATATATTTGCATCGCTAGATACAAAGTGAGTTGTTAAGTGAAATTTTATTGATATCCAAAGCAAGAATAAATTTGTTTTATAGGTTTGTTGAATCTTATCGAGTAGATAAGAAAATGGAAATGATTACGTCGATTTTGGAGAAAGTGCAAAATAATTTCGAAGAAAGATATCGGTATATTTCACCAACAATCCAACTGTCTGCTGTTTTGCACTTCTTAGCGACGGGGTCATATCAACTAGGTTTTGCAAAAGATTACGATATCAATATCGGTCGTAGTACATTTTCAAAGGTACTGTGTGGCGCTATCGATGATCTGCAGCGTTCTCTTTGCTCCGACTGGATTCAAATGAACATGTCGACAGAGGAACTTACTCTTTCTAAGCAGTGGTTTTTTGATCATTTTGGATTTCCAGGAGTTGTCGGATGCGTTGATGGTACTCATATAACAATATGCGAGCCAGTTGCCGATAGCACTCTATATTTTAATAGAAAAGGGTATTATAGCATAAATGCAATGTTGGTAAGTTGCATTTTGAAGTTATAAGCCAAAATTATAAAATATTTTTGACGTAAATTCGTTTGTTTTCAGATATGCAACTATAATATGGAAATTTTACACATTGATGCCAAACACCCAGGGTCTAGCCATGATTCCTTTATTTGGAGCAACAGCCGTGCTATAGAAATGTATAGTAGCCAGTTGGGTTCAGGGGAATGGATCTTAGCAGATTCTGGATATCCCCTCGAGACATTTGTAATGACTCCATATAGGGTACCGCAGCCACGGTCCGTTGAGCACCGTTTCAACAGGAAGTATGCTGCTGCCCGTAATATAGTGGAACGCACAATTCGACTTTTAAAATCAAGATTTCGCTGCTTACAAGTTAGACTGCCCTATGAGCCCAAAACTGTCGTAAAAATTATCAACATACGTTGTGCACTGCATAATATGTGTCGCAGGTACAATGCATAAATTGATGATTTATTAGAGGAGGTGTCTAATAACAACGTTGAAGAGGAGAGCTCAGAAGGCGTTCAAGATAACTCTGATGGCTATCACATTAGAGACCAAATTGCAAGAAACTTTTAAGTTTCTTTTTTAGACCCTGTACTATGAAATTTTCTTTATTAACAAAATTGTTTTTGTAAAAAAGTACAAAAGGGTCTATTAAGTTTGTGCAAATGACATTTGTGTGCAACAGGCAGAAGGAGGCGTGGCAGACCCCACAAAGTATATATATTCTTGATCAGGACGACAAGCTGAGTCGATCTAGCCATGTCCGTCTGTCCGTCTGTATGAACACCGATATCTCGGAAACTACAAGAGACGTAATTTTATTTTTTTTGGTTCGTGTATTACATAGGCAGGCCAAGTTTATATTTTTAATTTGTTTTTGCTGTTGCTGCTACTGAGGCAGACTTGAGTCAATTGACTCTACATATTTTTAGACCCTGTACTTTAAAAAAGTACAAAAGGGTCTATTAAGTTTGTGCAAATGACATTTGTGTGTAACAGGCAGAAGGAGGCGTGGCAGACCCCACAAAGTATATATATTCTTGATCAGGACGACGAGCTGAGTCGATCTAGCCATGTCCGTCTGTCCGTCTGTCTGTCTGTCTGTCTGTCTGTCTGTATGAACATCGAGATCTCGGCAACTATACGAGCTAGAGACGTAATTTTTTTTTTTTTTGGTTCGTGTATTACATAGGCAGGCCAAGTTTATGTTTTTAATTTGATATCTCATCCCCCTCCCCCTCAAATTTGCCAAAATGTCTTTAGTATATACAGTTTTAGAGTCACTGGATTAATTTTTTGCAGGATTAAAGTTTTAGATGCTTTGCATGTTTGGTGCAAGTTGCAGCCCAATCGGATAATAAACACCGGAGATATTGGACAAACAATTTTCAGTACTAGACATTTGGCTAGGGGAGGGGGGAAGCCGCAGCGTATGCGGCCACTAGGGCGTATACGTGATTTTTGATTGTGAGGATGAATTTCTGTAAGAGTATTGGTTATTGTTTGTATTTGCGTGTATATTTGTATGTATAAGTGTATGTGTGTATGTATACACACATATGTTTATATGTATGTGTATGTGAGTATATACTTATATGCAGCTGCTATTATCGACGCCCAGGGCAAATCAAAGTACAGGGTCTTCTACTGTCGGTTGAATCCGACTGTAGCTTTCCGAGTTTTTTCATATCAATACAGTGTAGCATTTTTCATGAAATTCTTAACAATGCCTATTAAGGTTTTTACAAAATAGTGTAGGTAATTAAACTGAGTGGGTAATGACAGAAGTGTCAAATGTAAATAGTATAAGCCAACTAGGTTTAAACCATTTGTGTAATTGATTGTTGGTACGCCTGCAGTAAGTTTTTGAATGTCCGAATTTTTCGCAGCGGTACAATGCCTTGTACTATTTTTGAAGATCGGTGTTTAATTTCTATAGTTATCTTCTGGTTACCAATTTTCTTGACTTCCAGTATATTGATAATAGTTTTATTTGGGGTCAATTCTACCTCAAATATGTTTTGTGGTGAGTTATCGTGCCGTCTTGTTAGGCACTGGGAAAATCGGGTTTGGTAGCCCATCTTAGAAAGTTTTTCCTCCAACCATTTAGTTGGGGTACTGTGGTGTAATCCTTTTAAGACTACCTGGTACCCTTGTACCACCTTAAGTTGGTATGTGTAGGATTCAATTGACTTCTCCTCAAGAACTTTAGTGAGTCTACGGTAACTATCAATGTTTCCACAAAAGACTTTTAGGCCCCCATTTGAGAGACATTTTGTTTCATAGTTTTCTTCTCCTATGGCCTTAGTAATGATGTTAATTACGTGCATGGCATCGATGACATTTGGTAAAATAATAGGAACAGGTTTAGCAGTGTCCTTAGCCACAGATTCAGCCTTGTCCACCAAAAAGGCTTCATTTACAAGTTCCGATTCCGTTAAATCGACCATGTCAACCAGATTTGTTTCTACTTGGTTAATACAGGATTTTTTGCTAGGAGGACCAGACGATTTATGGGTACTTAAAAGAGTTAAACTTTTTGGACTCATAAGACTTGCAAGTTGTTCAGCGGGACATCGAGGAGTCCTCATGCACATTAATAGCTGGCTTTGTAATCATTTCATTAATGGTTAATTGCCTTGTTTTAGATTTAGTGACCTTAGAATTATTTGCATTCTTTAGTCTCTTACATCTCTGATTAGTACTTGGGCTCATTATATCGTCCCCAGATTGATAAATAATTGAGTCGTCGGACTCGTCCTCCCACTCTTCGGTTTCATAATCCTTAGCTTTAGGCATAGTCGGTGTCTTAGTTTTGGCTGCAGATCGTTTTATTACCTTCATCGAGTTTTGTCTTTTGGCCGGGGCAAGAGCCCACGCCGGTGGGGATCCTAGATCCAATTGACTGTTTATAATTCATAATTAATAAAATATGTATGTCTATACTAATTGTTAATATTAATAAAAAGGAACAAATACTCATAATAAGTCAAAGCTATAGCTATCGAGCAGGTGCAATCACTCACAAGCTGCAAAACACCCAGAACAACATCAATCGACCGCATACAGGCACACGCAGCGAGCAAAGGCGAAAAAACAGCAAAATTCTTCAAAACCAGTTTTGCATCGCCGACAACAACACATACATACATAAGTATAAAGATTCAGTCGCAGGCAAAGCCGAAAGAACAAATTGTTACAAAACAAAGTAGATGCTCTTCCCTATTATTTCTTATTTTTCTGTGCTACCACAATATATGGAAGTAAGAAAGAGCATCAGCTTTGCGACTTTTGAAATCAGAGCGTATACAAATTTCTGCGCTGAGACTCACAAGTCTGAAATGGCAAAATAGGGAAACATGAAAGTCGGCATCAAAGCAGCACACATAAGCATATGGGTCCGTATTCATGTACACAAATACATTAAACGGAAAAAATCGGCATGTTCGACACAGACCGTGCTTTCCGATCGAGCGTCTATGCAAGACTGACAACACACGTTTTGATGTTGGTCCAACTCAACAGAAACCACTTTCTCATGCGCTGGCTGCTCAGTCGCATGTTCGATTGCATATGTTGCATGTTGGCTGGACCTGATCGTCGCAAAATTCATGGGACCGCTTTTTAGGCTGTTTGACACCTCTATGTATTGAATGTATTAGTGCTAAAAGTCTTCCATTTTCAAATAAAAATAATCAACATAAAATTCAACTGTAATCTTAAAATGAACTTAACGCGCTTTCGTTTATTTAGTCTTATAACTAATTTTTTTTTCTTTTAAAAGAGTCATTTCTTCTTTTTTTAAATACACCATAATAAAATAATATTTTGCTCCGCGCATATAGCCGAACTCTTCTGCCCCTTCGATTCCGTCTACTACTCTGTGCAATCCGCATATAATTGAAATTGACTCCTCTAATGGCGTCAGTGGAAGTTGCATATATGTTCGCCGCCAGTTATTTGCCGCTAACTTCTTTTTTGTATTTGTTTTCCAATCTGCCCAAACCTATTAATGGTTATAAAAATTATTTGATATTTATATATGTTTAATAGTTTAAACTATGGTTACTTACTTGCTTCCAACCTGTGACTGACTTGAGTGGCGACCCAAGAGCATTCAAGGTAGCTCTCAGTTGGTTCCATTGCTCCTCGACCAAGACTTGATCGTTTTTGGTAAAGCCCTTGGCAATGTCTGGATTAGGTTCCATTAATCGCACCAGAGCTGTCTGCTGCTTATTGTTTTTGTGGACACCCCTAAAATTTAATTAAACTATTTAAAAAAGTAAAAAAAAAAAAAAAATATATTATAAAAAAGTTGGGAAAGCTACAGTCGGACGCAACCGACAGTAGGAGACCCTGTACTTAACATCTCAATAAAATTTAATTTAAACAAGACACAAAAACTTGAAAAAAATGTAAAAAAAAAGCAAAACTATAAATAGAAAAAAGCAAAAACTAAAATTAAAAAAGTAGGGAAAGCGACAGTCGGACGCAAAGCTACAGTCGGACGCAACCGACAGTAGGTGACCCTGTACTTAGATTTGCCCTGGGAGTCCATAATAGCAGCAGCATATATGTACATACTAACATACACATACACATGCACTTATACACACACACATACACTTATTCATACAAATACATACAGTATGTCAAGAAACTGTTTACACACTGAAAATAAAATATATTTTTTGACTTTGCATGCAAAAATAACGCTTTTGGTTAAGTTTTTTTCATTTTTTTTAATGCAGAACTATTATATAGAATGTTATTAATAAGTATGTACAAAAATAAAAACAAAACAATGAAAGGATAAATTTTTAAACAACAAAATATAAGTTTACACATTTTTGACACTGTCAAGAAACTCTTTACACATTTTAGTTTTCGATTCTGTTTTGTTCTTTTCGAAGAAAAAACTGTAATTTACCGCTATCTATGCTTTTGCGCGCAGCGCTATGTTTGCGTTTCTTTTCATATTATTGCGAAATCTTGTTGCTCACGTCTCAAAAAGCGAAGTTTTTAATTATTTAACATGCCAGGAGCTAGATTGACCTTTAAAGTGACCCAGTTGATTTATTATACAGTAGAGTCCGGCTATAACGACTCTGCTTAAAGCGTCCGTCCGGTTATTGTGACGAAAACTCGATGGCTTGGTTGGTCCCCATACAAACTTATATGAAAGGGACTCCGCTTAGTACGTTTCCGCTTTTAGCGACAAACCGCCTATACAGACGGGATTTTTCACAATTCAACCGGATATTGCGACGTACCGAAAAAAAATACAGCGAAATAATGCCAAATTTAAGCATCAAACGACGCTGTTAGAAATGTATGTATCTATCAGTGATCGGCACCCTTGCTTGTGTGTGTAGCAGCGACTCTACTCTCTCTTAGTTTTAGTTGTCGCCTTAGCAACGCTGCTGAGAGAAAGAGAGAGAGAGAGTCGAAGTGCAATACCGACGTCACACAAATGCTTACAGCGTGCGTGTGCAGACCTCATAGCCTATTCCATGAGATGTCCCGTTATATTTCTAGTTTTTTCTGCTTTTTTCAAGTAAAACTGAATGCGTAAATTCACCAAATGTGAGTTAATGCGCAAAATGCGCCATAGTGAGCTTCTGAATAATGCATATGTATACGACTAAAAACCTATGTTATTGAATTGAATTTATTAAATTTTTTGTTTTGATTAAAAAATTAATTTCTTTTATTTTAAAACCTATTACAAACATGGCAACCCTAAAATAAACAAAAAAAAATTTTTTTTTGCTCCTTTTGGTTAATGCGTCGTCCGGGTATAACGACGTAAAATCGTCGGTCCCTTGAAAGTCGCTATAACCGGACTCTACTGTAATCACCAAATGGGAAAATCTGCAGCTGAGTTATCTGAAATGTTTTGTGTATCGCGAAAAACTATTTATAATGTTTTAAATCGTGCCGAAAATGAAAACAGACTGGAAGCAAAGTCTGGAGGTGGTCGGAAAAAAAAGATTGACGACCGGGCAGACCGCCTAATCATGCATAAGGTCCGTCAAAACCCCCAAATTTCGACTAGAACCCTTGCTAAGGAGTTGGAAGAAGAGTGTGGCACAGTCGTTTCCCACGAAACATCCACCAATCAATTCTGCGGAATAAATACTCTTCAAGAGTTGCGCGTAAAAAACCGCTGCTTTCGATAGTTAATATTGAGAAGTGCTTAACTTTTGCTGTTAATATGAGCAGCAAGCCGGAAAACTATTGGGATGACGTCATATTCTGTGACGAAACCAAAATGATGTTGTATTACAACGATGGACCAACGAGAGTATGGCGCAAGCCGTTAACAGCTTTAGATCAGCGCAACATCATTCCGACTGTAAAGTTTGGCAAATTGTCGGTAATGATTTGGGGATGCATTAGCAGCAAGGGAGTGGGAGAGCTTGCGTTTATAGAAAACACAATGAATGCTAAGCAATATCTCTCCATTCTCAAAACGAATTTGAGGCAAAGTGCAGAAAAATTTGGCTTTATTGTCGATAATAAGCCAAAATTTAAATTTTATCAGGATAATGACCCCAAACATAAGGAGCTCAATGTTCGCACATGGCTCCTTTACAATTGCGAAAAGGTGATAGATACACCTCCTCAGAGTCCCGACATGAACCCTATTGAAAATTTGTGGGTTCATCTGAAGAAGAAAGTGGCAAAAAGGCAGCCCAATAACCGCGCCGCCTTAAAAGCGGCAGTACTGGAAGAGTGGCATAGAATTCCATTGGAATATGACCTCCAAAAGCTGGTAAAATCCATGAATAATCGCATAAGCCTCGTAGTCAATGCTAAACATTTGAAACAAACTTGACCTGCTTATGTAATACACAAACCTAACAAAAAAAAAATTAAGTCTCTAGCTCTAATAGTTTCCGAGATCTAGGTGTTCATACAGACAGACGGACAGACAGACAGGGCTATATCGACTCAGCTCGTCGTCCTGATCAAGAATATATATACTTTATGGGGTCTGCCACGCCTCCTTCTGCCTGTTACACACAAATGTCATTTGCACAAACTTAATAGACCCTTTTGTACTTTTTTAAAGTACAGGGTCTAAAAATTCACGAAATTAGCAATAGAATGGACTATACAAAACGGACGACCATTTAGTATTATCGCAGACTGTGGATTGGTGCGAATTATCGAATCATATACAAAATTGAAGGCGTTTTGCGAGACTTTGGTTGTGTTTTGGCAATCGATGACCCAATAATTGTAACCAACCGAGGATCCAATATGAAAGCTGCATTTAGCGAACTAAGTACCATAAATTGTGTAAACCACTTCACAATGTTATTGGCAAAGTTGTCAATGAGGTGCCTGAATTGCTGGATATGGTGAATAGCTGCAGCAAAGTAGTAAAATATTTTTAAAAATCGGGACAAAACATTAACTTGAAAAGTACCCTAAAAAGCTACTGTCCAATTCGTTGGAATACGATTTTGTTTCTTTTCCAATCGATTGAAATAAAATGGGTGGAAATGTCTAATATTTTAATTGAAAAAAAAAGAGATATTTAGGATGCAGGATATTAATTTAAACAATATAAGCTCCTTAGTCACTCTTCTAGATCCATTTGAAGATTGTTGGAAAAAACAAGAGGGTAACGTTTATCCTACATTACATCTGACATTTCCATATTTAAATAATTTAAAAAAACTATCAACAGTTAATAACAATAATGTGGAAATAGTTATAAAATGTAAATTCAAATATTGAATATTTAAACGAATCTTTTTATTAATCCTGACATAATTTCTTTTCTTTTGTATAAATCAATTTAATTAATTTACTTCAAACAAAGTCGGAGGAGGAGAGCACCACGGTCGGGGCAAAACCAGGAACCGATGGCGTGTGATCAAAGGAGGAGCTCTAACAGATGGAGGGCACCAGCGTGGCACAAGTCAACCTGCACCATGCGAGGGCTGCTTCTGCAATCATCGGTAAGACCTGGGACTGGTACTGGCTCAGGAGCCATGGGTCTACAAAGGAAGGGTCTGTGACAAAAGCCTTTGCCTCAAAAATGATGATGGCTCCTTCACATCGAGTAAAAAGAAGAAGGCACTTCTACTAAAAACTCACTTCCCCTTGAGTAAGACCATCGATGAGCTACCAACATTAGATAATACAGGTCTAATGAAAATCATCAAAAAATTTGCGTCTGAAATAGTCTCAGGAAATAGGTTAAAATGGGTCATCAGCACATTTCAGTCTTACAAATCACCCGGTCCAGATAGTATACTTCCTATAGTGTTTCTGATTAGAACCTTCAGGGGTTGCATAGCTTTAGGGCATGTACCTATAGCGTGGAGAACAGCGAGGGTGATGTTCATTCCGAAAGTGGGAAAAAAGGATACCTTCCTCCCAAAATCTTTTCGGCCTATCAGCCTCACTTCCTTTCTCCTGAAGATATTAGAAAAAATGGTGGATTTTTATATAAGGACCCATTACTTAGAGAGCATTAGATAGACATTAGACAGTAAAAGTCCAGACCACCAGAGGCTGTCCGCAGGGTGGCGTCCTTTCGCCACTTCTGTGGAGTCTGGTAGTTGATGAGCTACTAAACAAACTATCGGAAAGTGGTGTTGAATATCAAGGCTACGCTGATGACATTACCATCATCTGTAGAGGCATGGACATAGACACTTTAGGGCTGCGATTAATGGTGCAGAGATGTGGGCCTTAGCAATAACCCAGCTAAAACCACGATTATAGCTTTCAGCAGACCTCAGCAAACACTCGTATAGAAGTATGACTTATATTTTGAAAGATTGAAACTACTGTTTTCAACAATGATTCGGCCTGTCTAAGCAGGGTATTAGCCATTTAAATATAACGTAAACTTTATTTGGGTTATTTTTACCTCGCAGCCTAATTATACGGAGCGTTCCACTAAGCTTTAATTTGTTTTTAATATGTATAATAAAATGTTGCGCTCGAAAGGATTACAAACATACAAAAAGCTTGCAAATCTTAATTGATGGGTTGAAGGCGAAAATGAAAATGTCCGTATGTTTAAAAAATAATCATAATTTGCAACACCCGTTGTGTAGTTTTATGTGTCCTTAAAAAACAGCAGCGATAATGTCTTTGCATAATATCCATTAAAAGTGATTTGCAAAATTGTTAACAATAAAAACTTTAGAATAAAAATTTACGAGCGTTCGTTCCCTATAGCCAGAGTCGTCTGCCTTGCTCTGGCACATTTTTCGCATTTAGTTTGCCATAAAAAGAGAGTATGTAATTAAAACTCATGTGTAAAGCCATTCAAACCCAACATGTTAGCTTGGGTTAGCTTCTACCTCTGTTTATTAACCAAATCTGTGCTAAGTGTGTAAAGACCATGTACAGGGGTTGTCAAAAATAGTTTTACAACGAATTTTTTTAATGTTCCACAAACTGAACCTTGTTTTTTTTTTTGTAAATAAATTGACAAAAATAGGGTAGTTGTTGCATAGTCTCATCTCATCTGTACATGTAAGAACAGAAAAATTAAAATTGTGAAGAAACAGGTTAGTTTAGCGCACCCAACTTTACTACATCCATACATTCATTACACTTGCACCAAGCCACTAAGCATATAATACTTAGAGGCGTCAAATAGCCATCGATGTTGGATATCTCGATGTTTTAAACTTCAAACAATTTTAAAATAGTTGAAATCACCCAGAAATTGGTGCAAAATGCAATAACTTTGAAACTCTCGAAAACATATTGTCGCAAACAATTTGTTTGTGTCAAATGTGGTGGAAGTCACCCTTCAATTTAATGTCCCAAAAAAAGAGAAGACTCCCCGAAATGTGCCAACTGCAATGGTACACATGCAGCGAGTTATAAAGGTTGTCCGTCCTATAAAGATGCTTGCAAACCGAAAACTTCACCAAACGAAAAAGTTAAAAAGGCTAATATTATATTGCAAAAACTCAACTTACCTCAAATCACTAATACCGGTAACAAATTTGCCATATTAGCCAAAAACAGTGCTGTATCATATGCTAATGTTGTCCGTCACGTTTCTCCACCTATGAAGACTCCGCCACCAGTAGCTAAAGCTGTTAATTTGGAAAGGCCCATCCCTGCTATGACAGATAAACCCAGGACACGATCCAGATCACGGTCTGCTAAACGCATTAAAACTGAGACACATACTATTACCAAAGTTGACTCTGTTAATTCAGCACACAGCAAAAATCTGCCGCCAGTTAACAATAACAATTGTAATTTAAGAGACACTGACAGAATGAAGACACTGGAAGATAAGTTGGATAAACTCATATCACTTCTTTCTGACAAACGAGCCAACAATGATACTATTAACAAAGTTGGATAAACTCGTCACTATTACGATGAATACGGTTGAGCTATTCACAAATCTGGTCAATACAAAACACAATGTCTAAATTCGACAATCAATTACTCAAAATTGTATCCTGGAATGCCGCAGGATTACACTCAAGAACTACCGAACTCGAACTTTTTATGGTAACAAACAACATTGATATACTGCTGATCTCGGAAACAAGACACTTGAATACTGACAAGCTAGATATACACGGATATACGTACTATGGTACAGAACATCCCTCTGGCAGAAGACGTGGTGGCGCCTGCATTTTTATCAAGAACAACATCCAGCACTCTACACTACAAGACATATCCAATGAATTCTTACAATGCACAATTATTAACGTTTCCTTAACCAATGGACTTACACTCAACATAGCCTCAATATACTGTACAGTCGGATGCAACTGGCCTGAACACATACTTGATAACCTCTTTCAAGAACTGGGACATTGCTACATTGTCTCTGGTGATTGGAATCCAAAGAGCAGTTGGTGGGGCAACTCAAGATCTTGCAAAAGAGGTAACACTTTACTGAGATACGTACAAAGCCACACTAACATGAATATTCTGGCTACTGGCTCTCCCACTCATTACCCATACAATGCAAGAAACACTCCGTCTGCAATCGACTTTGCCATTTACCCTGGAATATGACATAACTTACTCAACATCACCTCAAACTTTGATTTGAGTTCGGACCACGTACCCCTTACAATTGATATACAGAGCACACCTGTTTTTGTTAAAGCCCTGTATGCACCATCTCAAAATTTTACATTTCCCATACAAAAAGGGTAGGCATGGATTTTTTTCCGTACCGAATAGAAATGTTCGGTATGCAGCACTGAACAAAAAACACGAGCGAAATATCGATAAGTTCATAGGTATTGTCATCGTGTGGGTCGTGTTGGATGGTATTGAGCAACTGACATTTCGCACGAAATAAATCAGAACAATTTTCCGTACGGAATGGAGCGGAAAACGAAGAAACGTTTAAGTGCTTTTACATATGAAAAAAAAACTCGGAAAGCTACAGTCGGATTTTTGGGGGAGGGGGGACAGGTATCTAAAACAAACTTGATCTGCTTGCACTATAGGGGCATCTAACTGCCAAATATGATGTCTCTAGCTCTTACAGTTTACGAGATCTAGGTGTTCATACAGACGGACAGACGGACGGACGGACAGACGGACATGGCTAGATCGACTCAGCTCGTCGTCCTGATGAAGAATATATATACTTTGTGGGGTCTGCCCGCCTCCTTCTGCCTGTTACATACATTTCGGGCTTGCACAATCTTAATAGACCCTTTTGTACTTTTTTAAAGTACAGGGTCTAAAAATAGCTTTATTTAATGCTGTTAAAGCGCAGCCGTGCATATGGGACATCACCAATGGTGACTACATGCACGCTGTTGCGCTAAACAGTGCTTGGGAGTGTGTGGCGGCAGATGTAAACCAAGACGGTAAGTTCAAATGAAAAAAGTTATAAAATAATAATCACCAATCGTTTTAGTGAATGCCTGCAAGTCAGGATGGTCGTCCTTGAAGGATAGCTTAAGGTACCATGCCAAAAAGCCGAGAAAAAGAGGTAACGATGGGGGTATGCTGTTAGAATGCCCAACTTTGAGCGACTCCATTGATTGGGAGTTCGCGAAGTTCATGGACTTCATACCAACGTTGTCGAAGGAGAGAAAGTAAGTAAAATTAAAAATATTTTGTATGATATATTTTCAATATTTCATTTTATATATTGCAGAACGAATGCCACGGTTTTCTCTTGTTCAAGTGAGGTCAAGTACGACGGGTCACCCAATCTGTTTTGTGACGATGATGAATCCAGCTTTGGTTTGGATGGTGATAATGAAAAATATACATACGGGAAGGTACACCACCAAAAAAAACCACAAAAAAAAGCACCCGAAGAGGGCATTACAGGCTCACAAGAGTTGGCTACAGCAATAGGAAACTACTTGAATAAGCCAAGCTCCAATCGCCCCATTTTTTCATATTGGGGCGACCTCATGAACAAACTGCCACCAAGCGTTGCTAGGAGTTTAGAACTTCAATTTACAACAATGTTCATCAAAAATTAGATGAGCAAAATAACGATCAATAAAAATGCTGTATATATTTATATTGTGTTATATGATTTATTTATTAACCCCGGCAGATTTCCACTGCCAAGCTACAGATCCTGCCTCTGAATTAACATAGTTTTTTAAATTATCTCGAACATATTTAGGGTAGTGTTCTGGGCGGCCACGATAGGTTTCTGGAGCAGACGTCGAGTCACCCGAGGTTTCACCATCGTTGACGAGAGCATACTCCATAGGGCTTTTGCGCATCATAAAGTTGTAGAGACAACAGCATGCTGTCACAATCTTCTGAGCCCTGGTTGGAGAACACAACATAGGACGTGCAACAACCATCCACTTGGCATTGAGAATGCCAAACGTATTCTCGATACACCGGCGGGCTCGGCTTAGTCGATAGTTAAATATGCGTTCTTCCTTGCTAAGATTCCGTGAGCCATACGGCTTCATTATCCGCTTATTACTTGTTTATTTATTTGGTCGTTCTTTTAAATATGGGTTTACCCAATATTTCGAACGCTGCCTCCTCTTTTTAACATTCTCTTCTTTATTTTTTATTAAAAAGTACCCCAATGTTACCATTGCTAAGTCCAAGGCTTCGTCGCTCATTTTAATTGTAATATATTTTCACTTTGGCACAACAGTTGATAAAAAGTGCTACCAATTTTAAATAAGTGTTACCAATTTTAAATAAGTGTTACCAATTTAAAATAAGTGTTACCAATTAAAAATAAAAGTGTTACCAATCAATCACATGTCAAACTAATACAATCCACACACACGGAATATATTGTAATTTTTCCGTACGAAATTTTTGGGATGGTGCATACAGGGCTTTAATTACAAAATAAAAGGTTAAAATTTGTATTTTTAAATGTATTTTAAAAAAATAATAAAAAATCGCAACAAAAAAATTAAATAACTCAAATAAATTACTGTAAATAATTACTGTAAAAAATAAAAATATTTGTACAATTAGGAAGAGTGACGTAATTGAACTCGCAATAAAATTTGCTGAATTTTGAATATAATATGTCTATACTAATTGTTAATATTAATAAAAAGGAACAAATACTCATAATAAATAATAAATAAATAAAAGCTATAGCTATCGAGCAGGTGCAATCACTCACAAGCTGCAAAAAACCCAGAACGTCAACAATCGACCGTCCACAGGCACAGGCAACGAGGAAAGGCGAAAAACAATAAAATTCTGCAAAACCTGTTTTGCAAAGCCGACAACACAACATACATATAAAGCAGTGGTGCCCAAACTCACACTATCAAACAGTGTGCTTGTGTGCGTAGCAGCACAGCACGAGCTGTGAAAAAAAATAGCCGAACGTGAGCGTTTGTAAAATCGTACAATCAAGCGTGACGCCTATACATGTGAGAAATTCTACTGTGTGTGTCATAACAGCGCTGCTCAACAAAGCGTACATGTGTTAGGAAATCAGCGTGACCGAATATGGTATTTTAAATACTTTTTGGTATTTTATCAGCTCTGATTTTGCTCAAAAGTATTTTAATGGTATATAGGTATTTAGTAGCATTTTTCTTAGATTTTATGGTATTATATGGTATTTTCGGGTTGGTCACACTTTAACAAATGTGACGGTCTCTTTTTATTGAATAGCAACTAAAAAAAAGATTGCCGTTACAAGATATCTTTCTGAAAATGTTAAGTTTTTTGGATCCAAATGATTTTAATAATCAAAATTGTCAATCGTTGTTCAAGCTGTATGAACGCTTTCCCGATTTTGTCAATGATCCACAAATAATTGACAATGAGTATCGAACAGAAAAACTGACGACATGGTTAAAATGCTTTTGACTAAAAATCTCAATTGCGATACATTCTGGTACTAATTGAGTCAGTTAAAAGATATAAATAATTGCTATAAATATTCGAATATTTCGGAATTTGCTCAATCTATGTTAATTTTGCCCGTTTCTTATGCGTCGTGCGAACGCATATTCTCTCAAATTAATTTAATCAAAACGAAAAATCGAAACCGCTTTAAAAATGTAAATGTATCACATATATTACATGTAAAACAATCATTGCGCGAAAATGGGTGCAATTATTTTAAGCCCAATTAACAAATGTTATGTAAAGATCTCAACAAATTTAATTTAAGCAGCTCTGACGAAGAAGGCTGGTAAATATAATTAAATGTAATATTCTGATCTTAAAAGAAACTTACAAGACTGGGCAAAGAAGTTCCATTATTATTTTATTTTAAGAACATGTTACTCCATGACTGGACAAAGAAGTTCCTCAATTATTTTATTTTAAGAAAATGTTACAAAGTGAATTTTGAGCATTAAATTTATTTTAAGACTTTAAATATATATTGGAATATGGAATTGAATACAAATGCATATTGTTTTAGTTTTATGTTCGACTGAAATATTATTAATCTTGTACAATGAAGTAAAAAACAAACGTTTTTTGCAATGGGAAAAGCCTTTTTTTTCTATATATAATAAGTCAATTATTATTTTTACATATTATTATTTGAATTTCCAGGCGATTTATTTGTTATGGTATTTATAGCGGTATTTTGTAAAATATGAAATAGTATTTTATAGTATATTTTTGAGACCATATTGGTATTTCTCGTTTGGTCCGGCGCGGTCACGCTGTAGGAAATATGAGTTTTGGGCACCACTGATATAAAAATTCAGCCGCAGGCAAAGCCTAAAGAACAAATTGTTACAAAACAAAGTAGATGCTCTTCCCTATTATTTCTTATTTTTCTGTGCTACCACAATATATGGAAATAAGAAAGAGCATCAGCTTTGCTACTTTTGAAATCAGAGAGCGTATACAAATTTCTGCGCTGAGACTCACAAGTCTGAAATGGCAAAATAGGAAAACATGTGTCCGTACACATGTGTAAAAATACATAGAACGGAAAAAATCGGCAAGCTCGACACAGACCGTGCTTTCCGTTCGGGCGTCTATGTAAGACTGACAACACACGTTTTGATGTTGGTCCAACTCAACAGAAACCAGTTTCTCATGCGCTGGCTGCTCAGTCGCATGTTCGATCGCATATGTTGCATGTTGGCTAGACCTGATCGTCGCAAAATTAATGTGACCGCTTTTTAGGCTGTTGACACCTCTATGCATTGAATGCTTAGTGATAGAGGTCCGAAGTATCTGTAGACTTGATTGGCGGTTCTTTGTTTGGACTTTCGTTTAGGATGTTTTACAATAATTTTCCAGTGATTTCACAGCTTGGTGTGCATTTGCTGGGTTATGGAATCCTTCCTTTTTAAATCTAGGATCCAGCATCGTTGCCTTACGTGTTGCTGTCCTGATTTTGTATGGTGCTATTTTGCTATTTAATCTTGCTGTTAAAAGTGTGCAAGTCTCGGCACCCACAGTCGTCTTCATTTGCGGCTTCAAGGTATCCAATTTAATTAGCAATCCTAGCACTGTTGATATAATTAATGATATTATCACTATTTTTGAAGCCGACTTGTTTACAGTCGCTACCTCAAATGGCTCTAAAATTGTGCAGATGTGTATCTGTATCTGTATTAAAGCAAAGTGGTCCTCATTTAGGGGCAACAGTGCCTTCGAAGTTTTAAGTAGAACTGCGCAAAGAAAGAAGGACTCGTTTTAGCATATATAGTAGGCACTGTTCCAACGCGTAGGCACTTCATGTATTAATAGTTTATGTTATTTGTATCTTGCGCACTTCTTTATTTTGACAATATTTTTGGTGCATTTTAAAATGTCTTGAACATTCTTTAATGCCAGTGACTCTTGTATTATTAAAATTTAATAAGTGGGCAAAGCAACCTAAATGTTTTTTTTTAGTAATTCGCACGCTTTCTTCATGGAAGCAGCATTGTCAGTAACAATTGTTTCTATTTTATTAAAAACACCAAATTCATCGCTAATATTTTTCACTGTGTCAGCTATGTTATCACTACAGTGATTGGTTTCTGTCAAAAGCGGCTGAGTTGCCAGTACAGCAGTTTTTAATTTATAGTCATCGATAAAATAGCAAGATACTGTTAAGTAACTTATGTTGGCACATGACGTCCAACAATCCGTTGTTATTGAACAATGTTCAATTCCGTTCAACTTGCATTTCACTTTAAGTACTGTTTCATCATACATATTCTTCGTATGTACATGCCGCAGTGTTGTTCTACTGGGCAAGATGTACTTTGGGTCAAGTAGACGTACAAAATTTTTAAATCTAACGCCACTATTTGTGCTTGTCCCTTATCTAACTCTTTTTTTTAACGACATGAGGTCGTACGCTTCGGAACGGCTTACTTATTGGTCAATTTTTGGTAAATTATCCGTACTTACAGTTGATTGTAAAGGGTGCACATTTTTTAAGTGATCCGACAAGTTTGTCGTATTGCCGGACGTTTTGTACTCCTTTTCACATAACTGATTGTGATGTCTTTAACACACGAAGTTTGCAATTAATTTATTCTAATTTAGTTTGTCTCCTTCGTGTACCGAAACAAATAGGGTTGGAGGACCTCTCGACGTACCTGTCCGGCTTTGATCATGTGGTAAAGTGTGAGTTATTTGAGAAGCGCAACTCAATCACACAAATTGGAAACGTTTTGTTCGAGTTCCCATGAGATGCTACTACTGATCTGAGGAGATTCAATCATAAGGTGAAAGGTTAGTCTATCAAAGTGGAAGCGTACTACAGTTGGGGTCAACCTGATGCTGTGAAGGAGTTGGATGCCGACACGCTCCTAATGCAACTAAACGATGATTGCCTGGAACGTATCTACCGCCTTCTATCGCTTGAAGATCAAATTAGTCTAGCACTCATCTGCAAGCGTAGTTTACCATTGTGCAAGTCTATTGATTTCAACCGGTTTACTATGAAGAGCTTGTGGCAGATTAGAGATTTTCTAATGCTCTGTGGACCTTTCATCAGGGAAGCCGAGGGGCCAATAAGCAGTCGTTACTTGGATCGTTTGTGTGAATATCTGGCCGCTTACTGCCCCAATCTGCAATTACTATATTGGAACGCAGCTACCTTATCACTGCGTCGGCTGGACATGCTGTTCTCCCAACTGTTGGAGTTGCAGAAATTGACGCTAGTCGGTATTGGAATCGCTGATTATAGAATAGTGTTGCTAAGCTACTACAGCGTTGCCAGATGGTTACAATTAGAACTTAATCGTTAGGATTTAAACATAACAGTTATAACCAATATCTTTTCAAAATATTTCCACACCTCAGATGAGCCTTTTTTGCGCTTGCAAAGCGGTTCACCAGCAGACGAAGAAGAAGCAGTAGAATTATCTGCACCGTTTTTAGACCCTGTACTTTAAAAAAGTACAAAGGGTCTATTAAGTTTGTGCAACTCAGAAATGTATGTAACATTTCTTTGTGAGGCGTGGCAGACCCCACAAAGTATATATATTTTTGATCAGGACGACGAGCTGAGTCGATATAGCCATGTCCGTCTGTCCGTCCGTATGAACACCTAGATCTCGGTAACTGTAAGAGCTAGAGACATCATATTTGGCAGTTAGATGCCCCTATAGTGTAGGCAGATCAAGTTCGATTTTCGATACCTGCCCCCATCCCCTAAAAACCGCGAAAAACCACCCCACCCACAATTTTAAAGGTACAAACATGGGCTTTGGCATACGATAATCTTATAATAATCTTTATTTGTGCTGTGAATTGTGGCTCAATCGGATAACAAACACCGGAGATATTCAAGATTCAATTCCCTGTACTAGGTAAGGGGGGAGCAGCGCGAACGTATGCGCGGTTGCGCGCGAGATTACGATATGTGTGCATGTGTGAGTGAATGTTAGTGTGTGTGTGTGCAAAGGAAAGTACAGGGTCTCCTACTGTCGGTTGAATCCGACTGTAGCTTTCCGAGTTTTTTTTATACGAGATATTACGCTAAAACCGCTTACATACTTGATACATTTAAAAACTTGTCCATTTTACTAACCGGCAAATAATAAATTTAACAAAAAAACTTTTTTATTAAAATGTACTTACTTGTGCTGTAGCTTTTCACCATGCAATGAGTCGATGCATCGATGTTGAAAAAAGAACAGAACACCGATACATCGGAAATTTTTAAAACATCGCTGTTTTTGCAGCCCTAATGTGATGTCAGTCTTGGATAGACACTCGAACGGAAAGAACGGCATGTGTCGCCGTGTGTACATATGTATGAATTTTTAATTTTTTTAAGCATAAAAAAAATAGCCTGAAAAGCTACAGTCGGATGCAACCGACAGTAGTCACATGCAACCACGCACACTCTCGCGCTGCTCCCCCCTACCTAGTACAGGAAATATGAATATCTCGGGTATTTATTATCCGATTGGGCCACTATTTACAGCACAGATTAAGGTTACCATAGGATCTCTGTATGCTAAAGAACAAGTTGGGTTTTTGTGTTCGTGGTGTTTTGTGTTGTGTGGGGGGGGGGTATATAAAAACTGACAGAAACTTGATCTGCCTGTACTATAGGGGCATCTAACTGCCAAATATGATGTCTCTAGCTCTTAAGTTTACTAGATCCAGGTGTTCATACAGACGGACAGACAGACATGGCTATATCGACTCAGCACGTCGTCCCGATCAAGAATATCTATACATTATATATTGATTAATATATATTCTTTGGTCTACCACGCCGCCTTCTGCCTGTTACACATTTCTGAGTTGCACAAACTTAATAGACCCTTCTGTACTTTTTTAAAGTACATGGTCTAATAATTGTAAAAGTGAGAAGAGTAAAATAATTGAACTGGCCAAAAATATGTCCTATAATTTGAATACTATGTATGTCGGATCAGAATTTATGGTAGGCAGTGTATTGGAATGCGTGCTCTTCGTATCGAGTCTTTTTTTTTTGTACACTGGCATAGTTATCAACGAGTACGTTTTACACCGCTCATTCGCCAGATGGCCAGAGTAGTTCGATGCTAACGTTCGAACTCATGTCGAACATGAGAGAACAGTTACGCACTAATGATTTTCATGCGTTTTTTACGAAGTTCCTGTGCGAGGCAGAGAAATATATGCATGTCTTGGTAGGTTAAGTTGATTTCCAATGCTTGGACGCCATTTCTGACTAGAGAGCCGTGCAAGAAGGTACGAAAATTCGCTAGCAACAATTATTGTGCTATACCTTCGCGATAATGTCAAATATTAAAGAAAATGGAAATCCTAACACGGCAAATATAATATGTCTATACTAATTGTTAATATTAATAAAAAGGAACAAATACTTGATCTTCGATATCTTTTCCATCCCCCATAAACCGCGAACAACCACAGCAGTCACAATTTTATATATTTGAACGGTGCTATGAATTGTGGAACACCGGAGATATTCAAGATTCGATTTTCTGTACTAGGCAAGGGGGAGCAGTGAGCTTGCACTTAATGTATGCACATACGTGTGAATGCGTGGTTGCGTGTGACGTTGCGATGTGTGCTTGTGTGAGTGTTTGCTAGCGTGTGTGTACTCTTATAGTTGTATGTATGTTTTTGTGTACGCATATGCTGCTGCAAAGGAATGTACTCGGTTGCATCCGACTGTAGCTTTCCAGTCTTTTTTAGACCCTGTACTTTAAAAAAGTACAAAAGGGTCTATTAAGTTTGTGCAAATGACATTTGTATGTAACAGGCAGAAGGAGGCGTGGCTGACCCCATAAAGTATATATATTCTTAATCAGGACGATGAGCTGAGTCGATATAGCCCTGTCCGTCTGTCTGTATGAACACCTAGATCTCGGAAACTATAAGAGCTAGAGACTTAATTTTTTTTGTTAGGTTCGTGTATTACTTAGTCAGGTCAAGTTTATTTCAAATGTTGGAAAAGTCATCCCCCTCCCCCTCAAATTTCCAAAAATGTTCTTAGTATATACAGTTTTAGAGTCACTGGATTCATTATTTGCAGGATTAAAGCTTTAGATGCTTTGCATGTTTGGTGCGAGTTGCAGCCCAATCGGATAAAAAACACCAGAGATATTGGACAAACAATTTTCAGTACCAGGCATTTGGGTAGGGGAGGGGGGAAGCCACAGCGTACGCAGCCACTAGGGCGTATGCGTGATTTTTGATTGTGAGATTGAATTTCTGTATGAGTATTGCTTATTGTTTGTATTTTATTATAAATTTGTATGAGTAAGTGTGTGTGTGTGTGTATAAGTCCATGTGTATGTGTATGTGAGTATATAGATATATGCTGCTGCTATTATGGACTCCCAGGGCAAATCTAAGTACAGGGTCACCTACTGTCGGTTGCGTCCGACTGTAGCTTTCCGAGTTTTTTATATTTGGCGGTGGAACCACACAGCTATTAATAACAGCCGAGCACCGACGAGAAATGGCACTAACCAAATTAGCACAAATTGTGGGATACCACTCAATGGCGTACCACTCGGTCTGAACTTTCTCCCACAACTCTTGCCCATTTTTAGATTTGAAGGCACCATTTCTCTTTATTAAGATTCCACAAATGTTTAATAGGATTGAGATCAGGTGATTGTGCAGGCCACTTGTTTTTGCCAGCTTCGTAATTTCGTCCTTGGCATAGGACAGCATCACATTCTCAAAGATGTGCCTTGTATTGTTGATCGAAAGCAGTATTTTTTGGGTGCCATAGTTTGTTTCCCATCAGATCCAAACAAATTTATCTTTGTTTCGTCGGACCATGATACATTTTACCAGTTTTCACGTGATAAATGCTTTTTAGCGAAAGAAGCTGTTTGCAATATTTTTCTTGCTCAGCAAAGGATCTTTCCTTTGAGGATGCGACTTCAAATCTACTTCTATCAATCTGTTGCTTATTGTGCGACTTGTCACTGATGCATTTAAACCAGGGGTGGCACTTGCGTTGCGAGTCTCGCAAAAGTCTGAGGGTCGGTTTTGGTTTTTCCAAATACGCAATTATGCAGTAGGTCAGCAGGCAAAAAAAACGTACAATGGGCATGTTATGCACTTTTTGTGCTACTAATTTTTAACTCAAAATTTAAGTCTTAAAATTGGGTTTAAAGAGACTAATATAATATTTTCTATTGACTTAGAATATAGCGCAAAATTAAGAGTGGGATACTAAGTAAGACGCTCGCGACAACTCAATTCTCTCTGCCCACATCTTAATTATAATGGACTCATCAGAGTCTGTCCATTGCTTACGCTTTTTATTGTCCAATGCAATAATATAAAATACAAACAAATCAATTATAATGATATGAAAATAAAATATTAACAAATAAAGTTACTTTTTACAAATTCTCTTCATTTGTTTACTTTTTTATTAACTCTAAGATTTAATTGCCAAATTATGTAGAACTCCACGGTTGAGTCTCTTCGACACCGTTTTCTTTTCCGCCCAACAAGATGCCCTCGTTGGACGAATCAGACAAGTTGATTGTTTCTGCCACTTCAGAGCGATTGAACACAAAATTGTCCTTTCGGGCAGAATTAATAATTGGCATGACCTTCATGCGTTTGGTTTCACGGGACTTGGGTGAATTTATGGACTTTGGTCCAATTGTCCCGGCTATGGCCTTCGTTAGTGAATGGTCCCTCTTGTTCTAAAAATTTTCTGAATTGACTCAACGTGCCGTCCATAGAATCGCAATCATCAGAGTCATCCGAGAGCTCCTCCTCCATAATGGTCAATGGGCTCTTCCGCTTCATGTTGCAACCAATAATTGTTGAATGGACCGGGATACCAGCCCGCTCCGATGCAGCAAACTCTACTGCAACAGGTCAATTATTAGCCACAAATAAATAAACCAAATTTTTAGACTGTTTCCAAAAATAATAAATTTTGATTTATTTTATTTTCCGTTTTTTTTTTTTTTTTTTTTTGTAGCAGTGCGAGTTCTAATCCCCATCGATAAAACAACGCTCTATTACATTGCGAGATCTAATTTGAGATTCATTATAAAGCCTCTCGGCTTCTGTGCGTGGAGCCAACAACGATGTCATCATATAAGAAGTTTGCTTATATCCGCTGTCGCCTAAAAGAACTCGATTTCTAAAACTTCCATTTTCAAAACGATAATGGAGTCGGCTATTTCGAAAAATGCTGCTGTCGTGCGCTGAACCCGGCCATCTTGCAACCAAATCTTCAATCCGTAAATTTGCGTCGCAAACAGCTTGGACTTTTATTGAAAGATACCCCTTCCGGTTTCTGTATATTTCTCCATTGGATCCTCCTGGTGATTGAATTTTTATGTGCGTACAGTCAATTGCTCCAATAACGCTTGGGAACTTGGCTATCCGATAAAAGTCTAGACTATTTGCATCAATCTCATCATCTGATGGAAAAGTTATAAAGTCTTTCGACAAAGATGCTATTGCATATGAAACTTCTTTGACTGCTCGACATGCACTGGACACACTCACACCACTTGCGTAGAATCTCAGGGCTATTAATAACTTCGTAGATGGCTAAATGGATGTTCGCCTAAAATAAAAGTATATTTTATTCTTTAATCACAATGGAGATAATGTTTAATCAAACCTCAGTATTTTCGATCGAAGCCTTTTAAAAATCAGTCGTAAGACAAATGCAGCAGTTGCCTTCGACAGGTGGAATCTCTTTACAAAATCTTCTTCCTGAAAATAATTCTGCCGTTCACGATATATTCTGTTTGATATTTCGTGTCCGTTGCATTCACCCATAATGTTTGCAATTGATCCTATAAAAATATTACGATTATGCGAAGCCATTGCATACCTACAGTTCTTGCTCTCAAATCTTTATTTTGCTTAATTTAATTTTGACAGCAACCGCGCGGTTCAATAACGACGTTACCACCTGAAAGAAATAATCCAATGGCAACCCTGAACTTACAATCTACATTGTTAGATTATCATGAGGATGAACCACCTTGTAAGCAAGATTTTCTTATAATTAACATGAGAAAACAAATTCTGACGATAAAGTTATAAGCAACATGAGAAATCGGGCCTAAGCAGAGTTAAATTTCGATAAAATACGGTTTAATTTCACAATGCTGCCACATTTTTGGTAGAAAATCGTTTTCCAACATATGGATTGTTTGGTCGCAGCTCACACGACTTAGGTTTTTACAAAATAGTGTAGGTAATTAAACTAAGTGGGTAATGACAGAAGTGTCAAATATAAATAATATATATTTTTTTTTTTTGCTAGCAGATTGAAAGTCGATTGACTTGTTTTATTGTTTTTTTCACAATGCTTTAGCATTTTTCCGAAAAAATAGATCATGGCCTACTAAGGCTTTACAATAAATCAAATTGTATAAATTACAATAGAAATGGTTAAGTATTAATTACAAAAGTGTAAATTTATAATGTTGAGTCCAGTTTCCAAAGGGAAATTGAAAAATCAGTTTCCTTTGGATTGGCGACTGTTACTTTTTGCTGCTGCTGCAACTCTGTATTGGCGACTGTCTCTGAAACAGTTTTTATGGAACGTCCGGTTTTGAAAGGTCCGGTTTAAATGACCTTCATAGTGAAAGTCGATTCTTGTTGTGTCCAGTGTCCAGGGTGGCCATCTCCACAAAGTGTTGACAGGTCTTGCTTAGAAAATCCGGGTTAGGTGAACTGCTTAGCAGTGTGGAAGTCAAATTATTTGCTGAGTTTGCTGCTGTTGCAACTCATGTATTGGCAACTGTCTCTGAAACAGTTTTTATGGAACGTCCGGTTTAAATGACCTTCATAGTGAAAGTCGATTCTTGTTGTGTCCAGTGTCCAGGGTGGCCATCTCCACAAAGTGTAGACAGGTTGGTAGAAAATCCGGGTTAGGTGAATTGCTTTGCAGTTGCTGCTACTGCAACTCATTATTGGCGACTGTCTCTGAAACAGTTTTTATGGAACGTCCGGTTTAAATGACCTTCATAGTGAAAGTCGATTCATTTGTTGTGTCAAGTGTCCAGGGTGACCATCTCCACAAAGTGTTGACAGGTCCTCTAGTCCTCTAATTGAATCAGTTTATCGCTGGAATGGTGACTGTCTCGCTGAGTTGACAACTGTCAATTGTCAGTTTTGGTGGAATGTCTGGGATATGTGAACTGCTTGTTAGCAGAGTGGAAATCAATGCTGTGTTTGTTGCTGCTGCAACTCTTTATTGGCAACTGTCTCTGCAACAGTTTTTAAGTACGTCCGGTGGTAATATTTAAAGTCACATCACGTGTCTTTAATTCAATTCTTCATGTTCTTCTTCTTCTTTGTTTGTTGGCACCTTCTCAGGTATTAGATAAAATTTGAACGTGCCCACCTCGTTGGAATAGCTGGCAATAAATGGATGCGATAATAAAAAGCACAGCTTAATCCAAGTTTCACCCATCTTGGGGAACTTGTCTCCAGTGAGGTCCTGATAGGCATCTTGAATATGCTGCATGCATATGGAATTGTCCGGTGAGTCAGCCTTGGCATCTGTAAGTATGGTGTGAAGATGTCTCCACATTAATGGGTGGTCACGTTTGACGTAGTAAATAAAATTATCCATTGACATTTT